>JAFMOD010000688.1:1516437-1555690 GCA_019802435.1 Corydoras maculifer | reverse complement strand
ACGTTCGCCTCTCAGCGCTAGGGATTCCCGGTTCGAATCCCCATCTGGGTGGAGTTTCCATGTTCTCCCCGTGTCTGCGTGGGTTTCCTCCGGGTTCTCTGGTTTCCTCCCACAGTCCAAAAACATGGATCAAGTTAATTGAGTTCTCAAAATTGCCCCGTTTAGAGTGTGTCTGTGTGAGTGAGTGTGTGCCCAGCGATGGATTGGCGCCCTGTCCTGGGTCTATCTGCCCAGCGCCCGAGATGTTCTCCCCTGGATGGGCATGGGGAACCCCACCGCGACCCTAATAGAGGATAAGCGGAAGATAATGAATGAATGAATGAATATACTTATTATTGTTTTTTTGCATGTGGAATATAAATTATGAAAAGAATTGGTTAGTTTAGTTTTAGCCTGATGAGCATCAGTAACTCTTTTTACAAATCTACTGTGTTCATGTCATGATACACTTTTACAAACAGTCTATAGATAGATAGATTCATGTTCTGTGAGGGTGCCCACTCACACTAACTGAAAACACCTTCAACTATAAAACTCCACTTTCAACTATAAAAATCCCAAAGGATTACATTATTTAAACACACACACACACATTTATTGCATTTAGTGCAGGCTTGGCTCCCTGTCCAGGGTGTTCCTATTGTTCAAAACATTGGAATGGGTTTAAGGAACAACTTCATAACCCTAGTCCCTAGCATAGGATAAAGCAGAAGACGATGCGATATTAGGACTTGAAAATATGATAAACTTTTCAGGTTTAAATTCATTTAAAAAAAAAAAAAATTGAAGAGTTATAAACTATAAAGCATCACTGTATACTTGATGACCTGTCCTGAACCCTCCAGAACAGTTTTCCTTTGAGTGTGCTACAGGCTATGGTTAAGGGAGACGATACAGGAATAACTAGTAATAAATTTAATTTGAATAGTGCAGTTTGGTAATTGCATCATTGATTTGCAAATAAGCTCAACAAAGCCCATTCTGGCATGTTCCAAAATGCCAATGGAAAAATGGCACTTGTTGCTTTGCCATAGCAGCATATAGTTTAATTACATTTTCACCAGCTCAACAGCTTAACATTAATGTCAAGCAATACACACTGTTGTTCACACCTGCACTTCACCTGGAGACTCACCTTCACACTCTGATTACAGTATGATTGAGTAACTCAAAGCACATATCAAAATTGTGGGTAAATAGATCTGCATATTTTCATGAATGTGCACAAATACATCATCATGAGGAGGTGGAATAGATCACATGCTTTGCTCCAAGGGTACAAAGACTGCTTCTTTGCTTTAAATATGATTTAAACTCTCTGTACTATCCTTACTCATTTTTATGCAGTGAACGGCATGAGGCCTGTACCATCATATAGTGATGCTGGCTAATTGCTCTGTGACAACCCTCAGGCCCATTAAAAGGTGTGAGACCCCGTCTTTTCTTCCCCCTGCTTGAACAGATGGCTCCAGCAGGCATCAGGATGCTGTTTAGCTAATTACCAGTTCCGAACACCCAGAGAGAGGGCCAGGCTGTTGCTGCTCCCCCACAACATACCAGTCTCTGAGGGGGCAAAGGTGACAAGAAAGCAGAGGTGGGTCGCAACATGCTACATTTACTCTGTTAAGTAACTTTTTGAATATTTACTCAAGTCTTAATGTTTTTACCATTCATAAATAGTAGATCGGTAAAGATGAAATGTATTTAACATTTTAGAACATAGGGAAAGATACACACATCTTTTGTGATTTTGCTGCAGTCAAAACAAAGTAAAAAAAAATCTAATTATTAAAATTTGGTCAAATATAATTTATTTATTCATTTAGGAAATTGCCCCCATTTAAAAGTAGCAGATATAGCAGTTCATTAGCCTTTTTTTAAAATAAATTGCCATAATAAAACTGTTGCTTCCTTCACCTTTATGTGCTGGTGTAATTCTGTCAGCCATGAAAATAAAAATCAGCTTCTGAGTATAGCATCCTTTCCCCACGTTGACTGCTCTATGTAAGCAACAACCATTAAAAATATATTTTATGAAACATAGTTTTTTTTGTCACTATGTATAATTTGAAACATTTGTAATCCACAAATTTGATTACCTTCAAAAGAATTGGTGATTACTGTAATACTAAAAAGTTTACAATATTTAATATGAAATAATGAATTGACTATAATTACAAGAATATAAAACAATAACAATAAAAAAATAATATATATATATATATGTAAATGTAAAATTTTGTCATAAGTAAATGTTATAAACATTGGTTGATTAATGCCTTTGATTAAGATTATTTGTTGATAAATAAACTGTTCTTTGCAAACAATCTAAATTGAATTTAAGTTAGTTCTATAAAAATATTGATTGATTTTGTGTGTGTGTGTGTGTGTGTGTGTGTGTGTGTGGACAGTGGTATGCCACATGTCAATGACGCCCCCAGACGTTAAGGTCACTGACTGAGACACGAGTTTATGAAGCGAACAAGTGATTTAGTAGAAGGCCTCTGTAGCCCCATGCTGAAAAATTATTATCACTCTAGGGAGTATTAAAAGTAAAATGCTACACTAAAGCTAATAATTGGATTAACATAATTGTAAGTTGTACAGCAACCTGTCCACTGCATAAAATAAGTCAAAACAGTTTTATGTTTACTGAAGTGTTGATTTAGAGAAAACATCATGACTGCAATAACAAGATAGTATTTACATACTTTTCCTATTCAACAATCATGAGCCTTTATTTTCTTTAGTGTATTGATATCATGGGAAGATTATTTAATCAGGATTGAAATTGTCTATCAAAATGTAAAAAGTGGTTCTGTCTCTGATGAAACATGTAATATCAGCAGACTAGCAAACAATAAATGCTATGCATAACATTTATCACAGATAAAAGGTCTAGGGGCTGTATAGGGAGGGTTTAGGGTCACCCTACCGATGCGTGTAATCAAGGCTTGTTGACAGTATCAAGAATATGTAATAGGGTGATTGTTACCAGGAAAGCAGAGTAGAGAATATGTGTACATTTATATGTGTGTGTGGTTGAGTGGCACTGGGGGCATAAAATGCAAGAATTTATTCATTGCCTAATGAATGTGACATTTAGCTGATATTTACATGCCATGTGTGCTGTTGCTTTTGCATGCAAAAAGATAAGCTTAGATTAAATACAGCTTAGTAATTTTACACAATCAGCCATGCACCGATTTTTGTCGGATAACCCAGACTGGTCCAACTGCTTATCCCTGACTTTTAATGCCACACAACTCATTAAACATGACACAGTGACCTGCCACGCATACCGATACAGTGCTTTTGCCCAAAGCATCAAATTAGCAGCAGTTAAAAATGCATTAAATTATTTTGTTAGGATACGGCCTTATCGCTTTCTCACAGAACCAGATTTTTATTTAAAGGCATATTCACCTCTGCGGTGGCATGGTGGCGTAGTGTTTATCATGATCACCTCTCAGTGCTGGCAATTCAGGTTCGAAGCCCTATCATGTTGGGGTTTCCATGTTCTTCGGTTTCCTCCCACAGTCCAAAAACATGGATTCAAAGTAAATTGGCTGCTCTAAAATTGCCCCTATATAGTGTGTGTTTGCGTGAGTGAGTGAGTGTGTGCTTACTGATAGATTGGCACCCTGTCCTGGGTGTATCAGCCCCCCCGAACCTAGTATATGATTGAGCGGAAGATGATGGATTAATGGATATTTACCAGTGTAGCTATACTTGAATGACTGGGACAATCCTCTGTGTGGTTTATGGTTGATTTAGACATGAAAGGCAACTAAGTTATCCTACAATTATTTGACCTATCAGGGCTATTCTCTCTGATACCCGAAACTAATGACACGCAAGAGACCTGATTGAATTGAATGTCCAAAGTGCCACATCTGAGTGTGTCACTCTGATTCAAAAGGGAATAGTAGAGGTGTGGCAGGCTATATATTAAAGTTTACACACTGCCATCACAGTGCAATAAAGTGACTATTAACGCCAACTGACTTGCTGCCATTTGAGAAAACTGTGTCCGCTGCAGCCTCTTCTATCTATCAGACTGGATGGTGGCTGAGCAGGCTGAATTACTGTATGGTCTGAAAATGGTACATTCAGATATATAAAGATATATAAAGTTCAGGACTGAATTTGATTTCTTGAATACAGAGCTAATCGAATGTTTTCTCTCAGTCAAGTTTAAATAAGTTCTGGAAAGAAAATACTTAATGAAATGAACCAAAACAAGTACAATTCATATAGTCCCATCTGCTAAATGACTAAATGTGAATGTAAATTTAAATTTTACCTTAAGACCACTTATCCAATTACAAAAAAGTTGCTTCAGACAAAACAATATTACACTATTTACACTATTAATACACACTGTTAATGGTTTGCTATTTTGTACAGAAATGCTAGATGGGCTTCTATGGGCTTAATGCAGTAATAATGCACTTCTACATGTTTTTGTCTTTTGTGGTTTATCATTGTAGATTTCCATCTCTTAATATAAAATGCTTTTTGTGAGGGGTACAAAATGTTAAAAGTGTTCATTTAGCTGAAATTTTAGGGGCATTTAGTGGCACAGCGGCACGGTGGCTAAGTGGTTTGCATGTTCGCCTCTCAGCGCTAGGGATTCCCGGTTCGAATCCCCATCTGGGTGGAGTTTCCATGTTCTCCCCGTGTCCGCGTGGGTTTCCTCCAGGTTCTCTGGTTTCCTCCCACAGTCAAAAAACAAGGATCAAGGCAAGTGAGTTCTCCAAATTGCCCCATATAGAGTGTGTATGTGTGAGTGAGTGTGTGCCCAGCGATGGACTGGCGCCCTGTCCTGGGTGTATCTGCCCAGCGCCCCCCCATTGTTCTCCCCTGGATGGGCATGGGGAACCCCCCCGCGACCTTGATATAGGATAAAGCGGAAGATAATGGATGGATTTAGTAACACTAAAATACTATGTTGTTAGTGACAAAAGATTTTATCTTGTGCTTTAGGTCAAGACTAAAATTCTAAATTAGATTTTATTTGCAGTGTTCATTCGTTTGTTTCTTTATTCTAAACCTTTTTTCTTAATTAGGGACACAGGATGTAATAAAGCTATTCCAGACAATGCTGTGTTAGTAATACAAATAAAATATGGGTAAAACTGAAACAAAATTTTAATTCAAGGACAAACATATAGAATGGTGAAGAAGTTAATTAAATTAAGTGTTGATAAACAGTCATTCGCAGCCAAAAGCAGGAGACAGCAAGTCCAACCGGTGCATTATAATGTGCTAGTATATAATATACGTAGTCGAATATGGCATGTTGTTTTAACAGCTTTATGTCTTGCTTTTAGGTCTTTTGGCTTTCATTCATCTAGCAAAAAAAACCTATTGGCCCTCTGTAATTAAATGTGCTGTAATGTGTTGAATTTGTATGACTAATAAGCATTTTACTACTTGTTAGATTTTTAATGGTTTTTCATTAAATAGCTGACTAAGATTTAAAGATTGCATTACCATCAAGGTAAAAATTTGTAAAGGTTTGGGGCTTTACTGTGGTGATAACCAGTGTTTGTTATTAGATTGTACTGTCATTTGATTCAATTAGTTCATTAGCAGACTTTAATGTTTTATTCCAGGCAGCTGCACTTACTGTATGTTGTGTCTTTTTAAATACCAGAGTGGTCTCTTAGTATAGTGGTTTTTAAATTCAGACTGTTCGACTAGTGAAAGTGAATCAGATGATTTTCCCTACTGTACTTACACTCGGAGGGATTTTTCCTTCATAATTAACCAATCTGTGTAGTGAAACACAAATACATAAACACACTGGTAATGAGCACACGTGCCTGGCCAGAGCAGTGGGAAATCTTTAAACACGGCACCTGAGGAGCTATTGAGGTTAGGTGCCTTGCCCAAGGGCACTTCAGCCATAGTCCCACCAGGTCCCACCCCATAGTCCCACCGGGTATCAAACCGGGGACCTTCAGGTCGCAAGGCCTGTTTCTTAACCACAAGCTGACCGCTGCCACAAGAGATATATTGTAATCTTAATTTAAGTGAGTAATATAGGTTTATTTCATTTTAGTTAAATCTGTATTTTCCTGGCAAAATATTTTTAAACCTGACCTTTCTAACTTTCTTACAACAAGCTATTAGAAGCTGGCTTGGGGTGTCACTCCTGGTGATATGCTTTTTGTGGCTCTAAGGCACTTGCTCTGTCTGAAAAGCATTTTAAACGTTCCTGCAAGTTTGAACTTTTCTAGTCATTAGTCAGTGAAGTGCTGTATGCTTAAAAAATCATTTTTGAAGCATCTGTAATAGAACTTCTATCCAGTTCCCTTTTCTAAAATCCATGTAAAAAGTAAAAGTCTGGTATAGTCACAGTAGGTGAGTGGGCATGAAACTTCTATCATGTTGCTGATGCAAAACTAAAAAATATATCTAAGAGTTAAGAAAATAATAGAGAGTTAGTTAATTTTATTAGTAAGGTTTATTTGTGAAATTGTCAGATTTAAGACACTGCAAGAGATGCTTTTTTGTGATCAAAGGAACTGTCTATGTGACTGTAATTTCATCCACATATACCTAGTTCTGTTTTTAAAGTTGCACATGTGTGTTCTTCCCTTAAGATTGATCAGCATGGCAGCACGAAGTGCATTAATTACCAGTTATTGTGCATTAATTACTGCTACAAAAAATTCACATTGTTGTGGCTTTCTTTGTTAGGCAGTGAAAGGGGGGTGAATTTGCACCATACAAATAAGTTAAATATGATTATATATATATATATATATATATATATATATATATATATATATATATATATATATATATATATATATATATATAATTTTTTTTTTACTAAATACCACTAAACTGGATAGAATCCAAGTACACAAAATTCCAAGTGTATTTATTTTTCTGAAGTAAGCTACAAATCTGAAACCTACGCAGGTGGGAGATGTGAAGTTCTATGTGAACTATTGTGTTCAGAAAAAAATAGAGGCAGAGACAGCTAGATGGATACAAAGTGAGAAAGACAAAAGCTTGTATTATTGATTGTGTAAGAAAGCAGCTTGAGGTCTACCATTAGAGCATCAGCTAGAATGGAACATGAGGTGAATACAGGATTTGAAATGAAGTGATGCCTTCACTGTTAAGCCTCGTAAAAGGTGTACTTGCAACTGATTCAATTAAATATATATATATATATATATATATATATATATATATATATATATATATATATATACACACACACACACACACACACACATATACCCACCTTATTACACCTAAGTACGCTTCCTTGTTTTTACACGTATGGTCCATTTACACAGTGTGTGTGCACTTTGTGGTTCTGCAATTACAGATTGTAGTTTATCTTTTTTCTGCATTTTTTGCTAGTGCCCCTTGTTCTTTAATTTTTAGGGTCCCTATAGCACTGCAGTGAGATTGATAGGATGCTCTTGTGTAAATATTTGTTGCTTTAATGTAAGTAGATCAGATGCAGCAGTTATAGTTATAAGTATCCCACCAGGTACTATGGCTGAAGTACCCTTGAGCAAGGCACCTAACCTAACTCCAATTATATGTGTGTCTTTCACTGCATGAATGGGTTAAATGTGTTGAAATATCATTTCATGTTTAATTACTTTTAAACCCAAATAATAATAATAATTATAATGAATAAAAATAAGAAGAAGATGAAGAAGAAGAAAAGGAAGAAAAACTTTTCATGACACTTAAATATTACTTGACCTGTGGTGGTCCTGACTATGGTAGAACAGAGTGATGGAAACTAAAATATATTCAATGAAACACATGAACTGCACTTTGTAATATTAAAAATACACAGTGTATCTTTATGATAAATGGATTTTTTTGTTTTGTAGAAACAAGGAGGCGTGTCTAAAGTAGCTGGTGAGTGTATATGTATACATAAATAGATTTAAAGTTCTTTATAGATTTTCTTTTATTTTTATAATTTTTGGTCTATCTAGACTTCTGCCAAAAATTCACTTTCCTTATACAGTTTAAAACCCAAAACATGGAAACCAGGTAAATACTAAGTTGCTCAGCTGCGTAACTGCCCTATGAACCACACGTCCAGGGTTTTATTACATTGTCCAGCTGATGAGCATTAAAATAGCCACCAACCCCCCAGAAAAGCAAGAAAAAATGCTTGCATTTAGACAACCTGTTACACTCGCCTACCTAGAGATTAAAGCGGCTGCGCATTGGAAGCGCAGAGCCGTTGCGCTCTAACGCGCTAAAGGGAGCCAGGCACGCAGGTAGCAGGGAAATGGAATTTATTAAAGGTGTAGTAACACCACAAAACAAAGGCAACCGACGAGTGAACATAAACTTAAACCACGAAGTGCACCGAGGACAGGAAAAGAAGGAAATAAATACAAATGAAAACCAATCACGTGCACAACACAACCAATGAACGGAAAGACATAATTAAACAAACTAAATAACGTAATTGAAAGTAAATTAACTAACATAGAACAGGTGCCCTAGGCACCTGTTACAGTACCCCCGCCCCTACGGTTGCGCAACGGGAGGACGCGACCAAGAGAAAAAAAAAAAAAAAAAAAAAATCCCGGGGGGGAAGGGGGGTTCTCCGCCCTCCTCGAGCCCACTGGCTATGCAGTTCGGTGGGCGCCCTCTGCAGACAAGGTGAGGGAAGCGCCCTCTGGCAGTGCAGTTCGGTGGAAGCCCTCTGCGGATGAGGCGTGGGATGTGCCCTGTGGCTTTATGTCGAGGTGGACGCCCTTGGCGGATCAGGAGGGAACCACGCCCTCCGGCTGCGTGGTCTGGCGGGCGCCCTCGGTGGGTGTGGAGTGGGCCACGCCCTCTGGCTGCGTGGTCCGGCGGACGCCCTCATCGGGTGCGGAGTGGGCCACCCCTCCAGACAACGGACTGGGCGGCGAGCGGCCCCTGGACAACGGACTGGGCGGCGAGCGGCCCCTGGACAACGGACTGGGCGGCGAGTGGCCCCTGGACAACGGACTGGGCGGCGTGCGGCCCCGGGACAACGGACTGGGCGGCGTGCGGCCCCGGGACAACGGACTGGGCGGCGTGCGGCCCCGGGACTACGGACTGGGCGGCGTGCGGCCCCTGGACAACGGACTGGGCGGCGTGCGGCCCCGGGACAACGGACTGGGCGGGTGCGCTGGGTGGACCTCGGCGGGCACGCACGCTGGGTGGACCTCGGCGGGCACGCACGCTGGGTGGACCTCGGCGGGCACGCACGCTGGGTGGACCTCGGCGGGCACGCACGCGGGGTGGACCTCCACCTCGGGATCGCCATCCTGCACACAGTAGAGGTACACCCCCACCGCTACACCAAAGAACAGGGCAAGCTCTGTCTCGGACTGTCCAGGATTCACCCCATTGCCGGCACACTCCTCCATATTAACGGACACAAGCGGTAACTCTGGTACCGCCCCCTCGCAGCGCGACCCAGACACGGCGCGATCCGGTGACTGCCCCGCAGCGCACGTGCTGAGCTCAGCGGCCGCGCACCGCGTCTGGATCTCACGACGGTGGGCTTTACAAACTGGACTGGGCTATCAGTCCAGAACTCCTCAGAGTTCAGGAGGGTTCGAATGGGCAAAATATGCCCATACAGGTATGACTCGCCCGCCTCATCATCGGACACTTCGACCAGATCGAGGCCATCCTCAACGCGGAGCGCTTCATACCCGTACCTCCACATAAACTCATCATCAGAGTCATAGCACTCTGAAATCACAGTGTGGGAGCCGTCCTTATGGCTCCGGGAGGGCGGGCTGCGCATAGCGGCGCACTCGCGGTCACAACGGAGGGCGCCGCGAGTACGAGGCTAAACGCTATACGGCCCCCGCAAAGAAAAATTTTAAAATGAGCTTACCTGGGCTCTGGACTCCCCAAAGTGACTGGCACTTCGTGATGTTACACTCGCCTACCTAGAGATTAAAGCGGCTGCGCATAGGAAGCGCAGAGCCGTTGCGCTCTAACGCGCTGAAGGGAGCCAGGCACGCAGGTAGCAGGGAAGTGGAATTTATTAAAGGTGTAGTAACAGCACAAAACCAAGGTAACCGACGAGTGAACATAAACTTAAACCACGAAGTGCACCGAGGACAGGAAAAGAAGGAAATAAATACAAATGAAAACCAATCACGTGCACAACACAACCAATGAACGGAAAGAGATAATTAAACAAACTAAATAACGTAATTGAAAGTAAATTAACTAACATAGAACAGGTGCCCTAGGCACCTGTTACACAACCTTTATATGTTTAGAATAATTCATTGCAGTTCTAACATTATTTTATGATTCACAGGTTTAGCTTTCTTATTGTTTGCAATGTCTTAAAGCAGATTTTTTTTGACATTGTTACAATGTGTGGATCTTTAATCTCCACAATGTAGTTTCTTACCTCTAGGCTTTATTGCTGACAAATGTTTTATTATGAACAAGAGTCTATAAACTAGTCTGCAACATCAAACAAGTACTTCCTTCACAAGATTGTAGTAAATCAGATGTCATTTTATTTTAATAAAATATTTCAGATTTCAGATATAGTTTTTAGGCGGCACGGTGTCTTAGTGGTTAGCACGTTCACCTCTCAGCGCTAGGGATTCCCGGTTCGAATCCCCATCTGGGTGGAGTTTCCATGTTCTCCCCGTGTCTGCGTGGGTTTCCTCAAGGTTCTCCGGTTTCCTCCTACAGTCCAAAAACATGGATCAAGTCAATTAAATTTTCAAAAATTGCCCCATGTAGAGTGTGTCTGTGTGAGTGAGTGTGTGCCCAGCGATGGATTGGCGCCCTGTCCTGGGTCTATCTGCCCAGCGCCCGAGACTTTCGCCCCTGGATGGGCATGGGGAACCCACTGCGACCCTAATAGAGGATAAAGCGGGAGATAATAAATGAATGAATGATATAGTTTTTAATAAGAAATTTGCCAAATTCCTGATAATAGGAAATAGAATACATATTGTGTGCAATGGCAAGAGCAATTATAATCTGCTTTAATGAGCCTGCCGTGTATATATTAAAAACACAATAAACATGGAACGTGCTTAAAGAAAGAAAGAAAGAAAGAAAGAAAGAAAGAAAGAAAGAAAGAAAGAAAGAAAGTGAGAGGTACTATGATAGTTCAGCCCTCTAAAATATTTCTGACTGGGAGTTAAAGTAAGCTTAAAACATTCCTCCCACTCTCACTTTTTGTCCTTTGCTGTCCCTGATATATGACAATAAAGCCAAGGTAACCATAGATACTCCACTTACAATGCCTATCTCTCCTCTCTTCCTTTCTCTCTTGCTCTCTCACTTTTTTCCTTTCCAGCCCTGCTTCTCTCAGATCTGAACTTTCTGACACTGTTAAAGAATGATACGCGATGTTTTTGCCTATACTAGATGCCTTTTATTATTTATACTTTGTCACATTTTTCTTTCACATATCTCTTCAAGGTTATTAAAACGTAGGCTCCTCTAGAATGGAATTTTAAACCTTTAGACTGCTTTTCACAGAAGTTTCTTATAATTTATTTTTTTAAATTTCAAGAGCAATATAGTTAAAGCCACTAAAATGTGAGTCCCTTTTTATAACCCAAAGTCCTAACACATGTTCGTTTAAATAAATCTGATGTTACTATCCAGAAATTAATCCATATCTTTTTCTGCCTTGTCTGTTTTTATGTCCAAATTAAAAAAAAAATCATATTCATACAAATACATTTAACTGCCATGTTTTGAATTATATCAATCTGTATATTCTTATAAGAGTGAGTTTCTTATAGAAGTCCATTCCTGTATTAATAGGATGTAAGGAAGGGAAATACATGCCTGTCTGTAGCAGCTCTACAGGTTTATACAATTCACCCACTATGGCTTGCATAGTGGCTTAGTGGTTAGAATGTTTGCCTCTCAGTGCTGGGGATCGTGCTGGGGATCCAGGTGTGAATCTCAATCTAGGTGGAGGTTCCATGTCCTCCCCGTGTCCACGTCAATTTTTTCTGAAATTATTAGTGTTTGTCCAGCGATAGACTGACACCCTGTGCTGTATGTAGCTGCCCAGCCCCTGAAACATTATCCCCTGAATAGACATGAACCCCCCCCCCCAACCCTAGTTGAGGATTAGGCAGAAGATAACGGATGGGTGGAATACAACCACAATGCTTTTGGATTGTGGAAGGAAACTTAAACAGACATTAGGAGAACATGCAAAATCTACACACAGAAAAAACCCCGTAATTCTTGTTGAGGAATCAAATGTAGGTTGATTTTGGCAAAGTGATATCACTTCACTTTATCATAACACATACATAATTTTATAATAATATATTTTAGTTTGCAATTTTTCTCTTTTTTGACAAATGATTTTGACCCAGACACAAAAAGGCAGTGAAGATAATTATTTATCCTCAGATCCAGTGCTTAACTTTATTACAAATGGAAATTGAGCCATTTTCCTTAATGATTATGTTAAAGTTTATTACTCCAGTTTATTACAGGCTTCTGTTATACATTGTCTGTGGAATTCTTTTAACTCGAAAGGACGTGCATATCAGAATGATTGGCGCTTAAGATTGGAACCTCCCACAATGTTATTGTTACTTGTCATTATTCCTGTTTGAGAGGTCACAGGTCAAAGTGCTGCCCTAAGGTGATGGACAGAAACATGGGCTTTCAGACACATGTTTAGCTGCCACATCACTCTCTCTCTCTCTCTCTCTCTCTCTCTCTCTCTCTCACACACACTTACACACATTACACACACACACACACACAAACCCACCCATAAACCAGGGCTTTTACATACAGTAAACCCAGTACAGTGATTCTGCTTAATCAATGCAGTAGATGTGTGTTCTCGTCCAAAATCCATGTTAAAGGACTCTGTCAAAATAGTGGTGTAAATAATATTTAAAAGCTGGCTTTGCTCAAATCTGGAGGTCATAGGTTACCGTCCAGCCTGAGGATATACATGACCGGGATAAAACAGATTTCCTTCTTACCTCCATGTTTGTCCTGCTAGCCTGCTCGGAGGTGCCACTCTTACTATTTTCAGGGTAACCTGCATCTGCCAGAGGGCTGGGGCATTTTAGGGAGGATTAAGGGAGCTGGAGACTGTGGCTATATGTTGTCATGAGGTTAAGACTTTTCTCCAGACTTTCTAAGTAAAGTTGCCCTTGGCAAATTTGACAGGCTACTTTATATACTCAATAGCTACTTTTCCTTTATTAGGCTTGTCAGGAATGCTAAAGCCTATTTTAATATCACATGTTTACTCATACTAAAAAAAGCTCAAAGGGACTGGCAACTTATTCACAGTGTTTTCCAAACTTTCACTGTATTAGCACTGGGCAAAGGTCCAGCATCGCATGACCAAGAGAACAAAATGTATTTCTTTATGCCTCAGATACAACAGTTTTACACAGGTCTATTCTTTAAACTTAAAAAGGCTAAAACTAATAAATAATTAAATTCCTAACATGCAAACAAGTAAGAGTTTAAATGCATCTCATCTCATCTCATTATCTTCCGCTTAATGCTTTACCAGGGTTGCGGGGGGTTCCCCATGCCCATCCATTTAAATTTGTTTCGGGAACTGGGCAGATAAACCCAGATACATCCAGGACATGGGCGCCAAACTCAGTCACACAGACACACCCATACAAAATTGGGGCAATTTCAAGCAGCCAATTCACATTAAATCCATGTTTTTGAACTGTGGGAGGAAACTGGAGAACCCAGAGAATACCCACATGGGCACAGGGAGAACATGGAAACTCCACCCAGGTTGGGATTCGAACCTGGATCCCGAGCACTAAGAGGCAGATGTGCTAACCACTAAGCCCTTAAATACACCTATAATTAAAAAAAATATAAAAATGCAAAAGAATACTTTCCAAAATACTGAGTTTCTGTTCAAAGATATATTTTGCCCCAAATAGATTTAGTTGCTTAGTTGACAATTTAGTAAGCTACAGTATATATATTTTTAAGACATGGTCAGCATGGTAGTGCATGTCTGTTTGATCCAGGTGCTGTCTGTGCCGCCATTAGCAGGTCATGGATGAATGCACTTTCAGTGCAAATCCGGTTCAAGGTCTGTTGAATGTGTATGGCCTGTTCAAACGGTGCATAATTCTGTGGGTTTTTCTCTCAACTGGTATACACCTTTCCACTTAATCTTATTCAGCTCCACTTTGGGGTATAATACACCTTCAAACACTTCTTTCTAAAAGCTGTCTTCACATATCAAGTGCTGCCAAGACTTAATGTGAAAAAACCAAAGTCTCACTTGAAAGAAATGTAACTGCTGCCAAGTGCAGGTGACTCTAAATCCCACGTTATTTGCTTTTTTTCTGCTTGTATGCTTTACAGATGACACACAAAGACAGCAAAATAAGTTAATTGACTAATAAGTCTTCAAGAAGCGTTTTAATGTGGATCTGGTTTGGATGGTTGCAAATCAAGCTAACCTAAATCTATTTTTCCCAACATTGAATGGATTAGGGCGGCACGGTGGCTTAGTGGTTAGCACGTTCGCCTCTCAGCACTAGGGATTCCCGGTTCGAATTCCCATCTGGGTGGAGTTTCCATGTTCTCCCCGTGTCTGCGTGGGTTTCCTCCGGGTTCTCCGGTTTCCTCCCACAGTCCAAAAACATGGATCAAGTTAATTGAATTCTTCAAAATTGCCCAATATAGAGTGTGTCTGTGTGAGTGAGTGTGTGCCCAGCGATGGATTGGCGCCCTGTCCTGGGTCTATCTGCCCAGCGCCCGAGACGTTCTCCCCTGGATGGGCATGGGGGACCCCACCGCGACCCTAATAGAGGATAAGCGGGAGATAATGAATGAATGAATGAATGGATTAGTAGTTTTATACAAATACAAAAGTCAAATTATGTTACTAATTCTTTATTTCACTTTTATAATACAATCAAGTTATAATTACATTCCAAAACTGGCATATCTGTTTATGAAAACAGGCCAAGAAAAAAAATTAACGATTTCAAATTTGTAATTATGGTCCCTCTAATGAGAAGAAAAACCACATAAAACCACATGAAACCACTGTGGCTTTTGATGTGTACAAGTAAAAAAACAAAAATGTACTATAAGAACATATTGTTTCAGAATCTCTGTAATTAAAAAACTTTTAAAGAGACTTACTGTAACAGGGAAAGAAGGAAATAAATACAAATGAAAACAAATCACGTGCACAACACAACCAATCAACAGAAAGAGATCATTAAACAAACTAAATGACATTAATAGGCACCTGTTACACATACATTAGGCAGTCATAGGCTTGTGGTTAAGGAACCAGCCTTGTGACCTGAAGGTCTCCGGTTTGATTCCAGGTCCAACAAAAGACTTTGGCTAAAATGCCCTTGAGCAAAGCCCCTAACCTATAGCCTCTCCACCACTATGACACTTTGACTCACTTTACTCAGTGTGTGCATATGTGTGTGTTTCACTGCACAGATGGGTTAAATGTGGAGGACAAATTCTATCTGTGTGTAAAGCACAGTAAGCAAAATAGGGACATACCTCTTTGTCTTTGAATTCAGGTAATTCTAAATGGCCTTCTAAATGAGTATTAAAAACACCTAGAACCAAGCATATTGGTGAACTATATAGATCCAACTTCTCTGAAAGACAACTCTTTTCTGTTCCAGCATGACTGTGTCACAAAGCAAGGTCAATGGAGGCATGGTTGGGTGTTATGAAAGAACTTGACTGGCCCTCACAGAGGCCCAATGCCACTGAGCACCTTTAAACACAGATTGCCTCTCAGACCCTCTCATACAAAACCAATGCCTCACATCACAAATGTTCTTCTAGATAATTGGGCCAAAAATCACACACAACTCGCTCCAAAATCTTGTAAAAAGAATTTCTATAAAAGTAAAAGCAGTGATGAATGTAAAAGTGGCATCAACTTACAAGTTAATAAACTAAGTAATAAAGTAAAGCCATGCATGTCTTTCTCTTAAAGGACATTCCTATAACAAAAGAAAAGGACTGTGCTACAAAACCGATCATGAGAATAAATTCACAAGAATCTTGAAATATCCTTAGCTGTTATTTTCATAAATAATGCAGTAACAACATATTTTCTTATAATTTTTGAGTAACTATAACAAATGATGTTCAAAAAATAAGTATAGACATTTGGCTGTGAATGTAAAAGAATGAACCTATTCAGCTCTCGAGAGTAAAGTTTCAGTGTGAGGAAGAGAAAATTACCCTACAAAATAATGGTGCCTCTGGGAAGGACTTCAGAAATGGTGAGTTAAAATTCCTTCTGAATATGTCTAAAAGCTGACTGCTTAAATGCCAAGGGTCAGCTTATCCGTACTTGATGTAAATATAGTAATAGGCCACGAGAGGCTGTGTGTTTCTGTGATTTTATCAAGGTGAAGGCATTATTTTTGCAGGACACAAGAACCCTTTAATAAAATCAGAGAGTAACACACTCCTCATTGCATAAAATACAAACTTCAGATTTGTCACAAAGCAGTTTAACCAAATTCTAAAGCAACACCACATATAGTAAAGAAAAACGAAACATACACAGAAATTCAGGATAATAAAGAAATTCTGCTAATTTTCAACTCACAAAAATACTCAAGAGTTCTGTTAAATGTACAGTTTCAATTACCACCTAAACAGCAAGATGTTGTGGTTTCACCTATAAGGTGTCTCATTCCCAATAACTGCTTTTCCCACCTCTGTGTATAAAAAATCTGACACATCACAGTCCTCACAATGCTCATTAGTAGATTTAAGTATATTTTAATAAATATTCTCAATTTTGTCTAAAGACAATATTATTTGTATATATTATTTGTAAGTACTAATATATAGCTCCAATGCCTTTTCTTAACATCCAAAAACATCTTAATCACAGACTGATGATAATTATATTTTGTACATGAATACTTATTATATAATTCCAAATGGTCTGTCCATTTCCGTTAATAATGTTTCCCCAGTTGCATCACTTCCTCGCATGTATTTTCTTGCTAAAGCATTTAACCAATCGCATTTTAGCATCATTGGTTGGCAGGTTTGTCTGCCTACGCCTTCAGGATTAATTTAGCGGCCAGGTAGGAGTTTTGACAAACCTGTTGCTTGGGCCCTAAAAATGCTATATGTCAAATATCTTTAACTTTAAACTTTAAACTTTAAACTTTAGCAGTTTCTCAATTTTGTTTTAGTGTTATTGTATTTATAGATCTCATGACAGTAAATTTGTAAAATGCAATACATATAAACAAATTGGTTCGTTATCATTCAAATCTTAACTAACATTTAAAAATGTAGAAGCTGCAGTAATTAATGCTTTGTGTTAAACAAAGCTAGTGTGCTAAGCAGCCTACCAAACATTATTTACATAAACTTTGCCAGTGGTTTATAAGCAGTGTATCTAAGAAGTTTCTACAGCTTCGAAGAAGTTTATTTCCATGTCCCTGGTTCCCTTTAACTTTTAACTTTGTTTATTTGTGTTCAAAGAGTCAGGAAAGACCTTCTCTATGTCATTTGGCACTGTTGATTCAAGAGTGCAACTTAAATACAAAGTACAACACAATTTCTTATTATAAGTATTTGACTTAACTCAATTACAGGCCAGTGTATACTATATACACTGTTGTATTTGATGCCAGTTTAAAGGTCTAACATCAGGTTTTTTCTTCTGTCACTGCTTAATTTTTGTCCTGTTTCACTGAGACGAAGTAATCATCTTACTCTTATCTTAAGGCTTTTCTGCTGCTTCACCAGGATGCTCTCATAGAGCCTGAAGCCTTACCATGGCCAGCAGACATAAGTCCACATTTAGGGGTTACAAATGAAAGATTGCTTTGACTGATTCTGACCAGCAGGGCTGCTTCAAGTGTTGATTGCAAGGAGTTGAGAAATTGTGATAAAACTGATATCTTGAACATGACATGAACCCCAACTAACAAATATACACCTCTATCCTCAGTCTGTCCTGATAAGTCCTCCATTTTTTTTTCTCATGAGGCTCTACCACCTATTCATTCTGCTTCATACTGTGTCTCCTGATGATTAGTTGCTGGGCAAATTGTGAGAAGCAGAATAACTGTTTTAATGCACTTGCTTCCATACTGTGAGCAAACACATTCTGCAAGATGGACTCAGCTATTCAGTGGATATCGACTGTTTCACAGAAAGAAAGATTTCAGGTTCTTTTATGGATAGACAAGTAATATTGACCATTTAGGCAACTCAACTAAGTGCATGTGCGACCCTATTCACACCAGGTCGATTCAAGCTTCTCGTGTACCAGGACTATATTTAGACAGAATTTAGCAATATTGATATGAATGTGCCAAGATGCACCTTACACATTTGAACTTTTAGCCTAACATGCCGTTTGCTTTGGCACTGTGGCTAAGTGGGTAGTCGCATTAGGGGGGTCCTGGGTTTTTATTTTAGGATGAGATGAGTTATCTAGTGAGCATTGCTATAGATTCCAGAGCACCTAAGACACTATTTATAAAACATGATCTAGGAATTGAATAAATTATTAACTTCTTCTTCTGGAAGAGATCTATTTTAAGTTGTTTCTTGAATATGCTGAATGTCTTGAATAACTTGTTTTTGATTAGCCTTTTTTAACAGGCAAAAGGCCAAATTAAAAATTATGAGTTATTTGCATGGGGAGGGGTCCCCGTATCCATCCAGGGGATTTTGGGTGCTGGGCAGATATCGCCAATCTATAACAGGGCACACACTCATTCATAATTCTCATAATTCATTCATATGGTCAATTTAGAGAAGCCAATTTACCATGAATCCATGTTTTTTAGACTGTGGGAGAAAATCGGAGAAACCAGGGGAAACCCACATGGAGATGGAAAGGACAAGGAAACTTCACCTTCATTGGGATTCAAATGTGAATCCCCGGCGCTTAGAGGCAAACGTGCTAACCACTAATCCACCATGCTGCCTCATTAAAAATTATATTCATTCATTAAAAATGTAACATTTATTAAAATATAAGATTATATATAAGATTATATAGTTTATAGGCGGCACGGTGTCTTAGTGGTTAGCACGTTCGACTCTCAGCACTAGGGATTCCTGGTTCGAATCCCCATCTGGGTGGAGTTTCCATGTTCTCCCCGTGTCTGGGTGGGTTTCCTCCGGGTTCTCCGGTTTCCTCCCACAGTCCAAAAACATGGATCAAGGTCAATTGAGTTCTCCAAATTTCCCCATGTAGAGTGTGTTTGTGTGTGTGAGTGTGTGCCCAGCGATAGATTGGCGCCCTGTCCTGGGTGTTCTCCCCTGGATGGGCATGGGGAACGCCCCCGCGACCCTAATATAGGATAAAGTGGAAGATAATGAATGGATATAGTTCATAATATCATAAAAAGATTCAGAAAGTCAATGGAATTTAAATATTCATAGTCATCAGGCCAGAGGGTGGAAACAGCTTCTTACCATTGAGTTCTTAGATGGGATTGTTTGAGGAACCATCATGCTATTATCATGGCCATAGTCACATAGGCCCGAGAGTAGAAATACTTTATACTTTAGAAATTATTGTCACTTAACTTAGTCTACCACTACATTACGAAATGCAACCTGAAATTGTATTATGCAAAGATGCATCCATATATATCATATTTAGTTTATGGAAAAGGGTGCTTTTGAACAAAATGACATGTAATGACCTGGAGACAAATCAATGCCCATGGCCCAAGAAAAGAAAAATCAGACAAAGGAGACTACAGATTTTGAGGATATTATAGTTTAACTTGTGAGTAGTTTCACATTAAATACAATATGTTCCAAACTGTTGTTGTGGTTTTCTGCATCATGTATTAGCTATGCCTTCATAACTGCTGTAGAATGTTTTAAAACTGGTAGACGATGTAGCTTGTTGGCACTTGCAACCCGATAATCGCAGTGTTCACAGGGATCTTTTTAGTGTTAGGGCGTTTACCTTCACCTGACCTTTGTTGTAACAAGCACAGCTCTGTACTGACTTCTGTCACTGGAAACTAAACCGTTGTTTCATACCTTGCTTTTCTTTTCTCATTTTATCAGTTATTTAATCAGCACTCGCTCCTACAGTCATAAGCTCACAATGGAAAACATTCTTGCATTTTTATGAAAATCATAGAAGTTTGTTTTTTTAAGATTTGAAGGAGATTAAAAAAAGTATAACTGACCTTATGCTATTGACAGTATGTTGGAATTTCCAACAGCCCACCAGTTTCTCACTCAGTATCTCTAATCTTGTTTACATAGCCTCAGCACATTGCTAGTCTTGTGAGCCAGATTAGCTACTGCACATATGTTTGGTATTCAGTTTGGACAAAATGGTCTAAAATTTTCAGAAAAAATTAACTGGCACTACGAGATCTGGGTTGAGCTAGGCAATAGCAAAATGAGGAGCTACCTGAGGTTGCATTGTTCTTCCATCAGTCAAAGTTTAACAGTCCAATGCAGGGAAAACATACAGACAAACACATTCACACAGTTACACCTAAGAGAAATTTAATATCTCCAGTTAAGCTGTTTTTGAACTGTGGAAGGAAAGATACCCTTAGGGAGAAACCACATAAGGAGAACATGTGAATCAAACCTAAGTTTGCTGTAACCACTATGTCACCCTGTGTCATATTGTAAATTTAAACATTATAATTATAAAATTTCCTACTGAATGTGCTTAAGATAAAGATATTTTATAAGACACATGTCTCAACAAGCTAACTTCACATGAATGCACACACTGGCATCATGAATCAGGGTATAACAAGTCCAGGTTTCAGCCCAAACATTTTCTCAAACACAATTGACATAGTTAACTATCTCAGAGACAACTTAATGTCAGGACAATTTTATGGACAAACACTGCCATCATTGTAATTCAATATAAACGTATATATAGACAACCCTTCACATGTTTATATATGGGCAGCATATATGTCTGTGGCACTGACCAAAACACAGGAGAGGTGGCAAAAATAAAGATGCTGCTATTCTCATTGGGATTATCAATAGTGATTAGGATTAAAAATGAGTTGGAATGGTACAGGTAGGGCATTTTAGAGAAAAGTTGGGATGGTGAGATTCAGGAAAGGAAGGCCAAAAGGGAAGTTTATGGATGTGGTGAAGAAGGACTTGCAAGTGTTTGGGGTGATGAAGCACATGTAGCACATTTTACTGCTGGTACTTATGTGTATAGCTCTAGTGCCTCTGTTATTAACTGTGTACATACATACCACATTTTAGTTTTGCTATAATTTAGAGTATTTTCTTGCCTTTACTTCCTTAACTTCTTGCCTCTGAAAAACTTTACTCTAAACCACTTTTGAGGTCGAACTTTTGCTGCAAGAGCCATGTTTTGTAAACTGTAATACTGACTGGAGCTAAACTTCTTAATATCCCTGAGGGAATCCTCAGAAAGGGATGGATAAAGTTATATCATACCTTACCTTACCTTACCTTACTTTACCTTGCCTTTCCTTGTCTTGCCTTGTTTTACCTTACCTTACCTTACCTCTTCTTAACCACCAACTTTGATTCATGCATGAGGCAAACAGAAATTAATTTAAAAGAAAAAACATTTTTTATAATAAGGAGTTTTCAAAATCTAATAGGTAGGTTCATAAAGAAAAAAAATCGGATGTTCCACTGATGTTATCAATTATATCAGCCCTAATGTAGTTTTGCAGATTTTGTTTGTTTACTTCTGATTGTTTTCATGAATGCCTTCTTCCACTGCAGCATGTTTGACCTTGCTTGAAATGTATGAGAGAGATGAATCATATTTACTTGCATCTAACTGCTTGTAAATATTCTCATCCTCCATAGTCACATGGACTACTGGGATCATACCTTACTGAAAAAAAACAAAAAAAAACAGTCCAAAAACTCTTACAGTCCAAAAACATGGATCAAGGTCAATTGAAATCTCCAAATTGCCCCATAAAGAGTGTTTGTGTGTGGTATCTGTGTGAGTGAGTGTGTGCCCAGCGATAGATTGGCCTAGATAGATTGGTATATCTGCCTAGCGCCCGAAACGTTCTCCCCTGGCTGGGCATGGGGAACCCCCTGTGACCCAAGTAGAGGATAAAGCAGAAGATAATGGATGGTTGGATAGTAATAATAACTATTATTCTTATTATTATATTATTATTATACATGGTTAGCATATTCAGCTCTCAGCGCTGAGGATCCAGGTTCGAATCCCAATCTGTGTGGAGTTTCCATGCTCTCCCTGTGGGTTTCCTCCGGGTTCTCCGGTTTCCTCCCACAGGTCCAAAACATGGATTTAAGGTAAATTAAATGCTCTTAATTCCTTCTATATAGTGTGTGTGTTTGTGTGTCTCTGTGTCTGAGTGAGTGAGTGTGCTTAGCGATGTCCTGGGTGTATCTGTCCAGCGTCTCAAATGAATCCCCTGAATGTGCATGGGATGCACTGTACTGTCTGTACTGTAAGTGAACATAACTATTACACCGAATTACTGTAATAGGAAATCTATAAAGGTTTTGAGAAAACTGTACTTTTAGTGAGTGCAGTTTCACTTTTTCAGCTTGTCCACTGAACAATTTATGTTTAGCTCCTATACATGATGTCCAAGATAAAATTATATTAATTATATTATCTTTTATTATGCTTTAATTCAACTTGGCCTTTTTGTCTGTTGGACAAGGAAAGTCCTGTAGTTATTCTAAATGCTCATCATGACACATCACATCTGTTTTGGGTTTTGCAATTTAGAGAAACCTTCGTAGCCAGAGGCTTAAAGCCACACACTTATCCATTCATCACTGGGTTTTCTTTCTATAATTAGACTCATCTATCTTTAGGCACCTTAGGATTTTTAAAAATGGTTTAAGGTTAAAGTACTGTTAATTGTATCTGATTAATGCTTCATGTGCATTACCACTTATAGCAAGACATGCTGATGTTATAGCAAAACTAGGCTCATTTAAACCATTATATTTTACAGACATTCTTAAATCCAGCGCTGTCCGTCCAAACCAAAACCTAATGTTAACAGCACCAGTAGTATTTTATACAATCTGTTAAAGGACTAAAGTGTCATTTAAAAAAATCTGTTTTTACCAGATGTATATGAATATGTAATGCAGATATGCTTGGTGGTGAACATGCTGAGTAACATTTTAAGTAAAATCTAAACAAATTAGCCCCAGTGGGCTTAGACATTTATTTATTGTTGTTGCTAACATTACATTTTTGCTGTTTAGAATAAAAGTTTTACATCACCACCCACCAGTAAAACTAATGTCAAACAGTAGCACAACAAGCTGTGAATATGGGTTCAAAGACTTCAAATTACTTTTTTTCCCCCTCCAGCTTATTTCCAAAGTTTTTGAACTGTTACAGTTACAAAAGTTTTTTTTCTTTAACTTTAAGCTACTGTTAGTCATGGTAAACATTTTGCAATGAAATGAAATAAATATATTTTAATATAATTTAAATCTATTTACAATAATAGTAAATATTCTGTTTTCTGTGGGAGGAAACTGAAGAACCCAGAGGAAACCCATGCAGACAGAAGGGAAAAAATGAAAACTCATACATTAATTAACCATTTAAATCATTGTTTGCATTTTAAAAAAAAGCCAAGCTTGCTACAAATGTTAGAGAAGAAAAGGCTTCATCATTTTGCACTGTAATGGTATTGTGTGATAACTATGTTTATGGTAGAAACCCCACATTTAGAATAAACACTCATATTAACACTAATGAACCTATTAGATTAATTAGCTCACAGTGGACTGTGTTCTAACACAGAGCATCTTCTTGCAGAAACAGCAAGTCTGGACCAATCGCACTAAATGAACTTTTTATTATTTCTTTTATGGTTTTGGCTTTTTTTGTTTCTTTTTTTCTCTGTAAGTGATCTGTTTGTCTGCTCTCCATCCATACTTCTAATATGTTATCATTTAATTATCAAAGCAGTTAGCATTTAATTATCAAAAATGGTAACAATTAAGAAAATAAAAATAGACATAAAAATAAAAGTTTTTCAATATATTTATCTCAGCGTAATTATATTTCAACTCTAAAAGTCTTTTTCACAAAGTTAATTTTTCGTTTGGTACAATACTGTTAAAACACAAGTTCATAGTCTTTCATCATATATTTACTTCTTTCATTGTTTGTGCTATTGTAACCCCCTGCAGGGATGAGTATTATTATAACTTTTAAATGTGAGCTTACTTTAGCATGAATAAATCTGACTAATGACATTTCGATCCACACAGAATGGTATTTGTAAAGTCATGGCTCACAGTGACAGGCTAAAATGAAAAATGATGATGAACAACAAACCTCTTTTTTTGCTTTAAGAATGAAAGAAAATATTTTCAAATATTTTTTACATATTATATGATCAATTTGAAGCGACACATTGGCTTAGTGATTACCACATTCTAACCTGATCTGGGTGGAGTTTCTATGTTCTCCCTGTATCCATGTGGGTTTTCTCCAGTTTCTCTGGTTTTCTCCCACAGTCCATAAACATGGATTCAAGGTAAATTGACTACTCCAAATTGCCCCATCTAAATTTCCTCATATAGTTAATGTGTACCCAGCAATATACTGGCACCCTGTCCTGTGTGTGTCTGCCTAGTGCCCAAAACATTCTCTCTTGGATAGGCATAGGAAAGCCCCCTGCGATTCTAGTCCCTAATATTTAGCCCCCTTGGATTAAGAGGAAGATAATTAAATGAGAATCTTTTTGCATGTTTAAATACATTGAAAACAACAGGTTCTAGTTTATTTCCCGTTGTGGAAAATTATTGTTTCAAATTATACATTTTCAGTATTTACTAATAATTTATAGGGGCAGCAGCTGGGTTGTCACACAGGTATTTTATGCATTGCCAACCCGTAAGCTTGCATGGAAGCAAGAAATGGCCAAATTAAACACTGCTTGGCATAAACACGACACGACAAGACAGGTCTGTTATCCCTGCATGAGTGAGGAAGGATGGAGGTCCACCTGTTTCCTTAAATGAATTCATGAATGCAGCAAAGGAATGCAAATGAGCTTGCCTGGCTGTCCCACTGACAGCATAATGTAGACATAAAAAACATTGGCCATATCTGTAATAAAAAAAAACTATATGCAGAGAAAATAAAAGAAGGCAAAGTTTTAGTTTCTCTGCATTGATAAAAGAAAGCTAAAGGCATAAAAGAAAGAGGCTGACTTTTGCAGATTGCGAACCAACCGATTAAAGACTTCATCTGCTAAATTTTCCCAGCATACATTATTGCAAAAGAACAGTTTCGCTTCAGTAATCTGCTATTACAGGTGTGCAGATATTTCGGAATGTCTCCTAATAGTGCAATTCTTAATTTCTTTTATAATCCTGCCTTCCGTTTTTGCTTCTTTCTGGTTCATTCACAAAGCCCTTCGTCCTGTCTTTTCTCTTCTCTTTGCTTTCTCACATAGCCTTCGTCTTTGTACCTTAGAATTGTGTGTGAAAGCAGATTACTGGTCAGTTTTCTTTTTAATTCACTAGCTGGTAAAACAAAGGATTAAACTTTCCACAAAAGGAATTCCACACACCCAGGGCTGCTCAGTTTCTGACATGACGTCTTGTTATTTAAACACGCTCTGTATTTGAGCTGAAAGGACAACACGCTGGGTCCTGGGTTTGGCAGCTCATTTTAATATTCTTTTTTAGCTTTATAAGTATGCAAAATAAAGTTTTATTTACTCTTCCACTTTTTTTTTTGTTTTTTGCTAATTCAAGATTATCCGTAAATACACTAATTGCTCATTGCTCATTAAATACCTCCTTTACAATTATGTTAGCACAGCTGGAAACTGTTGTGTTGATTGAGAAAGCAATTCATTTATCCTTCTTTGGGCTAGTTGATTATATGAAGCATCAACATTTGTGGAACCCAATTATAGACTGGAAAATGGAATTCATGTCCAAGTTGTCATTAAAAATGTAAAATTCCTGTGTGACCCCAAACTTTTGAGCAGTAAAAAATAATACAAAGTTTTTTATGAACTTGCTCAGGCATTCTGTCATAATAATGAGTTTTGGCATTTTGGTATTCCAGCTACATCATTTATTCTTTTTTTTATTCATTATCTTCCACTTAATCCTCATTAAGTTGCCCATCCAGAGGAGAACGTTTAGGGCGCTGGGCAGATACACTCAGGACAGGTTTCCAATCTATCACTGGGCATACTCACTCACACAGACTCACACACAAACACACACTATATTGTATTATTTACGTCATTCAATTTACCTTGAATCCATGTTTTTAGACTGTAGGAGGAAACCGGAGAACAACGGGGAGAACATAGAAACTCCACCCGGATTGGGATTCAAACCTGGATCCCCAACATGGAGAAGCGAACGTGCCAACCATTAAGCCACCATGCTGCCCGCTATATCAATTCAATAAATGATAATGACTTCTACTCTTTGTTAAACACTATTATGAGAAGCTTATTATATCACCTATTAACATTTTTGGATTGTATTTTAAGAAGTTTAAAAACAGTTTTATTACTTTCGTAATGAGACTACCCCTTAGAAATTAAAAGCAGCATTTAAAAGTAATACAATAACTTTCTCCGCTGTCATGTCTAGTGACCACTTTAAACAAGGGGTGAACATGATAGCTTAATGGTTATCTAATGTATTTAACTGATGCATAAATCAATATTTGGTAAATGACAATAAAACGTTTGCTTCCAAGGGAAAGCTAGGCCATAAATAAACAAAGATTCCAAATAATTATACTTTAGCTCTTTATTTTAACTGCTTTTATTTAGAATTTATTTTCTAATAAATAGACATGTCAAAACCCAAGGAGGAGCTTTCCCTTTCTTGGACACAAACAAAAAGAGGTCTGGTACTGAAGTATTAGCAACAAACTATAGCTAAGAAAACTGTACTGTAAACTCTTATATTCATTTTTGGGGATCAAACAGAACACTGACTAAGATTCATGCTTTAACATCCAACACCACCCAAAATCCTTTTACGACTGTAGTGAAGATAAACTGTGCACGTGCAGTATATAATAATACTGTTCAAATACCAATAGCAATGTTGAGTCCTCTACAGTTAGTATGTATTGTTTGGTGTGCTTGTTTGAACTTCTGATATGAAGAACTAAGTTAAAATATGTTTCAGATGTGGGTATGTTGATATAAGTTTGGGTGCTGACGAGCATTTACATATAATGACTACCCATGGAAAACTTATAGGGATCCAGAAAATAAAACAGCATTAGCTTGGACCCTCTAGGTGCGTCATAACACAGCAGTAGCATAATATTAAAATCTTGAGCAACCCTAAACCTTAATAGCTTTCTAATTAGGGCAATGCTGGTGTTGTGGAAGCTCATTTTGCATTTATTAATCAGAGACTATGCTGCACTATTTGGACACATCTCAGTCATTGATTTAGTTGGTTCATAGTGTCCCATTACAACAGGTATATAAAATTAAGCACTTAGTCATGCTTTTTGAACAACTGTATGCTTCTAATGTTGTAACAATAATTTGAGATGGGACTTTTTATCTGTTCAGGCATGGTTAAGTTTGGTGCAAAGATAGTGAACTGGCCCACACAGAATAAAAATAACATCTCATTAAACACCTAAGTATCACTTTATTCATGTTTGTCTGGGTAAAGGGGCAGAACCGTCCCATAGACACACTACAAAATATTTTCAGAATACTGGAAGCTGTCATGCTATAAAGTAGAAGTAATGTCCCATTACTTTTGTCCATATAGTGTTTGTCTAAATGCACTGTATGTGTATTACTCTTTTTTAATCTGACAAAGCTTAATCTTTAGAACAAGCTCACTCATTACAAAGCCAATTTCACTTGTCCCATCCACAAAGCTTTTGTTAAATTGCAGTTCTGTTTCAACAGTGTGCTTGAATTGGTGCAAAGTAAATAAAAAACATCTAATCTAATCTCTGGACAAGGCAGAGAACATGAAGAGACACAACTTTGCAAAACAATAGCTTTGCCAGTACACTCTCTTTTTCTAATTTCTAACTTTTCTAAAGCAAAGTTCTTAAAAGCAAACTTTTCCTCACAACTTAGTAACTGGATTTAATGAAGCACTCATTCATTACATCAGTACAGCTTTATCAAATTTACATCTGGTAAATTTAGTTAAAGTGTAGTTGGTGTTTACAGAAAACTTATGTTTGGTGTCATATGACATTGTTTCACACTAGATTACCAGAGCTTCAAGGCTAGAAATTGGCAAAAAAAATCAGCTGATTGTTTGTGCCAAAGAAAGCAATGATTGCAAATTCCTTCAAGGCAGCACCTGGAAATGTACACTGCTTCTGTGCTGTTTTTTGAGTTTGGCATTCACTTACATCTTATATCTCACAATCATAAGAAGAAATCACCAATACCCTCATCGCTTTATAGTTCGAAGTGCTAAAGAAAACATGAGGGCTCATGGAGAAGAGTGATCAAAGAAAAGGTCTTGCTCCAGTTCTCCCTCTGTCTCTATTTGTTGTAGTTATGACATAACAGAGGACTCAGCTATCTTTAAAATCATATATTTTGCCTTTCTGTGATATTGAAGTCCATAACTGTTTGGTCGATCATGATACTGATCATCTAAACACGTTATAGATATGAACATAAGTTTACCTAGTTTTACATATCGGAGTTTAAGTAACAACTGTGTACTCATAACAACCACAACTACAACACTTTCTGTGAAGCCAGTGTTCATAATGTGTAAAAAAACTATTTTTACCAATTAAAAGCTTTAGAAAGTATTCATAATGCTTCATAACATGTGTCATAAGTCTCTGTTAATGTAAATAGTTTCAAATTCATAAAGTGTTTTAACAAAATTATAAAAGGCTTTATAACACAAAGGGACTTAATGCTTTATTATATAGACTTCTATAAACTTATATATTTTGGATTTCAACTTAATATAAGATGATCTCACTTTATTTATTTTCTGTAAAGGGTATTTATAATCGTTAATAAGGCATTATATGCTAATATCAATAAAGCAAATAAATGACAACACTTTACCTAATGCCTGTAAAGAGAGCTTATAAGCTTTTGATCTTAACATGTAAAAGCACTAGACACTAAGACATTTAGCTACTTTCGCTGAAATGGTAGTTTCTCCAAAATCTTACTTTAAATTTTGCAATTAATGAATTAAAAATAAGAACGTGTCTGTGCAGTGGCTTGCTATTTTTAACAATAGAGCATGCACCCTATGAACACTCATCAATACATGTCATAGTATATTAAGATCACACAGCTTCTCTGAAGCAGAAGTTTTGACTTTCAGGTTCCTCAGTGCTTTTAAAGGACCCAGCTTTTGATAGCATTTCATGGCTCTTTATGATTAAGCTCAACAGAGCGAAATCTTACCGACTGACAGCAGTCCCAGTGTGTTACAATAAAAATGGAACTAAATCAATAACCCCCTTCCTGCCTAATGCTGCTTGAGAAAAAAAAAGTCCACAAGTGACAAGAGGACATCCTTCAGCTGGGGTCTGATTGCACAAAAGCTAAGGATAATTTCAAGCTGCAGTTTTTCTACATACAAGTGCATGCAGATGTTTAGGAAAGACTTAGGGGTTTGTTAGTCTATTGTATGATCTGATGGCAAAGTGGCGACCTAATCAATACAAACTCTCCCTCCCTCACTTTGCTCGCTATCTTTCTCACACTGTCGCAGTAGCAGCATGCTGAGTATTAGCACCTGCTTGCACTGGGATAATTTTTCCCTGATTGTGATCAGTCAGGCCGACTCCTAAAATTCCCTAAAATTCAACCCTCCAATTAACTGACTCTGAAACGTCCGCCTTTCCTCCGTTTCATCAATACCTGCAATCATACTCTGCACTCGTCGAGAGAATTATTTCTTTTTTTTTATGGCAGGAAAAGAAGACCCAATAAAAAGCCCCTAATTTCCGAACAAATGTTAGTGTGAACAAATCAGGATATTAACTCTTTAGTGTAATTGTCTATGACAATAATTTTTGGATTTCATTCCTGTTTAATGATTTACATATATATCCATCCATCCATTATATTCCGCTTTTATCCTCTACTAGGGTCACGGGGGGGTTCCCCATGCCCATCCAGGGAAGAACGATTCGGACGCTGGGCAAATGCATCTAGGACAGGGCGCCAATCTATTGCTGTTACATATATATCCATTTCTATAATGTGTGTCATATATATATATATATATATATATATATATATATATATATATATATATATATATATATATATATATATATAGACAGACAGACTAGAGGATAAAGCGGGAGATAATGAATAAATGAGCTATGAAGAGACACATCTGTACACCTGTAATAGTAGATTACTAAAGTGAAACTGTTCTTTTGCAATAATGTATGTTGGGAAAATTTAGCAGATGAAGTATTTCTTTAATAAGAGGGTTGGCAATCTGCAAAAGTCAGCCGCCTTTTTTTTATGCCTTCGGCATATGTACAACATAAAATAAATAAAAATGCCATAAGGAGAAATCACTGGAGAAAGACTTTTTTATATATATTTTGTAATGAAACATAACTATAACTGACTTGCATCATTTGCAACTCGGTATACAGTACCACGTTCTACTAAACAAAATAATCAACAAACAAAAAACAAATAATATGTAACTTTCATCCATTTATTAATAGATTATTCAGGGCCTCTTACCTTAGTATTGGTCTTTGTAAATATTTCGATTGTTGGCTCTTGACCATAAATGTTAATTCCACAGCCCATGAGAATAATTCTGATTAACTGTGTAATAAATAGCAGTGCGTACTGTCAGCCAGGCCTTTCAGCAAGTGAAAGTTTGTGTAAAAGCTTACTTTCACCTGTAGAAAACTTACCAAGATGTTGACCAAACAAAAGATCAGATTCAACAAGTTTTGAGTTCATTATAACTTTTAACATTACAATAAAGTTAACAAAAAATAGTGAACTACAGCAGGAACCTGTCTGTGGTGCTTGTCTGTATCAACAATGGTGAAGCTCAGAGAGCAGAAAAGAGATAAATAATACTGTAAGCATGAATGGCTGACTGAGTAACCATGTTTGCTAATATCCTCTGTCTCTGTAATTCCAGCAACCAGACTAGTGACATCTGTGAATAAAATTGTATTTTGGTTATATATTATGACATATATCTCCATCCATTATCTTCCGCTTTATCTTCTACTAGAGTCGCGTTTGGGGTTCCCCATGCCCATCCAGGGGAGTACGTCTTGGGCACTGGGCAGATACTCCCAGGTCAGGGTGCCAATATATCGCTGGGCACATTCACTCACACAGACACACACTCTATAGGGCAAAAAAATATATATAGGGCAGCACGGTGGCTTAGTGGTCAGCACGTTCACCTCTCAGCGCTAGGGATTCCTGATCTGGGTAGAGTTTCCATGTTCTCCCCGTGTCCACGTGGGTTTCCTCCGGGTTCTCCGGTCTCCTCCCACAGTCCAAAAACATGGATCAAGTCCATTAAATTCTCCAAATTGCCCCATATAGAGTGTGTCTGTGTGAGTGAGTGTGTGCCCAGTGATGGATATATATTTACATATATATATATATATATATATATATATATATATATATATATATATATATATATATATATATATATATATATATATATATAATATTATAATATATATATATATATATATATATATATATATATATATATATATTTTTTTTTTTTTTTTTTTTAAGGTTAAGACTTGAAGTTTATTCCCAAGCCAAAGTGCCTAGTATGAAACAAGGACAAAGAAAACAGATGCACAGTGGCTAAGTAGTTGTCATGTTTGCCTCTCAGCTCAGATTCTGGTTCGAATCCCGATCTGGTGGAGTTCTTATGTTCTTTCCGTGTCCATGTAAGTTTTCTCTGGGTTCTTTGGTTTCCTCCCTCAAAAGCATAGTGAATTGGCTGCTCTAAATTGCCCCTAAAATAGTATGTGTGTCTGTGTGAGTGTGTGCCTAGCGATGTTATGGCACCCAGTTATGGGTGTATCTGCGCTTCACCCGAGGGATGGTCATGAAGAACACCCCCCACCCCAAAAGAGGATTAAGAGGAGAAATATAAGATGAGATGAAATAAGAATTTAGTAGAGAATTTTATCACATTAATGATAAGCACAATAAGGACTAAAAACCTCCTTGGATATGCAGAGCCAATGGGTTTGGCCTACTTTTTCCTTCTAAATAAAGTTACTGACTTTTCAAATAATATTATCACAAGTTTCACATTTCAGAGTTTTGGTAAAAACTCTACAGATCGTTAAAAATAAAAAAGAACAAAGCAAAACTATTTTAACTACTGTAAAGTCCAGTGGTAAGGCTTGGCTATGCATATATTGGCTATGCATATTACTTGTGTAGTTATGCACTTATAACTCAGTGTTCTGGGTTTCTGATACGCAGTTTCAGTGTTTTGATGAGCACTTCCTTAAGTTCTAGGCCAGTAGTGGGTGTTGTAATATTTTATGTATGATGGCTTTAGTTCTCTCCGTTACCATTCTATATCCTTTAAACTTCTTCTTTTGTTATTTATTAATGCAGTTTTAAGGCTTTGCCACTTTGCAGTAACTATGTTTTAACTTGCCATGTTGTGAAAAACAGTATAACATTAAGTTACTGCAGTTATTAATTTGACCTATTTTACTTTTAGTGCTCATCATTTATTTTTCTGCTAGTAGGTATAAGGCATCAAGATGCCAATTTGTCAGTATTGGAATCTGAGAATACCTTTAGTGCCTTTAGGTTGGCAAACAATTAATAAAAATTGAGACTTGTGTTTATGGAACCAACCTAGCGACCTGAAAGTCCCAAGGTCCTACAAAGTACTATAGCTGAAGGCACCTAACCCCAATTGCACCCCAGGCGCTGTATATGAGGCTGCTCACCACTCTGTGTTCTAACTTCCCTAGTGTGTCTATACGTGTGTGTGTGTTCATTGCACAGTTGTGTGTTCATTGCACAGTGAAATGTGGAGGGCAAATCCCTTTGTGTGTAAGCACAGTAGGGAAAATTGGTCACTTTACCACTTTAAATACTAAGCTTCTGCATAAAATTTCTTAACTGTTGGCCTTAATTTTGGATCATATAACCATAGCCACCTAGAGGTTGCAATATCCAGATTTTCTTGCAAATTTTTTCAATTTCCAAAGTCTCCAAACAAAGTTTTTTACTATTAGAAATACAAACCACACATTCAGTTTTTAAGAGAGAAAATAATCATTGTTAAAGACTGCTCTTGGAAAGTAAAAAAGTGGAATTGATTTACTGATCTGCACTTTTGTGTGTTTAGATGCAGTGTGAAATAATCAGGGGACTTCCACCCTACAGTCGCCACATGCCTGTCCTGCCCACTATAATTACACAGAAAAGGGAAACAAAGCAAGAATTCATCACATTCACAAGGCCAGGGAGATATGGGAAATTCCAGGCTAATTGCTAATATTGTACTTCATAATTTCCCTGCATCTGATGTTTCATTTAGATTGTTTAAAGTAATTGTTTTCATTTGTGTTTCATTCTTTCTGTCATTTTGTCTGTTTACTAGCCTGCTAGGACCATATGTTTTTTTTTCCGCTTATGCACACACCTCTTTAGTTCCTCTCAAGGTCCAAGGGATTTAGCTCAGGGGCCTGAAATGACCATGGCAGTAGCCTAGTGAGTTTATTAAACCATTTTGTAATGGGGCATCTAAAGATCAAATGAATACTTTAAATTTGTTTTTTTTATGAAACTGCATTAAGACATTAAACATTAAGAATATATGTAGTCATTTTAATGTATGTAGCTTTGTACAAAAATGTATTAGTTTTTTGACTTTTATTTCATATAATTACATTTTCCTTAACATGGATAGCATTTTCATCAAAATGCTTCTCTTTAACACCTAAACTTGCTTAAATTTAGACCCTAGCTGCTCTATTGTTCTATAGAACAGAATCTGTTATTATAGAACTTTTAATGACTTGAATGTTAGAATATGAATGCAGTCCCTTGCTTGTGGTTCTACAGGGACAGTTGTAGGCTTGTGGTTAAGGAACCAACTTAGCGACCTGAATGTCCTCGGTTTGACACAAATTCCTCTGTGTGTATGCACAGAAGGCAAAATGGATCACTTCAGTTAGACTTTAGTTGGATTCAAAATATGTTACTTCTGATATACCACTCAAGGATCGCAAATTAATGTTGATCTGGCTCACAGACATGCTTGTATGAGATAATAATAATTCTGAGATTTAGTGAACAAGATGCTGAGATTAAAAAACATATTGGACAATTTATATAAAACATCCCATTTGAAACAAGAAAGAGGTTAAATGCACTGTGTTAATGACTCATGCAGAAGCAAATCAAATAATTGTTCAGCAAAAACACAGTTTCTTTTCATGTGGTGTCTATTTTTCTGCATATGAGTCAGTCCCATGGGGAGCACGTGTCTCTGAAGTGTTTTTCAACCCAGTGTGACTTCTCAGCCTGGTTTGCATTACTTTCTCTGGGGAGAAGAACGTTTTAAGAGCAGCCACTCTTTAATGTGGTCGAAACTGCAGTTTGGGCTTTAAGCCATTTATGTATTCCCATACATGTCTAACTTTTTTTCTCTCTATCATATACAGCACATATCTACCCCATTATTAATTTTTATAAATATTTTACCATGGCAACTTTTTAATGTGCATTACTTTTAAATTGCATTGATTCTGCTTTTAATACACAATGTAAATGTGCTGTAGTTAAGCTTAAAGATTTTGGTTATTCAGGATCCCTGTGATTGCCATATATATTTTTTTCTGTTCTCTTTTATAAGTTATGTTCATTTATCTGATGCATTTTAAAAACTGTAAATCCTGTTTTGTATCTGTACCACTGAACAGGCATGCTTTCCATTTGCATTGTCTTTTGTTCATAATGGATGAGGAGTTAAAGCTGGTGTCTGGTGTCTACAATTTAAATGACTTTATTGATTAAAGGATTACCAAAGCCGGGACAAAAAATAACAGGGATTTAGCAGAACTTCCTTACTGGCTTTCCTTGGGCAAACTCGTTAAACTGAATGCTGATTCATGAGGATAATTGTTCAAGGGAATCGTGGATGTGCATCACTAGCTAAACAAACACATGTGTTTGCCTCCTAAATCCAAAGATCTCCAGATTTTATTTTCCTTCTGCTTAGGCATTTTCAGAGGCTGTGCTTTATGCAGGCCCAGACATGTAGCTTTAGGCACAATGCTTCTTGCTGTGTTCTGTGTCTAAGTCTCAGAGGGCAGAGATGCCATATGGATAAATGTTTTTGTCACTACTGGTCAGCTGGTCATAACCGGTGTTAAGGTTTAAAGCAACAGGCCAGTCCCACTGGTTTCAACTTTTCTTCTGGCTGTGTATTAAACACATCCTTTAATCATGACTCTGGAGAGGAGGACAGAGACAGAGAAAGAAATATAGAGAGGCACTCTTCTCAAACTGCTTCTGCAAAAACAAGATTCATTTTTGTCAACACTTGACATGCAAAGAGGCACTGATTCAGCTATTGACATGCAAATGGAAACATGCCGAGGACTGAGAAAAATGGTACTCAGAGGCAGGTTATTACATAGCTAACATGGATATGTTTTTATGCATGATGCAGCAGCTTTAGACTTTCAATAGAAGATATAAATTGCCGCACAATTTCCAAGATACATCAACCAAATGAAAAATAAAATGATGACAGTTTAATGAGGATGAACGTGACACAGGCCTTCGGATGACTCTACAAATGTGGGCAATCTGGGCTGCTAAGGTCCATATGCATTACATCACTAATAGAAAGTTTAGTTAGCTATCCCTGTAAATCCCTATCCATCATATCCCAAAGCACTTATAAAAAAAATGAATATTACTAAAATTTGCAGTTTTATGTTGACAAAAATCAAGGACTGATATGTTTTAACATTACAGCAGTGTGTATTTATAAATGTGAAAATGATGCGTAAGTCATTATCTTCCAATTAATCCTTTACTATGGTCACGGGTTTCCTATTACTCATCCAAGAGAGAACGTTTTAGGTGCTGGGCAGTTACACCCAAGACAGGGCACCAATCTATTTCTGGGCACGCACACACTATGTTAAATGGGGCGATTTTAAGCACTCAATTAGCCTTGAATCTAAGTATTTGAACTGTGGTAATAAATCTGAAGAACCTGAAGAAAACCCACGTGGACACAGGGTAAACATGGAATCTCCACTGAGATAAGGATTCAAACCTGGATCCCCAGTGCTGAGAGGCGGATATGCTAACCACTATGCCATCAAGGCCAACAAGCAGAATTTTTTTCTGCTGTAAAGTATGTCAAAAGTCATCTAAAAAAATGATACTCATGTTTAACCAGAAGTAATCTCCTACACATCCTTCATTATTATAAAACCAAGAACATAAAATGATATGTTTTTATTGATTTACAAATGGTATCACAATTTATTTAAAAAATGAATAAATAAAAAAAACCTCGTAGATCTTGCAGTAAATTATACAATATATTTTTTGTCAGTTTACTGATAATTGACACATTACTTAATCATTTAATTTAGGTGTTTCATTCCGTCCTATTGCAACAGGGTTCTTAACTATCTATCAGTGCATTTTTTTGGGAATTGTATGCACAAAGCAACGTCCATAAAAGCATGGATACATGACTGATGCAAAGATTTCTAGCCAGTTCCTATTATTTTACATCTTTGTCTGACCTCATAAATGTTCTTCTGGATATGTGTGCAAAAAATACCACATACACATTCCAAAATCGTATTTAAAGATGCTATAGCTGTAAACAGGGATCAGGTAAGAATAGAACGACATACAGTAAACGCTCCGGTGTAGGTGTCCTAATATCTTTGTATGTGTAGTGTATCGTCCAGATGTTTGGAAATATGTACACAGTAACTTAAAGTTTAATACATCATCCTTAGCTTAATGGTTAGCATATTTTTCCTCTTAATGATGGGGATCCAGGTTCAAACCTCATTCTGGGTGGAGTTTCCATGTTCTCCCTATGTCCACATAGGTTTACTCTGGTTTCTAGTCCTAAAACATAGGTTCAAGGGGAATCGACTGCTCTTAATTGCCTCTATCAAAATAAGTATATATCATAGTATAGTAAGTGTGTCTGTGTGTATGAGTGAGTGTGCCCAGTGTGCCCTGTCCTGGTTGTACCTGCCATAAAGATAATTAGATGAGATGAAACCGTCCTCGACTTTATAAAGACTTAATAAACACTGTGTGGTTTGTGAGAATTTATATATTATGTTGTTGAACCTAATTGTTGTTTTAAAATATTTACATTCGGTCATTTTGCAGACGATTTTATCAAATGCGAATTATCTGTATCTTAACTGTGATGCTTGGGGTTAGAACACAAGGTTGATACAACATCCCTGGAGCTAAGAGGTTATAAATGTCTTGTCTTGCTCAAGGACCCATATTGGTAGCTGCAGTGGACCTGGGATTTGAACCCACAACCTTTTAATTGATATCCCAACACACTTATCACTAAGCTACCAAAGGGATTTAGGATTGGAACGGGATTACCCTGGCACTTGGTACATTCAGTGATTCAGGAACAGTAACTGAAACTAAAACAAGCCTACTTCCCTTTTTCCTTCAGATTTTAAATAACAAGCAATAGGTTTGTATATGTCACTCAGTTAGATGTCACAAGATGTTGCAAACCTCTGCTCATGACAACATCAGTAAATGAGAATGTCAAGTCTACAAACTTACCATGGCACTTCATTCTCCTTACTGCACTCAGCCAGACATGTCATTTAGCATGACCTTTACTAGTGCTCAAATTTCACCACCGTAAACGTAGTCTCACCTCTCACTATCTAAGTCACACTGTCACACAGATGTGTGTACTATGCACATCCATCCAATCAGGACTGGTCTTATCTTTCCCCTCTAGAAGGTCTTATCTCCTCCCCCTTTCCTGATGCCAATCTTCTCAGCCTTGGTTTGTCTGTCCCTGGACCTTCAGCCTAATCCCTCTTTCTGATAAACCTGGATGTTTTATTTAAGTCCCCTCATAGACCTACACCCAGGCACATTCTCACAACACCAGGAACAGCACTTGATATGTGAATGCATTGTTTTACTGATGTGATTTCTCACTGCTTGGTGCCATTTCCCTAGCCGGGGAGTTTGATTTGCACTTTGAACATATATGCCTATTTCAGCCGAGCACAAATGCAATCTTGCTGGGGAAGGAATAAGGGGATTGACCTCAACGCTGGATAAGAAATGCCACAGTGGCAGTGATGTGATGTAATGAAGCTGCTATATACATGTGTATGCATGAAATAGTGCAGTAGAATTGTTTTTAGACAGATTTTTTTAATAATGAGTGAAATATATTAAAAATCATGTATGTAATATAATTGTATGTATGTAATAATGTAATAATCCCTTGTGGGTATATGAGATATCTTGCAGGTGGCCATGTAGTAGCTGCTTCCTTTTTCCATTTCCATTTTACAGATTGTTTTGACCGTCTATAATGCATCAGGTGTATGTGTGTGTTTGTGTTTGTGTGTGTGAGAGCTGTCACATGTCAGAGTGAGTTAGCTGTTAGCTTGTGGACTCAACAGCAGAATCAGCTGGACCAGATGGTGAGTGCTGTTGGCTAAAGATGCTAGAGAGAGAACATCCCTTTATTTTAACACACTTCACCTTATATATACAATGATCTGACCAATGGCTCACACTACATGAGCTGCTCAATAACTGTTGCTGTTAAAGGTACACAACATGGAAGACATTTAGGCCATTATTACATGTAGCTTTTTAGGCAACTCATCAAACCCTGTGGAACCCTGTAAGCTTTTTAATTACATATTTATTTTTTAGAATTGTTCCGAAGGTAGACCTTGTGTCATTCTGCCATAGATTTGTAGTAAAAGCAATAGAACTTTAAAAGTTTATGTGTCACCATATCATTTAATATATATATATATATATATATATATATATATATATATATATATATACAGTGGGTTGCAAAAGTATTCATACCCCTTGAACTTTGCCATATTTTGTCACATTACAACCACAAACATAAATATATTTCACTGGAATTTAATGTGAAAGACCAACACAAAGTGGTATACAATTGTGAAGTGGAATGAAAGTTATACATGAATCAACAATTTTTTTAC
>JAFMOD010000688.1:1464508-1516246 GCA_019802435.1 Corydoras maculifer | reverse complement strand
ACTTTTCAGTTTTTTATTTGTAAAAAAATTGTTGATTCATGTATAACTTTCATTCCACTTCACAATTGTATACCACTTTGTGTTGGTCTTTCACATTAAATTCCAGTGAAATATATTTATGTTTGTGGTTGTAATGTGACAAAATATGGAAAAGTTCAAGGGGTATGAATACTTTTGCAACCCACTGTATATATATATATATATATATATATATATATATATATATATATATATATTATTAATATTATATGTGTGATGGGCTTACACGGTTGGCGCTATAGAGCAGAGCTTGACTGACACCTAATCCAGCACAATTAGAGGTTGGATGTAGTGTAATGTAAAGTAGGCTCAAAGAGAACTGACCATATTTAAAGTGAAATATCAGATTGCTGCTCTAAATTGCCCCTATATCATGTTCGTCTGTGCATGTGTGCCCATCAATAGATTGGCGTTCTTCCCTGGGTGTATCTTACCAGTGCAGAAAATGTTCTCCGCTTGTTGGGCATGGGGGACACCCAAACACACTTGCATGACATAAGCATCACTGCAATGCCAAGAAACATCCTTTAACCAGATTGTTCCAGATTAAGTAAGAATGTCTAAACATCCAAAAAGTCAAAAGTTTAAATAAGTTCATATAATAATGCATTATGTCACTTTGTGTTATAAAGCTTTATGTGAAATTGCTATAAAAAATTATGACTATGATTATGAATATTTATGTGCATTAAAAAAGAATTATGACAAATGTTATAAGGCATTAGGAATACTTTATAAATGCACCTATAATGCATTATGAATACCAGATTTATAGAAAGTGTTTGTTTTGGTTTAAAGTGTCTCTCTACATGTGCTTGAACTATTAAAAGCATTAACTCAAATTGTCCTTTCAATGAGACTGGTAGTGTTGAAGTATTGCCCTTGCTCCAGGAAGCAGGTCGATAAACTGGATGGAGGCTGTATGAGTGCTGCATTTTACGCTTGATGCAAACTAATGCACCCCTTGAAGAAGCTGTCATGCCCTCGTGAATAGCACACACCCAACAGCTGCCAGTTTAGTAACTCATACAGTGACTCAAACAGTACTGTGGAGCACAGGATGGGGGAATTAAGATTGGACATGGGGTTTGGTGCAAAATGTTATTGCCACTAAAGGTCATCCCTCCTGGGTTAAAGCAGTAGGGCAGGAGGACTAAAGGCCTACTAGTCTTTTTCTTTTCCTCTATCTGTTATTTTGTGGAGCGATAAGCTGCAGGAGCTCCCGACTCTGTCGCTGTCGGCTGCCTTCCGGTACTTTCTAAGACCGTATGCCGGATGGCACCGCACAGACTTCATCACAGTGGCCTGTGCTGGAACACAATAACTCTCGCTGAGTGTCTTTGAAGATCTCAGTGACAGCCTACAGCTGTGTAGGAATCTGAAAGGAAGAGATGACATTTACTGTGGATTCAGGACTGGATGAGACACATTTATTTATACACAGGGTGCTTGTTTTTTATTAAGCACTGGATAAACGCCTGCTTTTATCTCACTGTGTACAGTAAACGCTTTGTGGCGAGATGTAACAATTATTGTCATGTGGTCCTTCTCCTTTCATTGTTGTCTGAAAGACCTGCAGGGCTAACATTGTCTGCATTGTTTAACATTATATTTACTGTTATATCCTGTGGATTAACAGCAGTGTCTTGTGAACAGCCATGACCTGGACGTCTGTACGAGTTAACAGGTTCAACCTGAGCGATATTTTAAAACAGCAGTCTTCTATTCAATGCCGTTATTTACTGTATGTTTGGTGTCCCAATACTTTTGTTCATATAGTGTACCTGATAATCGTGCAGTGATGGGCATTATATCCCAGATGGTCTATTCTTGACTGATCTATTTGTAATTTAATAATAATAATGATTATTATTCCCCATGCCCATCCAGGGGAGGAGGTCTCGGGCGCTGGGCAGATAAACCCAGGACAGGGCACCAATCTTTCTCTGGGCACACAACACAGACACATTCTATACGGGGCAATTTGAAGAATTCAGTTGACTTGATCCATGTTTTTGGACTGTGGGAGGAAACCGGAGAACCCGGAGGAAACCCACGCGGACACGTGGAGAACATGGAAACTCCACCCAGATTAGGATTCGAACCGGGAATCCCTAGTGCTGAGAGGCGAACGTGCTAACCACTAAGCCACCGTGCCGCCCTAATAATAATAATAATAATAATAATAATAATAATAATAATAATAATAATACATTTTATTAATAGGTGCCCTTCAAAACTCTCAAGTACCCTGTAGACTGGGAATACAATCATTTAACATACGAATAATACAAATAAACATGAAACAACAAAAAAGCAAGGAAAGAAATAAAAAGAAAAGAACTAAGAGTTGTATGCAAATTAGTTTTTGGGTGTCTTCAGGTCAATTTTTGACCTGTTGCTATCTTGGCAATTAAAAACTCAGGTAGACCACTAACTTAAAGCAACCTTAACAGATGTCACCAGTCAGACATTCATTGCTATTAGGAGTTATCAGCACAGGTGCGTGTCCAACATCACTGAATGCTGAATAGATTTGAACGCTATTAAATACCACTGCATTTGTACAGAGAATGCATATACATACATACTACACTATACTGTGTATTGTGTCGACGGCATGGTGTTTGCCATTTTAAGGGGCATGGCGTCCATGTGCGTCCATGATAAGAGTTGGGCTGGTTTTCTGCCAGCCCTGTTGTTCCCGCCAGTTTTCCAGCATACGTTGCATCTGTGAGCTATTAAAGGGGGGTGCAAGTATGCCATTCAGGGGAGAAGAGTGTGTTGTTGCTTTTGCAATGAAAGATTATAGTTCATTATGACAAACTGTGACTCTTCTTTTTGGCCAATGCCACAGTATTATTGATTCACAGTAAAATTTCCAGCATATTGAGTCCAGTTAGCTGCGCCGTTGAGATAGCAATCCACCAAATTTAAGTGCACCTGGCGCTTAAAAGGAATGACAAGTGACATACTGAAATGCTGATTGTTTTATTGCACGTTATGCCCAAAACACACCCATGAATAATCAAGAGAATTTGTACATGCCTTTGGTGCATTTTCTGCCGTCCAAGGAATACTATTCTTGCTTTTACAAAGTATGAAGACACACTGACATGCCCTAAATCAAGCTGTGCAGTGTGCAGTTGATGGCTTGGTGAAGATTTCTAAAATGAATTCAGTGACTACTGGGTGTACTTGTCAAGAGACAAACATAGGAAGGATACAGGCAAACTTAAAAGCACTACTGAAGTTAAATTCTTTTTTTGCTTGCTGTGTCTTTTATTTAAGCAGAGAGGCATTAAAAGCACTACTGAAGTTAAATTCTTTTTTTGCTTGCTGTGTCTTTTATTTAAGCAGAGAGGCATTCATAGCAGGTAGATTTCCTTCATCTAGTGTGTCAGCATCTTTAAAAACATTAAAAATAGATGTAGAGTAAAACAAAAGTCTGCATTCATCTGATAAAGCACTGCAAGTTAGTAATGCAAAGAACAGAACACTGGTTACTATAAGGGTATACATTATAAAAGCGTATGAGCTTTTTTAATTTTTAACCTTTATCTTCATATAACTTTGTCCTGTATGTGATATGAATGGTCAGTTTCATTACTATAGCAGTGATGTTTATGGTTTAAGACTTGGCATATTGTCGACAGTGATGCAGTTGCAGTCCCCTGGAGCTTGTACGCCGACTGGTATTTCGTAACTTAGCTTACATCTAACACATGACATGATGCTTCATTTGAAATAGATGGAATGTAAACAGAAACTGCTGGACTACAGCCATTTATACACATCTTAAATGTCATGTTAGGAAATCGAACCCAAAGGTTAAATAAATGCATTGCTTTTCATATCTAGATTCATGTTTTAGTTTGTTTACACGCATCAAAGTAAAGTAATAGTATTAATTGGGTTGACTTCATAAAATATTAAACTTAGTTTTATGTGTTGCTGTATTATTGATATAAAAATGGTATAAAAAAGGTATTATACTAATATTAAAAACACTAAAATACTCATCACACAAGTAATGTATTTCATAACTTGTTAATTATTAGAATGTACATATAGTACTAATATTGAATTTTAAACATTTGATAAATAAATGCATTAAAACAAAGAAATCAGTACCCGGCCAATTCTCCTGATTTTTTTAAAGTAAGAAAGAAAAGATTAATATTTTCATATCTAAAAAAGGTTAAATATTAATGCCTGAAACATATTTAAAAAAACAGCAAAATGTATGTTGGATATATGGAATTTAAAATATATATTTCCTAAAAAGTTAGGAAATTGAGTGTAAGATACAGTGGAGTAGTGGTTAGCACGTCTGCCTCTCAGTGCTGGGAATCAAGGTTTGAATCCTGATCTGGGTGGAGTTACATGTTTTCTTAGATTCCACATAGGTTTTCTTTGGGTTTTCTGCAGTTTCCTCCCAGAGTTCAAAAGTATGGATTCAGGGTAAATTGGCCGCTCTAAATTGCCCCTACATAGTGTGTGTCTGTGTGTGTACCCAGCAATAGATCAGCACCCTTTCCTGGGTGTATCTGCCTAGCACCCAAAATATTCTGAATGCTACTATTGGGGACCTTAGTAGAGGATTAAGCAGAAGAATATGAGATTAGATGAGATGAAGTTAGTTCATTGTCATTTACACTTTGCAATTAGCAAGGTATTACACTTTTCGCTTTGAATTTTTTTTAAAATGGTGATCAGTTTTCCTTATACAACATGTAGAAATGGATACCATTGTCAATGTTGTTACAGCCAAAATCTGTCACAGGGTGTGTCAGGAGTGTTTATTGCCTTCCTGCTTTTTTGTAATTTTTGATTTACTCCTCACTTGTTTTGTGTTCTTAGCTCATTTCAGTTAATTAGTCATAGGGCCTACTTTTTTGTATTCAGCGCCTCTGTTTCTATCGCTTTGTGGATCATCGTTTTTTTTACATGCCGTGTGTCGGGCCGTCCTTGTTTGTAGCCTCGTGCTACCCTGGATCTCTGTAAAAAACGTTCTTTTGTATATTGCTAACTGGATCTCTATGCAATCACTGCAGCACAAACTCGGACGTGCCAGCACATTGTGACAGGGTACATTATTGTCCTCAGTATGGGTCACATGCAGTACATTAGATAACATTGTCATTTTGCTGTTGCTTTTATCCAAAATGACTTACAGTATAAGTATCCAAACTTGATAGTTGGGGTCAGTCATGATAAAGCAGTCATAAATCAATGAGAGATAAAGGCCTTTGCTAAGGTATGGAACCCTCACCTTGATAGATTGCATATACACTATTTATTGGCATATGTTTGTATTTTAAAAAGATGTGTGTTGCATAAAGCAGTGTGTTGATACTTACTGCTACCTGTCATGCCCTTTAATAAATGTTTCAAAGAAAGCATTTAAAATAAAGAAAATATATGTTGTTTTCACTTTAATGTTATTAAAACACAAAACTGGCTTGATTGATTTCTCTATTTTTCAGTTGCTATACAGCATATAAACAACAGTATATGAACACCTACACATAATACCTACAGGAGCCTTTATGAGTTTTCATTTTAATTTGTTTCACATTTTAACTTACAAGAGTCTCCATTTTTTGAGGAAAGCATTTGTTTTTTTTTTTTTTGTTTCTTTCGAGAAATAGAAACAAGACGATATCAATGATCTAGAACGCAATCTTAGTTCTAGGTCATTAAAAAGTTGCTTGTTTGGATTGAGGTCAGGGTTCTGTCAGCCAGTCAAACTTACCCAACCATGCTTTTATGTGCTTGGTGTATTGCTGCACATTTTTGCTGGGACAGAAACAAGTCTCCACCAAACTGTTTCCTTAAAGTGGGAAGCATACAGTTGTCAGAAATGAATGAGTGATTTTATATACCAATTAGACTAAATGAAATATTGGAATTTATTCATTAATTGGTATATTCCGGTACTTTTGTCCAAATGGCATATTTCAGTGTCAGATTGAGATAATAACTGCATTTGACACTGCAGCAAATGATGTACGTCTTTCAGTACAGTTCTGTGACATATTTGCATCTGTGATGTAACCGCCACCACTATAATCTCAGTGATATTGTTTTTTTATACTAAAGAAAGACATTATGGAGGTAATGCATATATGACCAAAGTTGTGAGAACACATGATCATTACACATTACACATATGATATATGCTTGTGGGATATTCTATTCCTGAAGTGTTTGACTTCATTATTTTGGAACTTGTGGAATAAATATTTTTTTATCAACTTGCATTAAAATACGGTCATCATCTTATTTTGTAATTAATTTAGCGGATGCTTTTATTCAAAGTGACTTACAAGTATCTCAAGTTGATAGTTTGGATTAGAACACAGGGTTAAATACAGAATTCCTGGAATAATGAGGGTTAAGGGCCTTTCTCAAGAATCCACACTGGTAACAACCCTTGGACAACCCTTGGATTGCTAGCCAACATTTTAACCACTACGCTATGATGCCCTCCATCTTTGGCAAATAAAGTCTATTGGTATATTGGTTCATGTTTAAAGTGTCATTACCCAGTTGTTTTCTTTTATCATAGTTTAATGTAGAAACTAACTTTTGAAGGTATTCATTCATTTATTCATTTACACCTCTTGTATATTTCAAATATATGCACAGTGATTTCACACCCCACATTTAAAGATATCCTTAATTTACCTAGCACCTCAGTTTCATTTTCATTCTTTTATTCTTTATTCTTTAAGATTATCTGCTTGTATTTTAATTTTCTTGGTAAATTCTTTTTATAATTTAGTTATGGTATACTCTTCTTCTGTACAGTCTGTGTGCTGTCTGGTTGATTTAGTATGTTACATGTCATACGTGTATGCACTCACCCAGACAATTCCTAGTATGTGTAACATACTTGGTGGAATAACATTTCTGATTCTGAAAAAAATCTTTGTTGTTGTTGTGGTTCATATACTGGGTACATAATAAAACCTATATTTTAAAAATTTCTCTTAAAATTTAGCTACCTTTTTATTTCATTCTTGCTTTTTAAATGCCAGTCTTGCAACTGCCTTATTTGCAATGATTTTGTTACCAGCTTTGAAGTTCATTCTGTACTTAACCCCTGCATTTGTTTATCTATTTCTGCATTTGTGCAGTATGTCTGATTGCTGTAAGATATAACTATGAGATTCCAGAACAGAAATCTAAAATGATTTATTGTTAAACAATCAACCCAATGACGAAAAAAGTGCAACATTTTATTTATTTAGCTTTATATTTATGAGGATGAATCGTACAAAAAGGCTCATTTGGGACAACACCATTGGGCCATAACGAGAGGCAAGGTTCATGATAAGTTTTGACAGAGTATATATAAAATACAATAAACATTCACTAAACATCCTCTAAGAGTGAAAGTGTATAAAGGATGTTTAATGGTAAAGTTAGAGTGTAGATGCTCTAGGGGTTGCTTTAAGACATACATAGGAAGGTTTGGTGAGGAGATAGTGGGGTGTGAAAGGAAGCCACAACAGGTAAAATGTTGTAACATCTCAAATTTATCCCCTCATTTTGCCAGAGCTGAGCCCTGGAGCTTGTCCCTGAGGTATTCCTGAAGGGAGTGGGGGCCCATCTGTTTCTGCCTGACTGTGATGATTGCAAGCTCCACTTGCAGGCTGCCTGCAGAGAGCTGTCTGAAGGATGGCAGACCCCTGCTACTGCGATCATCAGACCATCAGAGAGCAGAATGCCACGTGTGATGTGCCATTTGGAGACTGAACACATGGATGCTAAGCTGGCAGTCCTCAGGCATGGCCTTACAGACTGTCATTTTTGTAGCTTTGGTTCTGTACTAGTTATATCATATGGAAATTCAACATGGGTTACTAGCTGTATAACATTCAGTTATATCTGCATACTTTTTTTTAATACTCAGTATCTGGTTCAGTTTGAATTGATATTTTTTAATTTTGGGTGCAACCAAGACCAAACCACAAACATACAACTATCCAAAAGCAGTGGTCAGGGCTTTGCAGTTTGCTTCATTGAACTCAAGGGTGTTCTGCTCAGTGTAAGTATTAATTGCTCTAAGCAGGCCTTAGTTCATGTTATTTCCTGTTTTATGTTTCACTGGGACCCCACTTGCTAGTCCATACAAATTACATCATCTATAATAATACAGAAAGTGGAGTGTTTAGAGCTAAATGCAATGAGTATTCACTCAGGGAGTAACAAAATACATGGAACAGTCCTATATAATTAGGATACAATCAACACAATTAATTTAAAAGTGCACTAGCACAAATTTGGAATTATAAAGAAGAATCACAAAAAGGGGCTTTAAATCCAGGTTTGAATCCCAATCTGGGTAGAGATTCCATGTTCTCCCCATGTCCATATGGGTTTCCTCAGGTTTGCTCTCACAGTTCAAAAACATGGACTCAAGGTAAATTGAACCCTCTAAATTTCCCCATATAGTGTGTGTTAGTGTGAGTAAGTGTGCCCAGCTATAGATTGGTGCCCTGTCCTGGGTGTATCTGCCCAGCGTCCGAAATGTTCTCCAATGGATGGTAGTAGAGGATTAAGTGGAAGATAATGATTGAATGAATGAATAACAAAAAAGGAATCACTTGACTTTAATTTTTCTGTGCAAAAAAAATGAATCAGCAGCTCATGTTTGCAGTAGCACATGGAAGGAGCATTCATTATATGATTAAAGTCAGCATCAGTAGACTTTTTTTTTATTCCTGGCATCAAAGCAGTAAAGTGAAGTGTAGGTATCTTTGAGAATGAATAACTGACACTTTAAAAACTTCAAAGTTGGGATTTTCAAATCTACCACAACTATTAATAAACATATATGCTATTGAGGTAGGGTAAAAAAAAATATTACCTTAATATTTTTATTGAATTACTAGTTCCAGTACAGAGACACTGCCAAAAAGGTCACATTTATATAGTTATATTTATAGGTGAGCGTGTCATTTTAGAACGTCTTTGTAGTTTATAAAATTAGGATTAATCCATTAAAATTATTGTGCCGCCATATATATAAATCCAATTAATATTATGCATATTATGCATATTATGCATTTTAAAAAATAAGTAACAGCCACAGCTCATCATGCAAACATAAAAGTACATTTTAAATAAATTGCATTATTGTTTATTCATACAATGTGAATCAAAGCTGATCATCACAAACATTTCCACCAGTTTTATTAACCAGTTCTCCATATTTATGGATACCTTTTTAAAGGCTTATATTTTTTTACCCTTGTGAAACTAGTTACAGGTTCAGCATCACCCTTTTCACACACACATACACACACACACTCACACACACAGCGTTCTAGCATATAATAAATGAGCTAATGTGAGATAAACTAAAAACTGAAGAAAATTAGCACAAGGACAATTGTAAATAAATGCACACAAATTAATAGATGCAGATCTATCACATTGATATGCTAATGAACTCTGGGTTGCTAAAGTAGGTAACGGTTTTAATATCTGGGGTAATAGAGGCCATACATAATTATTATCAAAGGCCAGTGCAATTTTGCAGAGTTAGACCTTGGATAAATAGAACATAGCTAACATCAATATAGAGGTGTGCAAAGTGTGATGTCCTCCTGCCTTTTATATCAGAAAAAATGTAGGCAATTACAAAAAAAATTATGATAATAGTAATTTAAATTTATCATTTGTTAACCTCGTTGTGTTTATTAATTGGATTTAGTGGCAGAGATGAGCTCATTTCTCTGATAATGAAGAATGAACCCATATATGCTGGAGGTCAAGGGCTGAACCCCTGTAAATGAAAATTACAGCGAGAACACGAAAACGAAATAAGTTGTAATAGATAAGAGATGGAGAGATAGGTGGAACCTATTGTAATTATGAACTGCATAAGTCTAGTTTTAACTCTACATTCAGCAATCCTGCTACATACAGGGTATATTTTTTATCTTAATTATTTGCTTATTTTATTTGTTTGTTACGATTCATATTCAGGCATTTTGAAATCTAATTGCTAATGCATAAAAGAACAGCTTAAAGGTGCACTCCGGTTGGCGAACTGCAAACGTGTTAGAGGCAATACTCATTTTAGGAGCTTAAAGTAACATGTGGTGGTTAAATAATTAACAATACACATTTAGTGTTTATGATTTATTTAGTCTCTTCTAGATTTGTTATATATACTGTATATTACAGAACTTTCACAGTCAGTAGCATCCGGTAACTGGTCTAGTCAGTTACCCTTTCGCTTATCCTTTATTAGGGTCGCGGTGGGGTTCCCCATGCCCATCCATGGGAGAACGTCTCGGGCGCTGGGCAGATAGACCCAGGACAGGGCGCCAATCCATCGCTGGGCACACATTCACTCACACAGACACACTCTATAGGGGGAAATTTTTTTGAGAATTCAATTTACTTATTCCATGTTTTTGGACTGTGGGAGGAAACCGGAGAACCCGGAGGAAACCCACGCAGACACGGGGAGAACATGGAAACTCCACCCAGATGGGGATTCGAACCGGGAATCCCTAGCGCTGAGAGGCGAACGTGCTAACCACTAAGCCACCGTGCCGCCACTGTTTATGTATGTATTCTCCCAAATCTCAAATGCATGCTATAAAGAGTAACTGCAAAGTAACAAAATATACACCAAGGTGACCCTGATCAGGAAAGAAAGATTGCAAAATGAATAAATACACAAATGATAGAGTGGTATATCTATAGAGAGCTTGTGCTTATTAAGTGTGCTTAAGTACATGTCTCTCTCTTGCTCTTGCCCTCTCTCTCTCTCTCTCTCTCTCTCTCTCTCTCTCTCTCTCTCTCTATATATATATATATATATATATATATATATATATATATATATATATATATATGCAGTTAGTTAGTGGGATATACAAACTGTATTTAAAAATTAATGAAAAATAAAGTAAATGAGTAAAGTAAACTTAACATTTTTTTTGTTCAGATTGTGCAGCAGTTAAAAGAGCACTTAATTAAATCAAGGGCAAACCCCGAAAAAAAGGCAAGAGGTGTCTGGCAATGAAGACTAGACAGGAGACACAGTCTATTGCAGCAGGGTTGGGTAGAAATGAAGTAAGACACTACAGTTATATTTAAAAACAGTGTACTGAAAAAAGGAATCATTTAATGAGTCCTTATACTTATTAGAGTATTCCATAGTGAGTGTTAAATGTAGCTTTAGAAATGCATACAAAGTAAACAATAACAATCTAACAAAGAAAGAAAGCACTTTGTTTGAAATGTGAGAATAAAGTAAAAGTGGATTCCTAAGCACAGCTTTCATTCTCAAAAAATACATTTTGTATTTTGCATATTAATAATGTGAATAGCTGTTTATTTTTAACCAGAGTTTTATCTTACCCAACACTGTATCACTATTTCAGCAGCACAGGGGATTGATAAATTCGAATCCAAATGATTAAAGGTTTCATTATTCATTCATTCATTCATTCATTATCTCCCGCTTATCCTCTATTAGGGTCGCGGTGGGGTTCCCCATGCCCATCCAGGGGAGAACGTCTCGGGCGCTGGGCAGATACACCCAGGACAGGGCGCCAATCCATCGCTGGGCACACACTCACTCACACAGTCACACATAAACGGGGCAATTTTGAGAATTCAATTAACTTGATCCATGTTTTTGGACTGTGGGAGGAAACCGGAGAACCCGGAGGAAACCCACGCAGACACGGGGAGAACATGGGAACTCCACCCAGATGGGGATTCGAACCGGGAATCCCTAGCGCTGAGTGGCGAACGTGCTAACCACTAAGCCACCGTGCCGCGGTTTCATTATTTACTTATTTAATTAATTAATTCATTCATTCAGGGCGGCACGGTGGCTTAGTGGTTAGCACGTTCGCCTCTCAGCACTATCTGCCCAGCGCCTGAGACGTTCTCCCCTAGATGAGCATGGGGAACCCCACCGCGACCCTAATAGAGGATAAGCGGAATTGATTCATTCATTATCACCTGCTTTTATCCTCTATTAGGGTCGTGGTGGGGTTCCCCATGCCCATCCAGGGGAGAATGTCTTGGGCGCTGGGCAGATACACCCAGGACAGGGCGCCAATCTATCGCTGGGCACACACTCACTCACTCAAGCACACTCTATATGGGGCAATTTGGAGAACTCAATTAACTTGATCTATGTTTTTGGACTGTGGGAGGAAACCGGAGAACCCGGAGGAAACCCACGCGGACACGGGGAGAACATGGAAACTCAGATGGGGATTCGAACCGGGAATCCCTAGCACTGAGAGGCGAACGTGCTAATCACTAAGCCACCGTGCCGCCCTTAGTTATTTAATTATTAAATTTAAATTTTATTTAAAATAATTTTTTGGTGTGTTAGTGGAATCATTTAGAATTGAGTCAGTAATATAATACGGCACAGTGGCTTAGTGGTTAGCACATACACCTCCCAGTGCTGGGGATTCCATGTTCGAATCCCAATCTGGTTGGAGTTTCTATGTTCTCTTCCATGTTCAATGGACTAAAGGTAAATTGAATGCACTAAATTGCCCCATATAGTGTGTGTGTGTGTGTGTGTGTGTGTGTGTCTCTGTCTGTCTGTCTGTCTGTCTGTGTGAATGAGTGTGCACTGTGATAGATTGGCACCCTATCCTGGGTGTAATTTCCCAGTGCCTGATGTTCTCCCCTAATGGGCATGAGGAACCCCCCACTCTAGAAGAGACCAGTAGACCCTAGTAGAGGATTACTTGGAAGATGAATGAATAATAACTGTGCTTCCATGTAAAACGGGGCTTTTTTTCTTTTTTTTTAAATAAAATACAGTTTTGACTCAATTCTGTGTTTAATTAACACTTTTATTGAAGTCATAAGTCATTAAAAATCAATAGTACAAAACTTGAACAATATTTACTGTATATATGGATTATACAAAAACCACCCAGAAGGCCACTGTGTTGCCATCCTAACTTGACTTATCGACATGTACTCTGTACAGCACTTCAGATGTTAGGGAAATGCTCAGCTGGTGACTCAGCTGGGAAACTGGCTCTTTAGGAGCAATTCTCTCTCATTTCCTTTGCCCGTGTGATGGCCTGTTTCAGCCAGGCAGATAGACAGTGTAGACTCACACTGTAGATGTTTCTCTCTCCGCTTGTAATCAGCTTCTCAGCATCTGACATTTATGTGGATTCAGGCTGGAGCCCAGGGCCAGGTGTTCCCATTTTATTTCTTAAAGCAGAACAGGGTGGAATTTATTCTGCTCCCACAGCTGCTACTCCTCTCTCTCTCTCTCTCTCTCTCTCTCTCTCTCTCTCTCACACTCTCACTTTCTCTCTATGCTCACTTGCTTTTTTCTGTCTCTAACACTCTATCTCTCTCCTCCTCTTCCACACCTCAAATCTTTTTCCTCACTCGTTCTGTCTCACTTTATTATATTTCCCAAAACCATATCCTCCCACTCACTATCTCACTCAAATTCTGATCATTTCATTGAGTCACTTTCTTTTGCACACACTTTCTCATTCATCCACTCAATGGTGGACCATGGACCAAGCACATGAACAGTTTAATCAGTTCACCTAATTTACATAACTTTGAGCTTTCTCAAAAAGACATGATGAGAACATACAAATTCCACACGAACAGTACCATATTGACTATGCTAATGACTTTTTGTGTTGTGAGGGAAATTAATTAATCACTGTTCCACTGTCTCTTGCATTAAAATGTTAATGTATAAGGTCAGGTGCAAGCAAATTCTGTTTGTTTTCCCCATTTTTTCTTTTTCTCACTATCCCACTCTCACTTACCTTACTCCGTCTTTTTTATTCAACATTCTTCTTTCTAATTTATCATTTACTCCTTCACACACACTCTTCAACTCTTTATCACCCACTATCTATCTTACACACTAACTCATGTTCTATCTTCTTCCTCGTCTCTTTATTTATATCTCCCGATTCTCTCTCCCACATTTTTCTTAGTCTCTTTGTCACAATCTCCTTTTTTTTCTTTTTTACCTGCTGCCATTTGTCTAATGCTGGAGGCATTCTTTTTAGCTTGAAGTGTTAAGAAGAGCAAAGTTAACTTTTTGCAGCATACAAGCTCTTTGATCTAAAGAGATTTTAGGAAGCTAGTGTTTTTTGTTTTTTTTTACAGGAGCTTAGTAAATTTTTTAGAACCTTGCAAGCATTAGTTTGCTTTTATCAAAAGAAAAGTGCTGATAGAAAAAAAATCCCTTTTATCAAAAAAGTTCTCTTAACTTTTAGTTCAAGTATGAAAGTATGATGTATTCTATTGGATGAAAAAAGCTGTTACAAACATTTTATTAATTTAATAAAACTATCACAAAATAGTAAAATAACATGATTTTTGCATAAACCAGAGAATATAAAATAAACAGGAAGAACATGAAAACTCCACCCAAATTGGGAAATATGTCTGGATTTCAAGCAATTAGAGGCGAAGGTACTAACCACTAAGCCACCATGACACCCACATCCAGTGCATAGCAAAATTAAAACAAAAAAACGGAAATCTGATTCACCAGTTGGCTCATGTCATTTGAATGTTTTGAGTACTGTGTAAATGCAAACAGAAAAATAAGCCTCCGAAGATACAAATTTCCTATTCTTCACTACTTTTAGCATATACAGTTTTTATATTTTGTATAACAAGATGCATAAACCATGCCTTCTAATTAACTTTTGAGAAAGTAGACTGACCAGATGCAGCTCATTTTATGTAAATGAAAATGCATTGGCATAAACTCGTATAAAAATACAGAACACATTCAAGCTGGATGGAACAATAAGGATTTTTAATTTGCTTTTATTCAGTTATAAGTGTCCTTTGTGAACAGTTCTGGTGGCTTTTGGAAAAGCTTCATGAATAATATTCGTGGCCACAATTATTCCAGATTCTTGTGTGGCTTCAGCTGAGAAAACAAAAAAGAGCGTTCCAATGCAAGCAGCGGCTTCCGGCTTCTGCCTTCCGAACAATCCAACTGACAGCTGCAAACCTGGCCAGTGATCTATGTCAGAATTAATGAAACATGAAAATAAAGGAAAAAAATAGAAAATGACATCAGGCCGGCTCTCCCCTAATATAATATTCTGTCTCCCCTATTTTTTTTGTTTCTGCATACTCAGGTTCTCTTTGACACACATACCTTACACATACAATGATCTTTTATTTAGAATTCCATTCTGAGAAATAATAATGCATATGCGCCCACACAAAGCAAAATGTCATTGTATGAATAGCCGTCTCCTCGGTGACCGTCAGGGAAGAAGTGAGGAATATTAATGACTCTTACACGGAATCATTCACTTAATTTAATCCAGACAAGGATCTCAACACATTATATGCCACATGATACAGGTGTTACAATAGGCTGACAGGTTAATGATAAATGTGCTCTGTTCAGCTGCCTGTATTCATTTACCAGCACGGCAATTGAAGAACAACTCCTGCAGCAGATGAATAAACACTAATTTATTCAGATGCTTTGCAAGTTCAGTTGTACAGTGCATGAAGGCTGAAATAAAATGAGACATTCATTCTGTGATTGTCATGTGGAGGAAAACATTTTTTTTTTGATTGCGTATTCAGTTTAAATCAGTTGTTTTCTTTTTGTTAAGGAGGCTTAGGGACACAAATCAGACCTGTTTACTTGGTCATTATATAATGGTCAAACCCAAGACTAAGGATTATTACACTGATGCTGGGATTGAAAATGTAGGGCTGATGTCCATCAATCCATACATCCATTATCTTCTGATTAATCCTATATTAGGGTTGCAGGGGGAGGGATCCTTATGCCCATAAGAGGAATACACCCATGAAAGGAGCCAATTTTTCGCTGGGCCCATGCTTACTTGAACACATACTATATAGGGGCAAATAAAGACAGCAAAGTTACCTTAAATCCATGTTTTTGGACTGTGGGAGGAAACCGGAGAACCTGGAGAAAACCCATATGGACAAAAAGAGAACATGGAAACTGGATTTCGAACCTGGATCCCTAGCGTTGAGAGGCAAAAGTGCTAACCATTAACTAACTACCTAACCACCATGTCGCCTGGCAGGGCTGATGTGTGTAGACTAAATAATGAATACTGCAAATAAATTCTTGTTCTTGTGACTTATAATCAAACTATCCCCTAACTGCTTGGTCAAAACTTTCTGTTCAAATCAAATCAAATCAGGTTGTTAGTCACATGCGTAGTTATACAGAGCACAGCCAGCAGTGAAATTCTTTTCTGACATCTTCACAAAAGGATAAGTAAAATAAGGTAAAAATATGTATTTACAATTTACAATTAAAGTTTAAAAAAGAGAAACTGTACAAATATGGCACTGATATAAACAAAAAATTTATGTAAATTAATTATATAAGTTATAATTAAAGTGGGGCGGCACGGTGGCTTAGTGGTTAGCACATTCGCCTCTCAGCGCTAGGGATTCAAGGTTCGAATCCCCATCTGGGTGGAGTTTCCATGTTCTCCCTGTGTCTGCGTGGGTTTCCTCCGGGTTCTCCGGTTTCCTCCCACAGTCCAAAAACATGGATCAAGTTAATTGAATTCTCAAAATTGCCCCATTTAGAGTGTGTCTGTGTGAGTGAGTGTGTGCCCAGCGATAGATTGGCACCCTGTCCTGGGTCTATCTGCCCAGCGCCTGAGACGTTCTTCCCTGGATGGGCATGGGGAACCCCACCGCGACCCTAATAAGCGGGAGATAATGAATGAATGAATGAATAATTAAAGTGAGTGGTGCATCTATGTGCAAGTAATGCAGTGCAGGGTTGAAAGTTGTTTGAGTGTTAAAGGTGTTGTGGGTGTGATTGTGTCCGTTTACTCCTGGCTTAGGGTCTGAATCGCCGTGGGAAGAAAGCTCCTCCTCATACTCTCTGTGTTTGCCTTCAGGACACGAAAACGCCGTCCTGATGGCAATAGAGTGAAAATCTTTTTTTGTTTTTTAACTGGTCAGACTTAAGGGGGATGCTGTCCCAGCAAAACAAGAGATGAAACTCTGGACAGATCAACAGTCCTATGCCTGGCTCAGGCATTTTTACATTTTGGCAATTTTTTTAACCAGTTTTAAATGACTGAATGTGTTTATCTATTTTTGATTCATCAGACTTGTTTTTTTTTAAAGACACTTAGTTATATACACAACTTATATCTAAATGTCCTACAGTGTTAACGCTGTTCAGCTGTTCAATAAGGAGTCCTAGACTTCTTTCTTTTAAAACAAAACAAGTAGCAGGGAGAATTTCCTTGCCACTGTTTTGTCAGCTCATTAAGCGTTCATGCTCAGAACAATGTGGAGCTCTTTTGGGACTATTACTATTGTACTTAAAACTTATCCACATCCATGTTTTGGACTGGGAGAAAAATACACATAAAAAAAAAAAAAGAAAACACACATAGACAAAAGTAGAACATGCAAAATCCAGACATGAAGGACACTGGCTGCCATACTGGAAATTGAACCCAGCCCTTTATTCTAAGGTGAAACCACTGACACAGGCAATCAACGCTAAATTTTAATTAAAAAATGTGTTTGAAAGACTAAGTTAAGCTGTGAGTCTGCTTTTATTTCACAGTGTCGCTGCTGTTGTTATTACATTATTACAAATGTAATAATTTAGAGGCAACCTAAAGGATTGGGTCAGCTGTAATGCATTTGCAGTTTTTATATCATTCATATTAATAAATCTGTGCATATTTTTGTTCAGCGTAGTGTGTAAAAATTTATTTAAACCATTGAGGCAAAACAACATAATCACTATAGATTACCAAAACAAATTAACAAAAAAAGCCATGTTAAGTGGTATCAGTAATTAAGAGGCATACACACATTCGACAATCAGCAGTGTGACACAGGAACCCTGAAGAGTTACTGGGCCAATTACAGGAACTTAACTGAGTTAGTAAATTAATTGTGACTCTACGTTAGCTATGCTTCCTCTTCCCATACCTAGGCTCTTCTCATCACTTTTTTGTACCAGGAGGTGGCTGGCGCTGTGTTGACCTTGCCATGGTCAATTGAGTGGGCCGAGTTGGCACAGGTTTCCTGAGCTCTGTCTGGTTTTATTAGCTCTGGTGAGGCCTGGATTAGACAGCCGTGGCGTGCAACATGGGGCCGTAGCTCCCTGTAGCCCTCCTACCTCTATAGACACTCCACTAATGGTTTCTGACAGTTGCCCAGAATGGAATCTGCAAATGAACAAGGGGAGTTTCAGCTACTCAGATCACAGGAAAGCTGAGCTGCATGAAAAGTGAAAAAAGCAGCATAGAGAAAACGGAAGGTGAATTGAGGAAATACAAATGATGGCAATAAATTAATGACAATGATAAATTTTAACACTTACTTTTAAAAATTAACAACTGAGAGGGCAATTGTGTCAGAGCTGTTCAGCCTTAATGAATGAGAGGCCATTTTTTGCCACCATAAAGATTATGCTGTACCCAGTGGTGTGCATTGCATTTCACACCTAGGCCTTCAATAATGCTCTATCTGAATCAACCTGCCTGTCAAGAACTACAATATTTTATAACTATGAAAAATATATTATTATAAGATAACTCGTGTAGCCATACATGAAAAAACAACTATAACCTCATAAAATTGCAATATTATTTAGGAAAATCTAATTAAATTCTGATTATTTGTACAAAATCCATACTTCTTTTTTCTTGACAAGAGTTTAGTTTATTTCCATTTTTTACTGCCATCTAATCATATTTCTGATATAAGTTAATTCGCTAAAAATGTCTGACTAAGGCAGTACAATCTCTGACTATCCAAATGAAAGGGCATTAATATGCTGGTTTAATGCCCTGTCAGAGGGACTTGGTGTGGCCAAATCACAATCTTAGCATGTTGGTAGACATTGTTAAATGCCACTTGTCCTGCAAAATCGATTCTGAAGGCATTGGGCAAATGATTTATCTCTGGCAATCATTCATTCATTCATTATCTCCCGCTTTATCCTCTATTAGGGTTGCGGTGGGGTTCCCCATGCCCATCCAGGGGAGAACGTCTCGGGCGCTGGGCAGATAGACCCAAGACAGGGCGCCAATCCATCGCTGGGCACACACTCACTCACACAGACACACTCTATATGGGGCAATTTTAAGAATTCAATTGACTTGATCCATGTTTTTGGACTGTGGGAGGAAACCAGAGAACCCGGAGGAAACCCACGCAGACACGGGGAGAACATGGAAACTCCACCCAGATGGGGATTCGAACCGGGAATCCCTAGCGCTGAGAGGCGAACGTGCTAACCACTAATATTAATTGGACTGGCGGTCCTGCAGGACGCCCCCTTAATTGACTCACATATAGTTTTCCAGTTTTTAGTTTTTCTATTTGTTTAATATCTGGACATGGCTGTCCTACATTGTTGTTGCTGCCTGGCTGCTCAAGGAGGATGAGTCCCCCACTGAGTCTTGGTCCTCCCAAGGTTTCTTCCTTGAATAACAACATAAAAGGGAGTTTTTTCTTGCCACTGTCGCTTCGGCTTGCTCTTTGGGGGTTTAAAGGCTTTTCATTCTGTAAAGCTGCTTTGTGACAATGTACTGTTATAAAAAGCGCTATATAAATAAATAACTTGAACTTGAACTTAAGCCACGGTGCAGCCCTCTGGCAACCAATGATGCTGAAATGTGATTCGTTAAATGCCTTAATAAGAAAAATACATGTTTAGAAGCAGCACAGGGGGAATGGCATGAATGGAAGGAGACAGACCATTTAAAATGATTTGACATGCATTTAAATACTAAATATTATTAAGCTTAGTCTGTGATTCAGATTTTTTTTTGGCTCAGCAGAAAAGGCCTTAAAGGTCCTGATAGCCCACCACTGGCTGTACTGAATAATCACTACATTTGAATCATCCACCATCTATCTATTTGCTCGGGTGCATTTAAAAAAATGTGCCAAGCCTAATAGGCAAAGCATTTAAACATTAAAGCTTTAGCTGTATAATAACTCTAAAACCTTGCCCTCTAATTAGTTCACACAAAGATTACTATGAAAAACATTTCATCACTCATGCAAGGGAAATCATCTGTCTTGGCTGATTGAAGTTTCCCCAATCTTATAAACAGTACAGTTGCATAATGACTAACATTACCATTGTTGCATAGCAGTGCATACAGAGGGAAAAGCTGCAATCACATCAGTGTATGAGTATAAAATGATGAAAGACCCCTCCACAGTTCTGAGATCATTCTCAGTTCACAATGATAGCTTCTGACTTCCTATTTAAACCAGTGTTTCTCACTATTAAAAATATATTCTTGTTCTGTAGTAAGTGGCAACTGGTGTGTAGGTGGGAGTGAACAGTGGGTCCTGGGCTGATGAGGCAGCTTTTCTGTGTTGTACCATCCGGCTGTTTGGATTTCTCACTATATTCATGGCACGCCCTTCTTGGCTCTTAGTGTTGCTCTATTTATGCCTAAAAAGCAATTCTACAGGTGCACCAGTTTTTAGAGCAGTGTCTTTTGTAGTTTTAAAGCAAATTATGTGTCTTAACCATTATGAAACCCTTCCACATATACAACAATCAGTAGTTTTTATGCATAAACAGTTGTTTTCCACAGTCCTTGGACTGATATGACAAGTGGATATTGGCATGGTGGCATAGTGGTTAGCACTACGCCACATAATGTACAATGCCAGTCATCCTGGGAACACTGTCTTCACCAACCAGAGGAGTCTGTTTAGTGTAAAGTCTGTTTTAGATTTAAAAACTCTTCTGTCCCTCATAAGCTGTACAACTTCTTTCTTTTGGAGCGGACAAGGGGTATGAGAACAGATGGGTTGGTGCAGTAGCTTGACCAATGCAGCAATAACATAAACCCACATACTTTGTGTGCCACACGGGTTTTAAAGGGATGCCATGTTTTGGCGCCAAGGTTCGCATCATGCAAACTAATAGGGGTGTGTGCTGGAGGGTTTTATTGCATGCATCAGGGGAGGGCATATAAGCAGAGTGGCTGTTGCGTCAGGTGTTCTTCAATCAAAGTAGTGTCTTACGTACATGTGTATTTGAATACACTGTTTGAATATTGAATATACACATTATACTTTGTATATATATATATATATATATATATATATATATATATATATATATATATATATATATTCATTCATTCATTCATTATCTTCCGCTTATCCTCTATTAGGGTCGCGGTGGGGTTCCCCATGCCCATCCAGGGGAGAACATCTCGGGCGCTGGGCAGATTGACTCAGGACAGGGCGCCAATCCATCGCTGGGCACACACTCACTCACACAGACACACTCTATATGGGGCAATTTTGAGAATTTAATTAACTTGATCCATGTTTTTGGACTGTGGGAGGAAACCGGAGAACCCGGAGGAAACCCACGCAGACACGGGGAGAACATGGAAACTCCACCCAGATGGGGATTCGAACCGGGAATCCCCAGCGCTGAGAGGCGATCGTGCTAACCACTAAGCCACCGTGCCGCCCCTATATATATATATATATATATATATATATATATATATAAATAATCCCAATCTGGGTGGAGTTTCCATGTTCTCCCCGTGTCCGTGTTAGTCTCCTCAGGGTTCTCCGGTTTCCGGAGCTGGATTCAAGGTGAACTGAATTCTCCAAATTACCCCATACAGAGTGTGTCTGTGTGTGTGAGTGTATGCCCAGCGATAGATTGGCACCCTGTCCTAGGTGTATCTGCCCAGCGACCAAAACTTTCTCCCCAGGATGGGCATGGGGAACCCCCGCGACTCTAGTAGAGGATAAATATTCATTAATTCATTCATTCATTCATTCATTCATTATCTCCCGCTTATCCTCTATTAGGGTCGCGGTGGCGTTCCCCATGCCCATCCAGGGGAGAACGTCTCGGGCGCTGGGCAGATACACCCAGGACAGGGCGCCAATCCATCGCTGGGCACACACTCACTCACACAGACACACTCTAAACGGGGCAATTTTTGAGAATTCAATTAACTTGATCCATGTTTTTGGACTGTGGGAGGAAACCGGTGAACCCGGAGGAAACCCACGCAGACACGGGGAGAACATGGAAACTCCACCCAGATGGGGATTCGAACCGGGAATCCCTAGCGCTGAGAGGTGAACGTGCTAACCACTAAGCCACCGTGCCGCCGAGGATAAATATAAAATATAAATATGTTAATATGAGTCTGTGTGTGTTCTGTGATGTATTGGTGCAGATATGTGCACTCAAGTTAGCAAATTTGCATTTAAATCGAAATGAATTAGACTTCCGGGCGGCACAGTGGCTTAGTGGTTAGCACGTTCGCCTCTCAGCACTAGGGATTCCTGGTTCGAATCCCTATCTGGGTGGAGTTTCCATGTTCTCCCCGTGTCTGCGTAGGTTTCCTCCCACAGTCCCACAGTCCAAAAACATGGATCAAGTCAATTGAGTTCTCCGAATTTCCCCATATAGAGTGTGCATGTCTGTGTGAGTGAGTGTGTGCCCAGCGATGGATTGGCACCCTGTCCTGGGTGTATCTGCCCAGCGCCCGAGTCGTTCTCCCCTGGATGGGCATGGGGAACCCCACCGCGACCCTACTATAGGATAAAGCGGAAGATAATGAATGAATGAATGAATGGATGAATGAATGAATGAAATAGACTTCCCTAATAGTCACTAATGTCAAGGACTCTTTCAATATAACCGATAAACAATATCAGTCAGTCCGTTATTTTGGCACAGTCTAAAAAAGTTATAGAAAGTTATAGAGCGCCATGGCTCGAGCTGGAGCACTGCATGTGGATGGAGTTTAAAATCCATAAACAGACCCAAAGGTTGGCAACGTATTAAGAATGTGGGAAATAAAGACACTTGAACGACCGAATTTACCTCTAAAGGTTTGTTTAGTTTATGCTAGCTACCTAGATGTCAATACAGCTAATAAATAAAATACAGTTATTTATTTAATTATAATTATCTTCTGTCCTTTATTTCAGCTACTGTATACTTTGCAAAACAAACATTTTTCTAAAATGTTTAAAAGAGCTCTAAAACAAAGAAATTTTCATGTTTTTTAAGTTTAATAATGCATAAAAAGTAAAGGAAAAGAAGCATTGGCATACAGTTGTGTAAGTAGTGTAAATATATGGAACAACATACTTTAATATCACTTCTGAATTTCCCCATTGTGGGATTAATAAAGTATAATCAATCAATTAAATATGTTGTATTGACTTGGGGCTGCACGGTGGCTTAGTGGTTAGTACGTTCGCCTCTCAGCTCTAGGGATTCCCGGTTGGAATTCCCATCTGGGTGGAGTTTCCATATTCTCCCCGTGTCTGTGTGGGTTTCCTCCGGGTTCTCCGGTTTCCTCCCACAGTCCAAAACCATGGATCAAGTCAATAGAGTTCTCCAAATTGCCCCATGTAGAGTGTGTTTGTGTGCGTGTCTGTGTGAGTGTGTGTGTGTGCCCAGCAATAGATTGGCGCCCTGTCCTGGGTGTATCTGCCCAGTGCCCGAAACGTTCTCCCCTGGATGGGCATGGGGAACCCCCCTCCCCCGCGACCCCAATATAGGATAAAGCGGAAGATAATGATTGAATGAATGAATGTATTGACTTGAGAATTCACTTAGACCCAAGCATAAAGACTCTTGACTCGGACATTGACTTGGATTTTGTGACTTGTGAACATCTCTGGCACCCTGTCCAGAGATCTGCCCAACATCCACATGTAGAACCCCCACAACCCTAGTATAGGTCTAAGTGGTCATGATGAGATGAGGATACTTTGATAGTGAGACTGACACAGTCATTTGGATGAGTGATGAAACACTTTCAGAATCAGCACATTAAAACCCTATAAAATTACAGAAAACATTTTAGATATTCAATTTTATTCTATTTCACATCATAAGGCGTGAACAATTATATTTTTCCTTTTTTTTAAAATTATTTTTCTTTTTTTTACTTTTAGTTACATTTTATATTAACACATAACCTGATTAAACATTTAACTTCCAAACTATGTGAATATATTTTTTTTCTCTCAAGTCTCAATTGGTATTTTTAAGTATTGCTTTCAATTGATGCTATTTTACAATCATTATGGAATTATTTATTTACATCAATACACATAATGATAGTGTCCTAATGTTTTTTAGGCTACATGGAACTTAATGGCTGATGCCACTATTATAAGTATTACTACTTTGTCTAACTTGTTATTATGGCATGGTGATGCAATGGATATCGTTCCTGCCGCACTATGAGAAGTTGGGGCATGCAGGTGTCTATATCTGCATAGGTTTACTCTGTGGACTTTAGCTTCCTTACAGATTCCAAAAATGTAATGATAAGTAAATTGGATAAGTACTACTTTGTCCAATTGACTGTATCGCTTGTAACTGTTTCTGTCAGAAAATAGCCACTGATGCTGTCCAGTCATTACATTCTTTAATAAACAAACTAAACACAAATGTATCACAATGTTAATTTGCCAACACAGCATTGTCATTTCTAGTTAAAATGCTAATACTGATTTACTCTGTCCTTGCAGTGTACACTCAAAAAGCTTTAGGTAATTCATAGTAATGCCACGTTATTTGTTTGTTCAGCTTTTAAAGACTTTGAGGCAGACAGGGGCTGTATAAAGGGCTCCTGCATCACAGATTTATAGTTTATTTCACAATAATGGTCTGCCTGCTGTATATTATCTCTTACATATTGACCTGTATTTTAAATGCAGCATAGTGTTCATAGATGTGATCCATTAAACACAGCAGAGTCTCTTCTAAAAAAATAAAAAAATAAATAAAAACAGACTGCATAATGCTTTGATTTACCAATCACAATCAAGTTTTTCAACAAAACCATGTTGTAGTGTTGACCTTATTGATTTCTTTTGCAAGTAGCTTTGTAATAAGCAACCATCAATCCATATTCAGCATGTGTGGATTTATTTCACACTACTCGCTTGTTTTCTGTACATTACCTCTTATATATTATATCTCTTATAACATTATCTCTTACCAATGAAAACATTTAATTGAACTTATGCTTTCACTTCTCTAACTACAAAAGCAGCCCCAATGAAATCATAACTGTGATCATTGGTATTAGCTTCAGTTGTAGCACATGTATCACAGGTGATCATGTAAAAATAAATAATTGTAAAAAAAAAATATATATATAAAAATAAACTTGTCCTGATCAATTTGTGGGTAATATTCAGGTAAATGAGAGAACGGTGCACAGTCTCACAGCACTTCATTTCCTCATATATATGTGCTCCGCTACCTGCTTTCCAGTTTATTATGGTGTCCTGCAAATATGCAACCAAAGGAAATGACAATATATGGGTTCATGGGCAAGATAATAATGCCAGAATTTTTCAAAGCTAGGCCTACATATACTGAAAAATTAAAGATGCCTTTTATTTGAATGTGAATCCTGCCACAATAAACATGGCGGGCATAAAATGACACAATGTCAAATTTTTCCTTAGTTTACCACAACACAATGCAATCTCTTTCTAGATTTTGCAAATGGCCTTTTTTAATAGGATAAAATTAAATTTAGGGGAAAAATTACTTTTGAACTGGGCACAGTTTTAGAAAGTACCAACATGAGTCTGTTTAATCTTTTATAGATTTTTATATAAAGTTAGAAGACTGCTTTATAGAAACATGGTCATAAAACAACCAGAATTATCTGAAATGTTTTATATCATTACTGTTCTTTTTGTATTCAGCTCAGAAAGTGGAGCTCTAAAAGAACTTGGCACAAAGGCATGTAGCTGTATGAGCTACAAATTGCATCTATCAAATTATTTTATCATCTCATAAGACAAAGCACATTTTGAAGCTCAACGGACTGAAATGCTGGCTGGCTCCTCATTTGCATGAGAGAATGAAAAGACAGGAAGCTGGCGTTGTGCCTGTGAGTGCCAAAGTGAGTACTATGTGAAGGGCAGTGGGAAGGTGAGCACATAATGAGCTATCCACCTGCTAGCTCTAGAGACCAGTCACTGACTGATTATAGGATTGGGAGAATTTACACAACATTGCCTATTAGTTTCAAATGCACTTGGTAATTAGTGACCCATTTCTTCTCATTCAACCACACAATCATAAACTTGCAGTTGATACTGTCATACTGTAAACACTTCTGTTTATGGCTACCATAATTGTAAAGCAAAACTTCACATGCAGTAGAGGAAAACTAAAAAAGTTCCAATACATATTTTGATTTTAGTTAAGAAGCATCACAGCAACTGTGTAACTGACTACATGTTAAGAATGTATATCTCAGCATTTAACCAGCTGCTTCTGTGTGGCTCTTGAACAAAGCCCTCAAATATTATTTACTCTGATCACATTCTAGTATACACTTCTGGAAAATCATAAAATGTCTGTAACTGAAAAGCTTATTTTGTCAACTAAATTAGAAAGCACAAACTTATTATACATATAATATACACTACCAGTCAAAAGTTTATACACACTTATTATTATTCTTACTTATTCTTTATTTTATTTTTTTAGTTCTATAATTAGTAGTCCCCTTTTCTCTGTTCTCTATTGGCAGAACTACACTAGTAGCATCACAGAGCAGTTATTATTTGGTCGGTGCATTTGTTACCAATAGAGAACAGAGAACCAACAGGGGGCTAACAAAAAAAGAGAAAACAGATGTACTACAGTCTGTAATTGTACAACTTTAAAGTCCATCTATATGCCAGATGGAGAAAATAAACAATGGAACAAGAAGGAGGTGTGTCCAAAATTTTGATTGGTATTGTTTGCACACAAATATATTGTTTATTGTAGTTTAATTTATTCCTCTGTTTTTGTTCTCTTGTTCTGTCTCAAGTTTTAATAAAACAAGCACAACCATCTTTATTCAGATCTTTACATTAGTCATAATTTCTGCACCAACCACAATTTATCTTGACCAACACTGTAACAAAGCTCTGCAAGGAATTGCACATCCTGCTGTACTAGAGCTGTTATTTTTGTGTTCTTATTCTGGTTGTTAAATGCTGTATAGTCATTAGTGGGCAGTGAGGAATGAGACAGGCCTCCTCATATTTAGACAACACCAACTGCGCCTGGCTTGAGGCATTGCTTGCGGCTTAAAACAGGGTCTCCTGCCATAGTCAGTGTTTAAATCCCTGTACCACCCTTGTGCCCTTACATGTGCTAGTTAAGGAAAAAAAGACCGTTCTGTACCATGCAGATGCTCTAAAGTAATAGATGTTGTAGACATGAATTACTTTCAAACATAAAAGTTTTTTTATCTTTATGAGAACTTCAAAGTATAATTAATCATCAGTGATGTTTAGATAAAGCATACACATATTGAAATGTCTTTGAATCTTCATTTACTTTGTCATACCAAATTCCAGTAGCACTTTTCTAGGCTTAAATGAGAGAGTTCATCTATTTTACTGAGGGTTTCTGTGCATCCAGCATCATTATCTCTACCAAACAGATGTCTTGCTTGTGGCAGTCCAACGGGGACACCCTAGGCTGCAGGGGTGCTGTCCAGCTGTGTGTAGAGTCAACAAATCACTCCAACTGGACTGGATGCTGCACAGTGATGCTCACATCACTGTTTATCTAAAAAAATGCTCAATATTAAATCTCAGAAAGAACAGAAAAGCATGAGTAAACATGGTAGATGCCAAGTTAGCAGGTTTTTCCAAAGGAGTTTTACCCCAAGACAAATATTGATCGACGAGGCTGCCCCATTTTTTTCTAAGTCCTAATCAAAAAGAAGTCCAGGCATAGTCGACAATCCATGAAAGCCTTTATAATCTTCAGTTCCATCCAAAGGCTGGATAGGATAATTAGACTGTCGGTGAAGTATGTTCAACAACACAACCAATTACCTAACACGGACAAAGAGGCTGGGAGAAACATGATTGGGAAGCATAGGACAACATAGAAATGAGTGAAAAACATGAGATTAATCAAGGTTGGGAATCGCAGCAGTGTGTCATTTGTGTTTCTCTGTGAGTGGCCTCTCCAAGTAGACAATCAGAGATGCATTAAAACTGCCCCAATGTCTGGAGTGCAGCTTACTCTTGCATTACTGCCACAATTAATTGTGCCTACAAACAACCAGCTGAGAGCGCAGATGCTAAAAGATTTTCATTTTCAAAGTTTTTTTTCCCCACTTAGTAATAGGCAATGAAATGAAGATAAATAAATAAACAGATCTTTGTCTGTGTACAAGTGTACAAAAGTGCATTAAATTGAATTGTAAGTTAAACGTTTCCATGTTCAAATAGTAAAACTATTTCTCTCATTTGTAAGGTGAATAAGATAAAAGCATTTGCTAAATGACTAAATGTAAATGTATTAATCAACATTCTGATTTTGTTTACATTGCTGCATTCTAAATACATAACATTCAATTTAAACTGATGTTAGACATTGATTGGTTAAATGCTAGTCGCCTAGAGTAAAAGGACATGTGAGCTGTATTATAGCGTGTCGTAAGATATTATATATCTCTAGTTTCACTTCACAGATACAATGGGAAATAAATTGAAGCAAATTTAAGGGTCTTTTCCTTAATTCAGCCTTCTGTTATGAAACATACTTTACAATAAAACATTGTTTAAAAAGCAGCATTTCAATGTTCTTTATTTATATAGTTTGATTTGTCTTAATAATATTTTAAAGAAAATATTTTTAATGACTATCCACTACAGCAAACTGGATATTTGGGGTTGGGAAAAAACTAAAAACAATTTGTATTTGCCCTATGAGTTTTAAGACCAAGGAAAGACTCTTGAGTAAAGCTGTCTTAACAGATACAATGTTTAATTCCCGATATGCTGGTTTCTTTCATAGTAAATATTTTACAAGTTGCATTTTCTCTTTATGTCTTTATGGGTACTCCAATGGTAGCTCTTGTTGTTCAGTGTCAAACGTAGTAAAGATGGTAAATTCCCTTAAGTTTGAATGTATATGTTTGAAATTATCAGTGTGTTTGCCTTGAAGTGGACTGGTGACATGTGATCGGTGATTCCTCACTTATTCCTGAGTCACTCTGATATAGACTTCAGCATTCCCTAAGATGCTGGTTAGGATGTGAATTAATTCAATGTATTAAATATCGCATTAATTGTCATTGTGACTTCTGTATTCTACAATAGTGCACACTATGATAACACTTTATTGATCCCTTTGGGAGTATTCTCTGAATTATACCAGTAGCAATAGAATTAAAGAAGAGATAAAAAAGTATATATATATATATAAATTTATCATATATTTTAGTATATATATATCATTCATTCATTCATTATCTCCCGCTTATCCTCTATTAGGGTCGCGGTGGGGTTCCCCATGCCCATCCAGGGAAGAACGTCTCGGGCGCTGGGCAGATACACCCAGGACAGGGCGCCAATCCATCGCTGGGCACACACTCACTCACACAGACACACTCTAAACGGGGCAATTTTGAGAATTCAATTAACTCGATCCATGTTTTTGGACTGTGGGAGGAAACCGGAGAACCCGGAGGAAACCCACGCAGACACGGGGAGAACATGGAAACTCCACCCAGATGGGGATTCGAACCGGGAATCCCTAGCGCTGAGAGGCGAACGTGCTAACCACTAAGCCACCGTGCCACCCTATATATATATATATATATATATACACTAAAATATATGGATATGGATTAAGAAAAATTATCTGCAGATAATTCTTCTCTTGTACCATAATGTCGTTATTGCACATAGTTTGGTTTATGTTATTATTGTGATGGTCAAGCTCCTGTCACATCCTATCCGTTGTTGTTCTGTAACTCCTCCTTCCCCCTGGAGAGAAGTTGTACAGTTTTAAGGCATGAGAAACAAAATAGTTTTTAAGTCTGTTGGTCCTGCATTTAGGAAGAAGCAGTCTGTCCCTAAACACACTCCTCAATCCCTTTCTCTGCCGCTGTTACCAGAGAGTCCAAATTCATTCCATCCAAAGAAACAACAAACCAACCAACTATTACATCATTTTTGCTATTCACAAATTAGGAAATATCTTCTTTTTTTGGCTTCCATTAGGGGTCATTGCAGCAGATTATTCTTCATCTTTCCCAATCCTAAGTATCGAGGATGCATGCATGATGCTCACTATATCCATCCTTTCCTCCTTCTGCCTGGCAGTTTCATCCTTAGCATTCTTATTTTAATTTAAACCTCATTCCTCTTCTGCACCTCTTTAAACCACCTCAATCTTTGCTTCCTAACTTTGTCTCTTAAACAACATAACTGTGCTGTTTTTTTACTGAACTCGTATGTAGAAAAACAAAACAAAACATTGTCATACTTTTACAAGCCAGTTATTGTTTCATGCAGCTAATTTAAGCATACTTGAAAAGTCTGAATAAATACCCTGATGTACAGTCATGAATAAACACCTGCTGAAATAAAGCGTTCTGACAGATTTGGAGTTTCAACATATTTGGATTGACCTTAAGAAAAGAGGAGAATTTATGAGGTCTGCAATGAAAGCAATTAGCCTTAGCCAGTTTAAACATCTGCAGGTTTATATCCTTAGATTATTTTCCAATATGCGTACAATTTGCGTTGATTTCCACTTTAAATAAAATATTATTTGCCTTTCAAAACCTGCCAAAGTCTAAATGAAAATCAAACGAAATCGGCTTTGTATGCTGTGTACTGTATTGTCTTCTGTTCATTCGATGAAAGACTGGGCAGATCCTTGTCCCACATTCACATACCATACTGCTCTCCTAATTATAATCGACAGAGAAATGAGGCCGAAACCATCTGGTTAAGGGAAGTAGAGGGGGTGCTTTTATACCTCAAGGGGGGTCTGGGGTTACAATATTATATGGGCAACCGCTTAGAAATACCTTATTTTAACAATAATTCAAATATTTTGAAGGGGACGTAATAGAGCTTTACTGACGAAAAAAAGGCTGAATCTTAGAGCGAATATCAGAAAGAAAATGCTGCTTAACAGCTGGCTGAGAGAAAAGGAGGACTGAGACAGGTGCATGTGCTTACATAGAATACTACCTTCCAGACAAAATAGAGCATGACCTTATTTCATGCACTGAAGAGCCCAGAGGGAATACCTGTGTCTATTTGTGAATTGGAGACCACACAGCTCTGAATGCTCAAAATGGAAAAGCAGTTAGTGTTAATATACAGTATATCCAGAATATATCTGTCCTGTAGAATGAGCTATAACAGCTATAATATAGTAGACATATGAAATATATAATGTTTTAGAATCAGATTAAAATGTGTGTTATCTTACACACTAAATTATTCATAAATGTTTTTTTTTAAAGTCCTTTGATGCTTAATAATTACATCAAAGATCAACAAAACTGATCTAATAAATAGTTTAAAACTCACATCACACTTGCAAACTTTGCAATTAGAAACGTTTTAATTATCTTAACTTGATGTTTGGGGTCAGAGTACAGAGTCAGGTGTGATGCAGCACCCCGGGACTTGGTGTTTGAATTTTAAGATTAAAATCAATTATGAGGAACTAATTAATTTATTAATTTTAACTTAACTTTAACTTAATATATATATATATATTTATTAAGTTATATATACACATACATACATACATACATACATACATAAATGTATAAACATACATACATGTGTATATATATATATATATATATATATATATATATATATATATATATATATATATATATATATATATATATATATATATATATATATATATATATATATATATATATATATATATATATATATACTCTGTGTGAGTGAGTGTGTGTGCCCAGCGATAGATTGGCACCCTGTCCTGGGTGTATCTGCCCAGCTCAAGGTCGCAGGGGGATTCCCCATGCCCATTCAGGGACGAACGTTTCAGGCACTGGGCAGATACACCCAGGACAAGTTGCCAATCTATCGCTAGAAACACACTCACACGGACACACACACAAACATACTTTATATAGGGGAATTTAGAGGATTTAATTTTCAGTTATTGGACAGTGGGAGGAAACCAGAGAACGCGGAGGAAACCCACACAGACACAGGTAGAACATGGGAGCTCCACCCAGATTGGGATTTGAACCCTAATCTCCAGGGCTGAGAGGCTAACGTGCTAACCACTAAGCATACATACATGCATATAAAACCTGTTTATACACTTAGTTGTGTAATAGTGGGAACCACATACTTTATGCCAATCATTCTGTTAAAATGAAATCATAATAATTACTTAAACTTAGCTTGGGTTAATGCTGGGGTTGTGGTATTTATGAGGGTTGGCTAACAGGTCAATGGAATAGAAAGATACAAGTTCCCCTAACGCATAAAAATAATAGTGTGTTTTTTTTAACACATCTTTTGATCAAGTTACGAAGATCTACTTTTGTTTAAAACTTGAGTAAACGCTGAATTTTGAATTTAATCACACAGTTATTAAAGAGGTAAATGAATAATAAATGATTGAATAATAAATGAATAAATATGTGACACAGCCAGCCAGTAGTTATCTTTGACCCAAAATAGCACATTACATGTCCTCGTCAGTCAACCTTGGAACTCTATGTGACAGATTATTTTGCACTTTGTAAATCATAGGCAATTGCCAGTCCGTGACTCTAGGTCTCTTTTGAAGTGTCATTCTATTACTAGAAGATTAGGTATATAAGCTGTTTTGACTGATGGCTGTATGTTCTGTCCTTAGTTATAATGATAAGCAAACTCTTGATGTTTTCTAGCTTGTTAGTAAGGTACATGTCCTTAATAAAAATGATTTCTGCTTGCTCAGAAATTTAGGGCTGAGCAGTAATTAAAAGGCAGAATAACATCCCATTAAATGCTTCGTAGCAGTAGTTTGTCTTTGCAAATGTGCATATTAGTGCATCTTACTTAATAGATGCAGACGCTTTTGTTAACCTAATTGCTCTTTAAAATGCTGTAGCTGAGCTGTAGAAAAAAACATGGGCTTTATAAACAAATTTTTGTATTTAACAGACTGTTCATGATTTACTTTAATTGTTCATATGTAGCACATTGTGGATTCATCTAGTTCATGGTGTTATGTATTGACATGGCTAAATGTTTAAGCAGTATATTAGAGACAAGAAAACATACGAAAAGTCATTGTCAGCAACTGCATGTAATTAGATTAATTCATTTTATCAGATTTTTGCTATAAAAATATAAGCAATATTACGAACAAAGTAATGAGAAAGGTGGTATAGAGGTGAAGATCATCGTGGAAGCAGAGTTAAGCATTTACAGGGTTAAGCACTTAAAATGTTTTTGAGATTTAATACACTGATACACTGATGCCTTGCATCAGTGTTTGACTTTACTAATGCCTCTGTGATGTAATGATAGACATGAGATTTAAGTATAATTACTTACACTAAGTTTAATTAATTAATTCATTCATTCATTATCATCCGCTTTATCCTCTATTAGGGTCGCGGTGGGGTTCCCCATGCCCATCTAGGGAAGAACGTTTGGGGCGCTGGGCAGATAGACCGAGGACAGGGCGCCAATCCATCGCTGGGAACACACTCACTCACACAGACACACACTATATGGGGCAATTTTGAGAATTCAATTGACTTGATCCATGTTTTTGGCCTGTGGGAGGAAACCGGAGAACCCGGAGGAAACCCACACAGACACGCTGAGAACATGGAAACTCCACCCAGATGGGGATTCGAACCAGGAATCCCTAGCGCTGAGAGGCGAACGTGCTAACCACTAAGCCACCGTGCCGCCCAGTTTAATTCATATTCATTGTCAAATGTTTCCAAACATTAATAAATAAGCCATTTTTCTTGAGCTGTAAACCCATTTATTTTCTATTCCATTTTATTTTGTTTCTTTGATGTCTTGATCATTGATGTAATGATGCAGTTAGACTAAATGATGCTAAGAGATACAATTTGACCCATGTAAAAGTGGCACATAATCAATACCAATGTCAAGATTCATTTAAAAACGTCTCATACTTGCTTCAGAGGAACCAGTATTTCTGTGAAACAATCTGTCATCATGCATACGCAGATTCAACAGGTGCTCAAACAATAAGTGATAATTATTAGATTCATTGCTCTGTTTTTAGCAGCGTGGAACAGATGTTACTGCATTGTTTCCTACCTGCAGCCCTCAGTAAGAGGCCACTCTGATGCCGCTAATTGGCAATTGCCTTCCGAATGTCACATAAACTTTCATTACTGGGGCTCCCCGGTCTGACTGCAACCACTTCTAAGCTCAATTAAAATCATTAAAGTGTAGAATTGGTCAGGCCTGTCATGAAAGTTCAGGGTTGAAACAGTCTGAGAGATTTGATTAGCAAAGGGATGGCTCAGAAATGTGATATGCTATTATGTGGTGTTCTGGTGCAAGCAAAAGGGGACATGTCCTGTGAAAAATTGGATGCTCGATCCTCGTAAATTACAATTATATTCACCAGAAAGGTTTGAGTAAGCCACTTAGCATCTATCAGTCTGGCCATATGGCAAGAGCATTATATAGCAGTATTTTTTTCTCTCTCCATCTCGGTCTGGCTCTAGTTCAGAAGAAATTGCATTATAGGAAGTCAAGCCAGCTGGAGTTTTGACATAAATCACACAGACTCGTAGAACATCCCTACCGCTTTTTTACACAGCACCACTTTTGTGACATGAAAACAAGAAGGTGTAGGCTGTGTTTTGGACAGCTATATACAGTGTGTTGTAGAAAGGCGCATGGCACCTTTTACCCTCCATTCTTTCTGAGCCTGTCCATGTCTTATGTCTAACTTTTTTTGTATTAAAATTTTGAGAGTAAAAACACCTGCAGAATTTAAACAAAGCATTAATGGGTGTGAGGTAAATACATCTACTGACATTGAAGTTCATTTTATAGAGAAATTACTTTGTAGGCTTTTTATCATCAATAAACATATTTATAAGAAGTACTGTAAAGTAATTTTAATTATCTGTATGTATGTTTAAATAGGGGCGGCACGGTGGCTTAGTGGTTAGCACGTTCGCCTCTCAGCGCTAGGGGTTTCTGGTTCGAATCCCCATCTGGGTGGAGTTTCCATGTTCTCCCCGTGTCTGCGTGGGTTTCCTCTGGGTTCTCCGGTTTCCTCCCACAGTCCAAAAACATGTATCAAGTCAATTGAATTCTACAAAATTGCCCCATATAGAGTGTGTCTGTGTGAGTGAGTGTGTGCCCAGCGATGGATTGGCGCCCTGTCCTGGGTCTATCTGCCCAGTGCCTTAAATGTTCTCCCCTGGATGGGCATGGGGAACCCCACCGCGACCCTAATAGAGGATAAAGCGGGAGATAATAAATGAATAAATAAATTAATGAATGTTTAAATAGTTTAAACTGACAAAAAATCAACAACATAAAACACACAAGTTAACATACCTTACATGATTTGCTTGTGAACAATGCCAAGTAAAGGCTCATTGTCCTGGTCAAAAGTACAGTTAATGGGCACCTACCAAAGATTAAAAATACTAACATTAGTGCTTAATGTTAATGCACCAATTAGACCTGACTATTAGAGAACAGAGTAAAGGGGACTAACACAGTAGTCCACAAACAGATACAAAGTCCTACTCTTTACAGTAAGTAGAAATTATATATATAGTAGATTAATGAAAAATACAGATTACTTTACAGATATAATATTATTATAAGTATATAGATATAAGTATAATAGAGGTTTTCTCTAAACCTTTAATAAAATAAAAATATAAGGGTAGTAGAAAGCTTAAAAGCTTATATCATAAGGCATAAGACATATATATATATATATATATATATATATATATATATATATATATATATATATATATATATATATATATATATATATATATATATATATATATATCCCCCCCCCCCCCCCCCCCCCCCCCCCCCCCCCCCCCCCCCCCCCCCCCCCCCCCCCCCCCCCCCCCCCCCCCCCCCCCCCCCCCCCCCCCCCCCCCCCCTTGCAAACTGCTGTTTTTTACTTGTGTTTTATCCTTGCAGTGGATTGCCTGCACAGTCTCAAATCCTCTGGATCTCAATTCTGGCACTGAATCCTCAAACAGCTCTCCTGGTTTGAAGATGCCATGGGAGAGCACTTGGCTTCCTTTACTGCAAAAGGTAATTACAGCTGAAAAAACTGATGTAGCACTTGAAGCCCTACAACACATGCACATATAAGTACCACCATCCAATGTTTGTGCCAAGTGTTTTGAATTTACAATCACTGACTGCATGCAAAGCTCAGTGTCTATCTTAATCATTGGTTTTATAGTGGATATATATATTTTGTGTTGAAAAACCATATAACTGAGATCTGTAATAAAATATATATCTTAAATTTACAAGTCATCCTATAGATGTTAACTACTAAAGAGTTATGTAATTTAACTTTAAGTCAATGCTTAAGGATTTCATGTAATTTTTTATATGACGTAAAAACATTGGGAGGTGTGCTAAACAGTTATGTTATGAAGAAAAAAAAATTTTGGAATTACAAATTAAAAAATGATAAGTTTTATCATTTTATATGTTTATATGTTATAATTAAAATACCAAGGCATGTGCACCTGCAACAATGTTTTAGAAAAGAGATGCATTTTTGTGTTTATGTTCATGACTGTAGCGATTAGCTGAGTGTCCTAAGTTGTAGGTATAGTTTGAAAACCTGTGGGGGCTAAAAATACATTCAGGATGGTGTAATGTTAAAGGAAACTTGATGGACTGTTTCCATTATAGATTTGTGGTAAGCGGTGACTCTGAAGGGTTTGGAACTGACAAGTCTAGTAACATACAATCATGAATATACATCAACTCACTGCGGTTGTTAATATGAATAGAAATAAGACCTTGTAGTCCACCTGTATGCAGAACATTACATTTACATTTACATTTTGTCATTTTATCCAAAGCGACTTACAAGGTGAGCACAGGGTTAATCATAACATCCCTGGAGCAATGAGGGTTAAGGGTCTTGCTCAAGGAGCTTCAACTTCAGTGGACCTGGGATTTGAACCCCCAACCTTCAGATTGATAGCCCAACGCTCTAACCACCGAGCTACCGCGCAGTACGTGTCTGTCTGTGGTTTTACTGATGAGAGAGAAAAAAATATGCTGTAAGACGATACTTCTTTAAATTCAAGTCTTCATTCTACACAGTATGTGAAGTGAGCACATGTGCTCGTAGCAGTGGACAGCCTTGTATACAGGACCCAGGAGCAATTTGGTTTAGGTGCCTTATCCATGTGCACTTCAGCCATAGTGATTAGTGGAACCGGATATCGAACCGGAGATCTTCAGGTCACAAGACTGGTTTCCTTAACCACAAGCCTATGACTGTCCCATTAGGTTGAGCTCCTCTGATCCTAATGAGAATAACAGCTTTGAGAGAATCATTGAATTTTTTTAATATACAACACCTATAGTGTTCTTTTTAGTTTATATAGGACTCATCTGTTTATATTTGATTTGTTTTTTTAACTTAGAGCATGTAAACCATGAAGGCCTGTTCAAGTAAAAAGATGTGGGCACTCTTGAAATAGTGTCAAAAGAAAATAATGGAGGAGGAAGTGTTATAATGACACAGGACAGACTGAGCAACAAATTCACACTCACCTAGCACATCCATCTGCCATATGCTTGAAAGTGTATAACATTGGCCTGAACTCCTTATTCTGTAAATTAGCCTAGTATTCTGTGATTTGCAGGTAAACACATAAAAATAATATATATTTTAATTAAATCTTTCACTTTTATTTAATATTAATTAGTTTTTTTTTGTATAGTACACAAATAGGCCTGTACTGTATGGCTATTTACTAAAACTTGTCCTGGAGTAAAGACAAAAACTTTAAAGGCGAAAAGCTAAAAGTCTAAAAGCCTGACTTAAAGTCGTCATTCTTTATGTCAATGAAAGAAACCTGAGATCGTGGAGGAACCCACATGGACATCAGGGAAACATGAAATCTCCACAATTTCAAGTAATTTATTTATAGAGCACTTTTTACAATAGTACATTGTCACAAAGCAGTTTTACAGTGTAATAAGCCTTTGAACCCCCAAAGAGCAAGCCAAAGAGACAGATCGGGATTCAAACCTGATCCCCAGCACTGATAGGCAAACATGCTAATGACTAAGTCAACTGTGCCACATTCATATAAAATAAATGAATGAGTAATCTAAAAACAGTATTGTGATTGTGATGGCACAATACTCTGGATATTAAATAATTTAGGCTTTTTTTATATAATTAGCTAAATTCAGCAAAAAGATAGAAACTGTTTGAAAAGATTTATAGAGAAATGTCATATGCCTCCTACAGAGGATGTTTTTACTTATTGACGTTTTGAAAATCAACAAAATATGCAATTTATGCAGAGGTATTTAAATTAATACTGCAATAGTGCTTAGACAGATTTTGGAGAACACATTTGCAAATATTCCTGTTTCTCATACAATGGGCATTATAAAGTTATAAACCTAATAAACCAAACCAAGGTAATTAGATTAGAAAATGAATAACTCAATAAATATAAAATATATAAATTTAGTGAAACTAGGCTGCATGTCATGGAAAGAAACCTGAGAACCTGGAGGAACCCACATGGACATCAGGAAAACATCCCAGTAATAAAATGCTGGGAAACTATTGCAGGGCAGACAAATAAACACATTCACAGACATATTCACAACTAGGGCCAATTCACAGTCTCCCGTTTTCTCACGAGCATTTTTTTAAGAAATACAGAGCTTCTGGCTGAAACTTAAGCAGAATCCAGGAAAACACACAAGTCTCACACAGAAATGACCTTGCCTACTAGAAATACAATCCAAGGCTATCATGCTGTGAGCTCTAACCAATGTGCCACCGGGCTGCCATTTTGCTATTTTCGGTATTGTGTGAGTCACTAGAGTGTCAATCCATCTGAATTATAAAAGCAAAATATACGGTTGGCTATGTAGGAAAAATTCAGCAAACAAAAGTGATTAGGTGCTGTAAAAAGGAAACACCATCACTTTAAATCAGTTAATTTATTGCTAACTAAAATAAATGAAAACATATAAATGTGTTTGTTTATTGACTCTATAACACACTTGAATTATGATTTAATGATTTGGCTTAGTTAGCAGAACATGTGGAAAAAATTCTAAGTGGGCCCCACTAAAGAGTAAGTAACAATGCCGACTTGGCTTGAACTAATGCGTTCTGGTATATCAAGAACAAACATAGTTCAACCCTTCACCATAGCAACGGATGCAGCACCCTGCTGGCCACATCACTTATGCGCCTCGTGTATACACTTCTGCAGATGCCTTCTATTGAAATACCAACACCTGCCTTACTGTGTGCTCTCACTGCAATGCTCAAATATCGACCCACATTCACCACACAGTTTGAACATATGCAAATACACACACATACACACACTTATCCTGTAAGTGTGTACAACAGGTGTGGGCCCGCAAGCCATGGTTCTCCACACATAGCCGGGCAGCAACCGTTGATTGCTCAGATTAATTAGAAGACAGCTGCCAGGACACCAGTGCTTACTCACACCATAGTAATAAAAAACAAAAACCTGCTCCTGGAGCTTGTGTGCCAAATGTCAGTGGAATAGACTGAGACTGAGAGGCAATAAAAAAGGAGAGATGCAGAAAGAAAATAAAAACAGTAAATTGATGGATGCAGAAATGAACCTCTGCTTTCCTGATTTCCCTGATTCGGAACTTGAAGACACCGAATGGCAGCAGGACATGATGTAGGAGCAGAGTGAGGCCTCACTGTGTCCCAACTGTAGCACACAGCAGGAGCCCACCGTGATAAACAATACTGAAAGTTCCATCAACTCATATAACTGCATCAATAAAGTGGTGTGGACTGTAGACTTTGTTTATGTTTTACAGAGATATCAGATATATGGACAAAAGTCTGTGGCTGATATAATAGTCATTGTTATTTCGGGAAAGCAGGCTGGAGGGATTTTCTTCCACTCAGCCACAAATGCATTTGTTGAGTGTGATGTTGAGTGATAAGGCCTGGCTCACAGTTAGATTTAAGGCTTGTATCAAGTTTTCAGTGAGTTCAGAGTTCCCTGCAAAAGAGTCATGTATATTTGATTCTTTTCTGACAACAATGAAATGGTAGAACAAAAAAACTTCTGTTGACCATTACCATCAATCAAACAAAAATATTTTGGTCTTTTCCAAAAGTCAGAAAACTCTAACTATTTGGTTTCCCCCCAATATCCTATGAGAACAGGACCAAATATATTTTTGTTCTTTATATTATATTAATACATTCACAAACAGTATATATAATAATAATAATAATGTAGGTTCCTGTGTAGGGCGGCACAGTGGCTGAGTGCTTCCCAGTCCTCAGATCCAGGTTCAAATCCTAATCTGGGTGACGTTTCAATGTTCTTCCCATGTTTCTATGGTTTCCACCCAAATATAAGCTGTGTGTCTGTATGTGTGGGTGAGGGAGTGTGTGCCCAGCGATAGATTAATGCCCTGTCCTGGGTGTATCTGCCAGTCCCCAAAATGTTCTCTCCTGGGTGCCCCACCTGCCACCCTATCTAGTGGGTACTCAACTAAAACTTTATACTGCAACGAAGCTTAAACAATGTGTGATGTCATTAAAATGATACAAATGGCACTAAAATATTTCAACAACGAAAAAAATTCTAGGGACATTCCCTTTAGACAGATTTGGTTCGCTGAGACAAATCAGACTCAAAACAACTCAGCTCATTTGCTGAGGTCCATTGTGCTTAGCTGGTCATATTTAACTCACTCAGAATAATCTAAAACATGGCCTCAGTTTAACTTGAATGGGTACAATTTGCCTGTTTTAATACACATTTCCAACAAACTAGTTTAATGTGACATACATACATACACACATAGATTTACTATGTGTCATAAGAGGCGCTTCATATTCGTTTAGATGTTGGTGTGTGTTAGTTCTTTAATTTTCATGTCTTGTCTTAATGTTTAATGACATTTACATTAGTTGTGGTAAAAAGAATAATAGATAAGAACAATATATTATCAAACAAACGGCTTTGTACTTTATATGTACTGTATATTAGGAAATAACAAAAGTGATGTATTTCAGATCACACTTAATGGTCTATAATATGTATATGTATTTAAATTCAGTAACAGATAACAGAGGCTTAGCTGGGCAGTAATTAAGACAGCAGCAAGAGGACACCAAGCTTATGTGCTTGTGTGATAGAATAAAAAAGGTTCCATTTGTAACTAGAATATCAAGGCAACAAACCATTTGTTTAATCAAAAAGGATTGAAAGATGTCCTTGTGCATACAGCTATTTTGTTTTCATTCTTTTTTTCTAGTTTACAGTTCTCAGGCAGCTAAACACAGTTTTCTCTGAAGCTAGCTTTTATTGGCAGCACTGCCAGCAGGTAAGAACTTTAAAGCAGAAGTCAAACCTTAAAAATCTCTCAAAGTTTCAAAATGATAATCCAACCTCATGTGTTTCCTTAGTCAGACTTCATAAATTTTATTATTAAGTGATAACTGCTATGATTCACAATTATTTACAACTGTTAATTAATGGAGGGGCAGCACGGTCGCTTTGTGGTTGGCATGTTCGCCTTTAATTCCAATCTGGGTGGAGTTCCTATGTTCTCCCCGTGTCTGCATGGGTTTCCTCCAGTTTCACCAGTTTCCTCCCATAGTGTGTATCTGTGTATCTGCTCTGTTGGCCTTAAACAGATTTGCTGTATGAAGTAGATTTCCACCATTTGTCCATTAAATGACCTTTACATCTGTGACTAAAATAAACACACAATGTACAATACAATACATATAATAGCAAACATTCACAATTATGTATGTGTCATTGTTTCACATTCATATAGAAAAAAATCCTGAATCTTTTCATTCATTCATTATCTTTCGCTTTTATCCTCTATTAGGGTCGCGGTGGGGTTTTCTATACCCATCCAGAGGAGAAAGTTTCGTGTGCTGGGCAGATACATCCACGACAGGGCGCCAATCTATCGCAGAGCACACACTCACTCACACAGACACGCATGCATACAGTACACACTCTATATGGGGTAATTTGGAGAACTCAGTTGACTTGATCCATGTTTTTGGACTGTGGGAGGAAACCGGAGAACCCGGAGGAAACCCATGCAGACACGGGGAGAACATGAAAACTCCACCCAGATGGGGATTCGAACCGGGAATCCCTAGTGCTGAGAGGCGAACGTGCTAACCACTAAGCCACCACTAAGCCGCCCTATCCTGAATCTTAATACACTTAATATTAAATGACTCTTTGCAGTTCCCGCAAAGGCCTTTAGAGAATTTGAGTGTAAATATCCTATTTCTCATACCTCCTAACTATGAATCTTGAAAATTAATTAGTGTTCATTATTCATTCATTCATTTTCACCCGCTTTATCCTCTATTAGGGTTGCGGTGGGGTTCCCCATGCCCATCCATGGGAGAACGTCTCAGGCGCTGGGCAGATACACCCAGGACAGAGCGCCAATCCATCGCTGGGCACACACTCACTTACTCAAACACACTCTATATGAGGCAATTTGGAGAATCCAATTGACTTGATCCATGTTTTTGGACTGTAGGAGGAAACCGGAGGAAACCCACGCGGACACGGGGAGAACATTGAAACTCCACCCAGATGGGGATTCGAACCGGGAATCCCTAGTGCTGAGAGGCGAACGTGCTAACCACTAAGCCACTGTGACGCCCGTGTTCTTTATAGCACAGTATAAAAATAATACTATGAAAAAAAAAGACTATTTCCCGTGGAAATTCTGTTGTTCTGAGTTTCACATTTTATACAATAATAACGGTAACTTAGAATTTAGAAAGCAGAATAGTAAATAAAAGGTCTTAAATGAAACATATTCGTTGGCAGTTAAAACTCCACATTTTCTCTCTTAGCTTAGTTTGCATCTCTAAAACTCAAATCTCTAGACCTGATGAGATGGATAGTACATCTATACAAACCCATAGCCATCAGCCAAAAATTTTCCCAATCACATTTAATGAATTTTGAGCATCATTTATTCAATAAAACTTGAGCTTTGAGATTGGAAAACATAGCAATGAATGATCCCAGACCACCAAATGTGCTGTGGAACAAAACTAGTTTAAATGACTTCTAATTTTTTAAGGCTTTAGACAGCAAACAACGTCTTTAACACACAGCTCTAAAATGTCAGCTCAATCAATTAGACCACGCGAAGACACAGCAAGGCATTTTAAATGACATGATTTTGTTTCCTGACTGTGTTTACATGTCGCTCAATTGTTTACAAAAAATGCCTATCTTGGTGGACTGATAGCACTTAAATCAGACCTCTTGAAAATCCCTCTTTCAAATTATTGTTATTTCTAGCCAGGCTGGTGAAAGAAAAGTGATTTTGGGCTGTTTCTGAAAGCATCTTTCATATGGAACAGACACTGGGTACACAACACATCCCTTTGATTGACAACATATGTCCTGTCATCACAACAAACACATAAGTGTAATCTGAATAACAAAGCTGTTCCTGATGTCTCATCTATACTTTTGCTTACAAAGGACCCAAACACAGACAGTAAAGCACAAACTAATGTTATTTTTTGTTATATATATATATATATATATATATATATATATATATATATATATATATATATATATATATATATATATAGAGAGAGAGAGAGTTTCCTAAGCACTATTCAGGTTAATAGAAAAAGACAGGTTAATAGAAAAAGACAAACTGATATTTTTTTCTGATATCCTTAACTGAAAGTAACATAAAAAAAGTTTTTGGCTTTCATTTTATGCTAATATTCCAGTTGACATGGTGTTTTTACTTCTACGATTTTCAGCAAGATTTGTATATAGTATTTGGTTTTACACCATATATTTATTTTGATTATTCTGTCTAAATTGTACGTTTCTAAAAACTAGGTCGAGTCTGTATCTTCTTTTAATCTATCATGTCTTTTGGAATGTGGGGGGAAACCAAAGACCCCAGAGAAAACCCACGCAGGAATAGGGAGCGCATCCAGACTCCACATAGAAAGGACTTATTTACCTCAGACTTGGAATCTTCTTGCTTAGAGGCAGATACACTAACCGCTGTGACACTATATCACCACTAAGTTACATAATGTTCAATATGTTATTATCTCATAGCTCTCAACTATCTTTCAAATGATTTTTTGCAGATCCCACACAGGCCATTAGACAATTCAATTGACAAGTCTAAATATCTTATTTGTCTTACCTCTCAACTATGAATCTTAAAATGAATTATTGTTTTTTATAGCAAGGTATATAGGGAGAACATGCAGACTTCACATAAAAAGGGCCTGTGTTCAGCTCAGACTTGGAATCTTCTTGCTTAGAGGCAGATACATTCACCACTACATATCACCACTAGGTTACATATGTTCAAATATCTTATATCTCATACTGCTCAACTATAAATCTGAAAATAAATTATTGTGCTTTACAACAAAGTAGAAAAAGGCATGAAATTCATACAAAAAAACTTTTTACCTTGTAAATTCAGTCTACCATGTTATACAATAATAATAGATAAATGAAACACATTTGTTGGCAGTAGCTTTACGACATGGTTAAAATATCACATTCCACATCAGCTCAGTCTAAAGCAACTTTTAAACTAGGTCCTGATAAAATGGACAGTATATCTGGTATACAGTATATTGGCCATATGCAGTCACCTAAAGAATCTTCAATGATCACATTTAATGAACTATAAGCTTTAAGTGTGCCTTTAATTCAGACTTCACTTCTGTAACTGTTTTACATTCCAACAAGTGACAGTGTACTCAAGAGTTGTTCTGTGTTCTAAAGTTCTGTGTTTGTGTCACATTATTTGAATAATGACTGAACTCTTGAAGAAATCAACACAAAATAAATATATGTCAACAGGAGTGGCACCCTTTCTGTAAGAACAGCACTTCATAGATGTGCTCATAATAAGTGCATTTCAACCTTGTATTTTTAAACAACTACAAAATGTATTTATTTATCATCCTTCGCTTATTTCTATACTATAGTTGTGTGTGTGTGTGTGGTCGGTGGTGTGGGGGGATAGTTTCCAATGCACATCCAGGGGAGAACGTTTCAGGCACTGGGCAGATATACCCAGGACAGGGCGCCAATCTATTGACTTAAATATTTCACATTAGCAGTGTTGGTATTTGAACCTAGATCCCCAGCGCTGAGAGGTGAACGTGTCAACCACTAAGCCACTATGCTGCTCTCATTTAGCTAATTTATCTATTTAAAATATTTAAAGCAAAATTGGACATAATATTTTAAAAGCCTTTTTTATTTTAACATTTATTAGTGGTAACAGTATCTGCAAGCTGTATACTGTCTAATTTATTGCTTGTTAATTAGAATGCCAAGAACACTGTCACTGTTAATTAACTTATCTCTAGTAGTAGATACTGCAAATTCCATATTGTACAGAAATTTTCAGAGGTTTCAGCTTTTATACCACAGTTGTGACCTTTATGAACTGTCCTGTTGAATCAGCTTACGATCTATGGCATGACATTTTTTCTTTACCTCTCACATTGAGGTATTAAACATCAAGAGGTACTGTGTCAGTCATGAATAAATAAATCCAACGTTTTCCAGGCACATGTACAGTGATGGGACCTGTGTTTGTTTGCACTCTGTTATGTAGATACTCATTTTAAGCCAAATGCATCACATTTCTTTTGTTTTCACCTCACACAATTTTCTGCTCGGCCACGCTGATGAAATGGCACTCCCCTCTGAGAGTTCAGCTTCTGAATCTTGCACTCGTCCAATTTACTCTTTGTGCACTCTTTTTTTTGTTCCTGATGTCACAGTAAACGCTGCTATTATCTCTGTTCTACCCTGTCAATGTTTCAACCATAACTGACACGCGCGCTCACAGAACAGAGGCCATTAGGCCAGCAGCGAATGAAAACATGCAGACGTTTCTGTGCAAAATTGTCCTCGCTGCTGCTACAATGATATTTTATTGTTTTTATTGAGATGATGGAATACAGCAGAAGAGATCCTTTTAGGTATGGAGTTAATAAACCCCAGTCAATCTTTACCCACACTGTATTTTACGAACTTATGTGTATGTCCCACATTAGCACATTATTTAATAATGTTAGTTACATTTTTAACTTTGTAAAAGAACCTAAAGCAACTTCAGTTAATCATTTCATTTATTGTAAAATCCACATTCATACACACACACCCACACACACACACACACACATATATATATATATATATAGAAATCCCAAATTTAAACAAGTAGCAAGAATAAAGTCTGCTTAGGATAATCTTAAGTATCCTTAATGGGTTGGTATTATATTATGGGCTTTACTCAAATACACACACGCCCCTGCACATATGCCACACACGAACAGCACATTCCTAAGATGTAACCCAACCCTCTCCCTAAAATCCATTTGCAGTGCTGCCAAACACAACACACACCAATCGTCTGCCAAATAGCACTGTAGGACACCCCATCTGATCCTCCCTCCATCTACAGCCTATCTATCATACACACCCCCTCCACCTCCAATCCGTCTTGCTGTGCCACTGAACAAAGGATCAGACCAGGTGTCCCTCTGAAGCATCTAAAAGGAGAGAATAGAAAGTGATTACCCCTCTAATTCCATTTATGTTCTGCACTACACAGGCACATTACAATGTGCTTCACTCAGGTGAAGGCACTTTATCAGAAAGAGATTTTTTTTCTTTTTCCTCTCTTTTTTATTAGTATTAAAGTCCTTCCTGGCTTCTCATGTCCCTTTGTTTTTTTTCTTTTTTTTGCTCTTTTGCCTGATATCGGAAAATATACACAATCAAAACTATCACAATTTGACCCATATTTAGTGATGTTTAACAGGTTTACTATATTCATTAGACCCAATACAAGTAGATATTACTGGTTTATGTGGGCCATGGATCCACAGCAGACTTCTTGCTGAGGCCAATCCATTTCCTTTGCCAGTTATCATTTGAAGCACAATACAACCACACGATATCCACACCACTGAACAGATAAGGAGATAAAGAGGGGTGGATGATTAGGCTGACAACAAAGAGCATGGGGTGCGTATGTGCATCAAATGCTAATTTATGCCAAGGATGAAAAAAGGTATTGAAAACAAAGATAGAAATAATGAACCCCATGACTTAGAAATATGGGGGTTTGGATTAGGTCCATTTACTCCTACACCATTTTGTCTGGCCTGATAAGGGAAACAAAAATTTTTTAGTTTGTGTCTGATGTAAATGAGAACATATTCATTATTAATAAGCTGCTTCTCATATTTCAAAAAAAGAAATGGGTTGGGGACCAGTGCAACCAAGAAACCCATTCTGTATGCTTTTGATTTAGTACATTAAACAGTTCTTAAGAAGAAAGATCAAACATCCTGTGGGATCCATGTCAAACCTGTTGTCTGGCTCAGAGTTTTTAATAAGAGAAGTTTGAAAATAAGTCATTTATGGAAAAGAGGCAGCTGTTTTTTAATTGATTAAAAGTAGGAGCGGGCGGCACGGTGTCATGATAGAAGTGCTAGAGCTCCAGGTTCAAATCTTGGTGGAGTTCTCCCCATGTCCATGTTGGTTTTCTCCAGGTTCTCTGCTTTCCTGCCACAGTTAAACATGGCCTGAAGGTAAATTTGCTGCTCTAAATTACCCCTACTAGTGTGAGTGTATGCCCAGCGATGAATTGGCGTCATATCCTGGGTGTATCTGCCCAGCACCCGAAACATTCTCATCATGGGCATATTAACATTTTTTTAATATAACCTAAGGCACCTAAACTGAATTGCTTTCTAGGGGCAGTATAAAGGGCCACCCAAATCTCCAGGCACATGTTCTCACTTTACCAGTGTATGTGTGTATATGTATGTATTTCACTGCACAAATGGGTTAAATGTGGAGGACTCATTTTAAGCACTGTACCCAGACTAGATAACTTTATCACTTATTATTAATATTATTATTATTATTATTATTATTATTATTATTATTATTAGTCACGGCACGGTAGCTTAGCACATTCACCTCTTAGCGCTGGAGGTTCCTGGTTCGAATCCCCATCTGGTTGGAGTTTCCATGTTCTCCCCGTGTCTGCGTGGGTTTCCTCCGGGTTCCCACAGTCCAAAAACATGGATGAAGTCAATTGAGTTCTCCAAATTGCCCCATAGAGTGTGTTTGTGTGCGTGTCTGTGTGTGTCGTCCTGTCCTGGGTGTATCTGCCCAGTGCCCGAAACCTTCTTCCCTGGATGGGCATGGGGAACCCCCCCCCCGCGACCCCAATATAGGATAAAGCGGAAGATATTGGATTGATTGGATTAATGGATTATTATTATTATTATTATTATTATTATTATTATGAAATTTTCAGTACATTACTCTTTCCCATTAAAATTCGTATAAAATTTATCACAATTATTCACCAATCTTATAATATTAACTTCACACAGCCAGTCCTGTAACCTGATTAATTTATTTCAATTCACGTTAATTTCCAAATGAATGTTGTTTCAATGACCCAATCAAAGTCACAGTAATTGCAGGGTGTGGGTGGTGAGGTGTGGGACCTTCAGAAGCCCAATACTTTAAAGGGGAGGCCATCCAATATTTGGGGCAAATATTAAAAACTTGTGTGTTCTGAGTTCTGGTCAAGGTGAAGTAGACTCCCCATGCACCCAATTAACCTAATCCACTGACTTAGGCCCTCTCAAACATCAATCATAGCCCTGTCATTAATGCTGCGTAATAAAAAGATTAAATAATCATATTCATTAGCTTAACTTTAATGGAACCATATATCCTCGTTAAGCAGGACGTCAGCGGGGTGTGTATATAACTGTAAGCTGGATGGGAGGTTTGGGAGAAGAGAGCACAGCAGGCTTTTTGTCATATGAAAAAGTGTGAAAACATTTGCACAACAGACCATGAAAAAATGCAAATGTCAAAAATAAGTGCGGGGTGAAAAGAGGACAAAAATGGAAAGGGAATTAGTCTGTGTTTGATTGCTGCGAAATCTATCATGCGTGACCCATTTCACGTCAGTCTTATGTGCATAGGGGCTGAAAGGAACCTTATGATAGAGAGGTGGAGCTAACACTCAGCATTCTTCCATGCCTCAGCGTCCCAACAACTGTCTTAACCATTTGTTTGTGTTTTTAAATTTATAAAAGAATGTAAGAATTCTGTACATTGCAACTTAGAACTGTTGTGTTTGGTTATTATATTTGTATTTTATTAAATAAAAATATATTAATGTAATTTTTTTTTTTACTTTAATGGTATTGTGCCACATTAAATATGCGTTATTGCTACTTTCCTTATAAAGTGCTTCTTCTCACCAACTTGTAAAATAAGTTACCATATTAATTAAAAAAGTATGGTTTTTCCTTATAAAAGTTGCTCAGAGTGCTTAAGTAAAACAAGATAAGATAAGATATGTCTTTATTGGTCTCACAATAGGGAAATTCACATTTTCAGCAGCAAAGTGACAGTAATTGGGAAATATAAAAAAAATATATAAAAAAAGAAAAATTTAATTAAAAAAAAGAAAAAATGTATATCATAAAAATAGGAATCAGTATATACAAAATAAAATTCAGAATTAGGTACGTAACATATAATTCAGAAGGAAGACAATGAAAAACAATATGAAAGACAACAGATTGCACAGACTCCCTGCAGCAGGTCAGTAGTCCATCACTGTTTTGTGATCCTTAAATATATAGTGATCAAAATCCTTTATTTTTGTAGCACTGATCTTTATTGATCCCGATTGCATCTGCAGAAAATGCTCGCAATTGCTACAGTCGAATCATTTAGATTTTTTTTGTGTGTTTTTTATTTTGGTGTCTGAGTATTTTAGTATTTTATCTCTTTGAGTGCACAGTTCTTTCTTCAGACATTTCCCCCTCTCTTCTATCCTCCCAACAGTTTCAACACTAATTAGCCTTAGCCTTAATTATTGCCACTCTGACTTTTGCTCGATTTGCTTGATTTTTCTTAGTCAGATCCATGACAAAAAAAAAAAATCACAGCACAATAGTAACTCTATTTTTAATATAAATGCTATGCATGGTGTATTTTTTTGGAAATCTATATTTACACTGAGTGTTAAAAAAAGGCTTTGATGTCATTGTTGCTTAATGAGTTTAACCATTGTCTTGTGAATTAACTGGGACATAATGAGTTATTTGAATATGTTGAATAACATTTTTCCTTTGTGTTTGAAAGCTGATCATCAATTAATATTTTTTTTATATACAAAAAAGAAACACAATAACAGTCCTCAAATGCATAATCAATAATTCATAAAATATTTTCTTATATAGGAAAATACACAAGTTTTAAGACACTACTACACAACCCATATGTTACCCACACCCAGGACAGGGTGCCAATCTATCACTGGGCACACATTTACACAGACACATACAAAAACACAGTCTATATGGGGCAATCCTTGTTTTTGGACTGTGGGAGGAAATCAGAGATTCCGGAGGAAACCCATGCGGACAAGGGGAGAACACAGAGACTCCACCCAGATTAGGATTTGAACAAGGAATCCCTAGCACTGAGAGGCGAACGTGCTAACCACTAAGCCACCATGACGCCCTAATCTGGTGTAATAATTTATAAATGTATTTAAGTTTATATAAAATAAATCTCGTATATAACATAATGTCTAAAATTATTATCTTCTGCTTAAGCCTATACCAGGGACTAGGGTGGTGGGCAGAACAGGGTGCCAATACGGTGCTTGAAGTGCTAGAGTGTAGCACTTATCCACAAAAGGCACATTATATGAGGTACTTTAGAGCAGATCATTTACCTTGATCCGTGTTTTTGGACTGTGGAAGGTAATCCACGTTGACACCCGAAGGACATGGAAACTCCACCCAGATCGGGATTTAAACCTGGATCCCCAACACTGAGAGGCAGACATGTTAACCACTAAGTTACAGTGTTGTCCAGAGCATAACCTACTGTTAACAAAAGAAAATGCATATGGCATTTATTGTCATTCTATGAAACATGATGTGTCTAGACTATTACTGGAACTGGTGCCAAAAGCCTGTTATGTCATTAGACTTAAACCGCTATGACATATGACATAATCACTTCTACAGTCCAAGCATCATGTAAAGAACATCACAGTAAGAGTCATCTTGTAATTAGACCATCAGAACAGTAACAGGTCTGGGCAGTAACAGTGCCTCAATCTGCAGTACGTGTGTGCGTGCATGCATGTGTTTTTGTGTGCGGGTGTGTGTGAGGCCTAAGTCCTCTTGAGATGACTAATGGAAAGGAAAAAGTTGGTGTGGAAAGGAAGGATTCAGGTGGCATGGAGATATGCCTGTTGCAGCCATCATGAAAGGCATTGTGCTTGTTTCCATACCCAGAGTCCTGCAGAGAGGCTTACCTAATGTTTTATTCAGTGTGTGTGCATGTGTGCATGTGTGCATGTGTGCATGTGTGCGTGTGTGCGTGCGTGTGTGTGTGTGTGAGTGAGTGTGTGAGTGGGTGTGTGTGTGTGTGTGTGTGTGTGTGTGTGTGTGTGTGTGTGTGTGTGTGT
>JAFMOD010000688.1:1396449-1458293 GCA_019802435.1 Corydoras maculifer | reverse complement strand
CCCCCCCCCCATTTCCCCCCGGGATTTTTATTAAAAAATTTTTTTTTTTTCTTTCTCTTGGTCGCGTCCTCCCTTTGCGCGACCGTAGGGGCGGGGGTACTGTAACGGGTGCCTAGGGCACCTGTTCCATGTTTGGTCATTTACTTTAATTAGTCATTTAGTTTGTTTAATTGTCTCTTTCTGTTCATTGGTGGTTTTGTGCACGTGATTGGTTTTCGTTTGTATTTTCTTTCTATGCGCAGCTGCTTTATTCTCTGGGTAGGCGAGTGTAACATCACCAGACCTTTTTCTTCCTTCTTCAAACTGTTATTATTAGAGACATTGAAGTAATATTTACCAATTACTTGGAGTTAAATAGTAATAAAACCTGGTAATTTTTTTATGAGTTTGAATGTTGCCCTGGATTGTTTTTGCCATAGTTTAATTGTGCAGCATGAATTATTTCAAAGCTCAACTGACACTAATAGGAATATATGTTGTTGCAACCACATGATATTGATAAATCTTATATGTGCCCACATTTATCAAACAAGTTCATTTATCAAACAGTATTAAAATGAAAACATTTTCTAATATGATACAGTTGCATGTTCAAATAATTACTGACACAAGATGATGCTAGATGGATTGCTGTTCTAGGCTTATTGCAGTGATACTACACATTATATTGAAGCTGTTGTGTTTCAGTTAGCAGAGAGAACAACTGCCTGTTGGGAGCTTTAATTAGATATGAAATCTTAATTTACACACCGCAGTGTTTTACTATAGTAGCAAAGCATTATATGAACACTAGGCAGAAGGCAGCAACTCCCAGAATGCCTGTTGACTCTGGCAGCATGAACAGCTCATTTAGGATTGGAGAAAGATGACTTTTTTTAAAGTGTGACTTCTGCTTTGGCCCCATGAGAGCATATTCAGTGCAATTCATCATAGTCACTAATTATACCAGGTTTAAGTTGTTCCTTGTTTCTAGAAAAGACAGAGAGGAGTGGGGAGACGGATCACGACAATGAAATTACTAGCTCAGTAAGAGAATGCAGACACAGGGATGAAAGCACCATATGTCAGTGGCTGAGAACACGGTGGTATGATTACAAGACATGCTTTAGCAATCCTGTGAAAAAAAAGCCTTTTTTGGGCTCATTGCCTGCTCTTAAGTGAAAGAAATAAAGGGTTTTTAATGTCAGTTTAGGCCCAGGAGTAATATTATTATCCTGTTTTTTTGATCATTAAAAGAAATAAAGATGTCAATTTAAAGAAGATGCTGTCATAGAGACAGAAACTGCGTAAGCTTAATGCACGGGTACAATAATAAGTTATACAGGGGATAAACAGTGATCAGACAGGTGTTTGTACAGGACAAGACACATAAGCACCATATGTAATCATATTGAAAGCAGATTGCCAGTGTTTTACATTTAACATAACCAGTATGTTAAAAGCTACTGCCAAGAAAATGACTGTTTTTTGTGCCAGTCGTGGGCTTGTAGTTGAGGAATAAACCTTGTGACCTGAATGTCCCCGGTTTGATTCCTGGTTCCACCAACTACCATGGTTGAAGTGCCCTTCAGCAAGGCACCTCACCTCAGTTGCTGCCTGGGTGCCGTGTACAAGGCTGCCAGCTTCTCCGGGCATATGTGTTAACTTCACTCAATGTGTGTCTGTGTGTTTCACTACACGGATGGATTAAATGGGGAGGACACCTCTGTGTGCAAGTGCAGTAGGCAAAATAGATCACTTTTCTTTACCTTTTTCAGTTCATTTTAAATCCAAATTATCCAGATTTAAAATGCATTTTTTATCAATTATAAAATAATAATAACTAAATCATAACTAGATATTTTGGGATGGCAATCAGTCTTATTTCGGGAAGCACTGGGGCTTAATGGTTAGCACGTTCATCTCTCAGCCCTGGGGATTCCAGGTTTGAATCTCAATCTGGGTGGAGTTTCCATGGTTTCCCCGTGTTGGGTGAGTTTCCTCTGGGTTCTCCGTTTTCCTTCCATTACCCCATTTTTATGTGTCCCTGCCCTAAACGTTCTCCCCTGGATGTGCATTGGGAATGCCAAGTGAACCTAGTAGAGGATTAAGCAGAAGATAATGATTGAATGAATGAATGAATGAATGAATGAATGAATGAATGAATGAATAACCAGAAATTTTGGGATGGCAATCAGTCTTATCATGGTGGCTTAGTGGTTAGCATGTTTGCCTCTCAGCGCTGGGAAATCCATCCTTGAATCCCAATCTGGGTGGAGTTTCCATGTTCTCCCATGTGTTGGGTGAGTTTCCTCCGGGTTCTCCGGTTTCCTTCCACAGGCCAAAAACATGGATCAAGGTAAATATAGTATGTGTTCAATTATATGTTCATGTGAGTGAGTGTGTGCCCAATGATAGATTGGCACCCTGTCCTGGGTGTATCTACCCAGCGCTCGAAACGATCTCCCCAGATGAGAGTGGGGAAGCCCTCACCCCAGCGACGCTAATAGAGGATTAAGCAGAAGATGATAAATGAATAATTAAATCAGTCTTATTACTATATCTGTCCTAGTGTAATACTTTATGGATCTTTCCTTCAGTCTGCCTATATTGGTCTTTGGTACTTAGAGTGAGGTATTATTTGCCTATTTTAATATTTGTCAATCATGGTATAGCGGTTATATAAACATTTGTGGATATGAACAAATAGAAACACACTAATTTTAGTGGACTGACCCAAAAGGGTTGAATGACATTTACAATCTTGCAATAGTGGTGTTTTAAGACCTTTGACTCCAGTTGTATAAAGTACAAGTTATTTCATTCTCTTTAACAAACCAACATCATATCACATACTTGAGAAACCACCAAACACATTCAGTTGTTTTTTTCACACTCTTAAACCTGTTAGCCTACTGAAAAAGAACCATGAAAATAAGCAGACCTACCAGATAAGTTATGCTGCATACGTGTGAAAAATATACTGACACCTGAATTAAAATACAAACATTGAAGATTAAAACAAACATAGGAAAAAGAAAGACCAAATGAAATGAAAAATATGCAGTAAACTTTTTCAGTCACCAAAATAATGCATGCATGTTGCTGCAAACAGAGTCACTTAGCATCCTTAAGAAACAACTTAAAACACATCTCTTTCATAAACACCTGATATGAAGTGTAGTTGTTTTTTCCTGAACCACTGACTTTTTGTGTTCTCTCATTTGTAAGTTGCTTTAAATAAAAGTGTCTGCTAAATGACTAAACGTGATGTAAATGTTATTGAATTAAACTACACATCTAACAGGTCTTGTAATTGCTGTAAATAGGTCACATGAACTGTGGGTATAGTGGTTCAGTAGTTTTGCTGTTTGGCTATCTGAAGAGCATTGGTTCAAATCCTGAGTGCACTAAAACTTGCCAATGCGGGCCCACTAAATCCTTATTGCTTCAAGAGTGCTGTATCATGTCTGACCCTGCATGCTAGCATCCAAAGCAACAACTGTAGACACTTGTTGGTTGGGGTCAGAGTATATGGTTAACTATTATACATCACCTTGAATTAATATTCCACATCATTAAACCCACATCATTCAGACCAATAATTCAACACCCTAAACACTGAGCTACCACACCTTGTGATGATTCAAAATTGGTGAAAGAAACATAAATAACACTTCTATGTGAATGCCAGAATATGATATTACCTTATGTAAAATTATAATCCAACTAAATAAAAGATCTCTGGTGAAACAAGTCAAAGATTTTAGGCTAATAAATAAATATGCATTTTATCTTCTGAAATGAAGACTGATGGGAAAAGCCCATTGAAACAAGCTTCACTCTTCTAATGGTTCCTCCTATGAATTGGGTCATGGCATATGTTCTGTATAGTTTAACACATCTGCATGAAAATAATAAATAATAAAATAATATAAAAAACCTATTAATGAACTTTAAACTTCAATCTTTGAAAATATATTTAACTATTGAATTAGCTTTGTTATTCCAGGACTCTTATTTAGGTAAATTTGCTTACTTCGTTGTTTATTATAACAATGTACTTCACCATATACATGCACTTTGTATTTCTACAATAACAGTCAGTTTATCTTATTTTATTTTTTTGTTTTGGATATTTCCTTAGTTTATTCTGTAATGATTAGAACACCAACAAAGCAAATATTATTTAGATGATGAACTCTTGAACGATTCTTAGAGTGATCAAAAGAGTAAGCCAATTGATATAGGAGATAACATTATTGGGTCATTCTTACACTTTGATGCCTACAAGTGCATTAACTAAATTTGTGTACTTATTCTAATAAGTTGTCATTTTATGTATTTTAAATTCACATAAATGCACTTAGTTCGAAGATACCTGACTAAGGTTTGTCTGTTTCGCTTCATACTTTGTTAGTTCTTTTTGCTCTTTTTTGATAGCTGAGAATTATTTTCCATAGAGTGGTTTATCTTTTAAATATTTCCCATTAAACTAAAGCTTGTTCTCAAAATTTATGCTGTTTAAAAAAACTCAATTTTGGAATCCTGGTTTTATCTGGGGCCTTATACATATTGGTTATTGAACCAAAAAGTAATAAATCTAAAGCTCCGATATCAGAAACAGTCAGTTCCAAATCTGCAAAGGAAATAATTCTTGAACAAGACTGCATGAACCACTGTGGGTCTGTGTTCAATTACAGTCCTAAATAAAGTTATGTCTTTTACAGCACTCAAGTCATTGTCTGTTAAATAATATAGATGGACAGTTCTATTGTCCGTCTTCAAGAGTAAATAGATAGGCAGTTGAATTGTGTCTCTAGTAGAGTGAATGGATGTATGTAGAGTTCTGGTGAGTGTGTGTAGCTGCACAGAAAGAGTGACTATGGCTCTGTTTACATTAGGGTTTAAAATGTGTTCAGAGTAAACTGGTCACTAATGGACAGCATTAAGAATGAGTGTATATGACACCTATAGTGTGTGTGTGCATGTGTGTGTGAGACCGTGCAGGTACACATCTACTACACCAAAATACTTTTTAAAACAATTATTCCTCAGTTTTGAACATGTTTTTTTACCCTCATAATTAAAATCCTAACAAGGTTGCAGGTGTCCAGTGTCTGTTTTAATGGGTTATGGAAAATGGTATAATATTACCAGCCCTCAATTATCCTTTAAGCAATTACACAGCGGCAGAGTAGTTATTCATGTTTGTGATGTGTTTAATCTGAAATGGAAACGTGAGATAAAAACGACCCTTTGGTAACATTATCGTGTTCAGCAGAATGGTGTGAAATGAATGACGCTAACAGCCCTGTCATTTATTTAAACACTGATGATATGAAATGAGGGAAGTAAAAGAGAAAGTGTTGTTAGCATAAAGAGGCTGTGGGAAGTTCAGGTTGTGTCTCTGACACCAATGGAACATTAAATAAATTATGAGCTCATTTTATTTACTGTTTAGCTTTTCCGTTGCATTTGTGTTCCTTACCGCTGGAGGATTTAGTGTTTTATTTATTATTATTATTATTATTATTATTATTATTATTATTATTATTTATGTGCTTCTGGAAGGAGGTAAAATAATTGTTGAAAATATGCTTACATATACAGAAATGCTTGTAGGAGACATAAAGGCTCACATGGCCAGCCTTCCCATAATTAGGTATATAAATTTTTTTTTGTGAAAGTCACAGTTTAGAGTAGGTGCATTCGTCAAAAGCCGTATTGACATTCAGCAGACTCCTCTAAAACTTTCTCATCATCTGTTTTTCTCTCTTACTCTTTCTCTGTCTGTCTCTTTTTTCCTCCTGAGGCTCATGAGGGAGACTACTCATATGGAATTACTTTCCCAATTGCTGTCATAAAATAAATCTGATATGCTGTTCAGTAAGGTCATTAATATAAGGGGAATTGCTGTTATAACAATAATTGCTTCTGTTTTGTAACCTGGGGCAAGCTATAAGCAAGCAAACTTTATAGCTAACATGCATAAAATAATTTACACTGTCGGTTCAAACTACATTGTTATCCTAAATAGACCTAATGTATTTTTAAAGCAGGGTTGTACTTGATTTCTTTTTTCCAAAATTAAAAAAAGCATTCACTTTAATAGTGTACGTGTAGTTTTGAATTGAACGGTGTGGCTCAAAGTGTAGTTTAGGTCTGAAGAGCTGTTATTGTGCTTTAATTGCGTATATAATATATAATTATGTATATTAATATATAATATATATAATAAATATATGTGGCTTTTATATTTTTTATATATTATTTATATATAAATAATATATTGGGGTTTAATTGTTTTCTATGTGGGAATATTCAGTATTAGAGCATATGACACTGGCATGGGTTAATAATTAGTAATAAATTGTAATACATGTTCTTAGCAAATAATGAGCTAACAAATTATACAACTGTTAGGGTTAGATTAAATATCTGACACAAATTATTTATAGTTTTTTATCAGATTTAATATAGATACTGCTAACTTTACAATGAATGCGTTGGTTTAAAGTATTAAGCCAGTGGAAGCTCAAGAAATGTTAACTTGATAATGCAACAGAATTTTAAACTACATTAAAGTCCAAAGTGAGAAACAATTGCAGTAATGTATGATTATAATGACACCTTGTATATATGCGGTTCCATTATGCCCACTGATGCACAAATCAATAGATGTTGCCAAAAGTCACTTCAGTGAGCAAGCATGCCTCATCTTTGCAAAGACATCCGGCATTGATTTTTCTGTTCTGGTTTTCTTACGCACACATTCTTGTTTGTACAAAAACAAACAGGATACAATCTTAATGTTACTGTTCCCGATTATACTGTGTTTAATAACGAAATACATGAACCCCTGTGTTTGATAATTTTCTATTGTTTCTATTTTAAAAATAAGTTTACATATGTTTACAAAAATTGTAAACATATGTAAATTTATTAAAAAAAAAATAAAATAAAATATATATATACAGTCCAAAAACATGGATCAAGTCAATTTAGTTCTTCAAAATTTCCCCATATAGAGTGTGTATTTCTGTGTGAGTGTGTGCCCAGTGATAGATTGGCTCCCTGTCCTGGGTCTATCTGCCCAGGGCCCAAAACGTTCTCCCCTGGATGGGCATGGGGAACCCCTCGCGATCCTAATATTGACCTGATCCATGTTTTTAGACTGTGGGAGGAAACCGGAGAACCCGGAGGAAACCCACGCGGACACGGGGAGAACATGGAAACTCCACCCAGATGGGGATTCGAACCGAGGATCCCTAGTGCTGAGGGGTGAACGTGCTAACCACTAAGCCACCGTGGATGGGCACTTGTGAGAATAAAAGCAGTATAGGTAAATAGCATTACATTCATTTTATTTGTCAAAATTGTTCTTTGAAAAGCATAGACGTTTTAACTGTTCATTAGCAAAGCCAGTATAAAAATAAATAAACCAAAGTGCTTGCAAAATTGGTTCTTGATAAATAGCAAAAATGTTAAATCAACAGCAATAGCTAAGTGCTTTATAAATATATTCCTTTGACATCGTTTAACTCTTAACTGGCTCATTTTTAGTGCCCTATCAACTAAAAAGTTTAAAGACCAGTTAATGTCTTCTGAAAAGGAATGCAAATCAACCTCACTTAAACATTTTTCAACAAGCCCTTGAATAAAGTCTCTTCACATTAAAGATGATCTGTCACTCATAAATCTGGAGATCTAAACCTGAGGTGCTTAATCCGTAAATGATATCTTCTAATAAGAGGGAAGTTATAGCGGTGATGGTTCGTCTGAGTCCTGCAGTCACATGTTTGTTTTTAATGGAGCACTCCAGGGGTTTCTGGAAACATATCTGTATGCCAACCACATTAGGAATAAAAACCTCTTCTGTTAGAGGAATGAAGCCATTCATAAGCTTTTATATCCTCATAATATATCTACAATTAAACACTCCATACTTAACATTTCTTTGTGGTTTGTCACAAATTATACACAGTATATATACACAGTATATTTAAATTTGCATTCAAACTCTTAAAAAATGAAACTGTAAAAGTAAAGAAAGCTTCAGTAATATACTATTGTTAAAAAAATAACATCGAGGGGATGAATAAATGTGGTTCTACACACTTGTCATTATAGTTGCACATTTAAATGAGAGTTATTAAGGTAAAGATGCATATGTGTAATGGTCCTTTAAACATTATAAACATTTATAATGGTATGATCAAACTGTGAGTGGAAAAACATGAAGTATACGTTAATGTAAATGATGGCACTTTTTTTGAGAGGAATTGTTTTAAATGTTTAAAATATTTTTTTTCCCTAAAACAATGTATAATTAAGTGGTTATATATAATAATAAATTATAAATAATAAATAGACAGGCGGCACGGTGGCTTAGTGGTTAGCACGTTCGCCTCTCAGCACTAGGGATTCCCGGTTCGAATCACCATCTGGGTGGAGTTTCCATGTTCTCCCCGTGTCTGCGTGGGTTTCAAGTCCAAAAACATGGATCAAGTTAATTAAATTCTTAAAATTGCCCCTATAGAGTGTGTCTGTGTGAGTGAGTGTGTGCCCAGCGATGGCGCCCTGTCCTGGGTCTATCTGCCCAGCGCCCGAGACGTTCTCCCCTGGATGGGCATGGGGAACCCCACCACGACTCTAATAGAGGATAAGCGGGAGATAATGAATAGATGAAAAATAATAAATAGTTAGGTAATGATATTTATTGAACTAATTTATGATTATGCTGTCGTCTTAATTTTGTGATATTTACTACCCTGGGTATTTACATACCTATTTTGGCTAATAAGGTATCTTGACTTATTAATACTTGCATTATTCATTCTTTTATTATCTTCAGACCCTAATCCTCTATTAGGGTCACAGGGGGGCCCCCATGCCCATCCAGGGGAGAATGTTTTGAGCGCTTTGCAGATACACCCAGGACGGGGCGCCAATCTATAGCTTTGCACACTCACTCGCACAGACACACACAAACACACACTATATGGGGCAATTTAGAGCATTAAACTTACCTTGATTTACCATTTATTCATGTTTTTTGGACTGTGGGAGTAAACCGGTGAACCTGGAGGAATCCCACATGGACACGAAGAGAACGTGGAAACTCCCACCAGATTGGGATTTGAACCTGGATACTCAGGGCTGAGAGCAGAACGTGCTAAACGCTAAGCCGCTTTGCTGCCTATACTTATATTATCTTATAGAAAATATAATGAGATTAACCAGGTAATGATTCTTTGGCGACATTAGTTTTAGCAGCTGGTCTTAGACCTTTTCTCACTGGTTGACCGAGCGAAGGCTATGTATCTGGCAACAGTATAAAAATAAAACTAACAGAGATATTCGCAACTAAATGACAGGATATTCATTTAACAATTTACTTTTTACTTCTTTTATGTTTAACAGTGGAGCGGGTGTATGTCTGTATAATGGCATTGACATGCATGTAGTTTGTAGTCAACTAGTAATATTTTAGTAATATTCTATCACACGCCTGTAGCAATGGTGCCTCTTTCCTTTTTCCCAATGTAGAATCTGCATTATTTCTGCCCCTAATTGCTGCTTATCTATCAACTCACGGTGACACTTCTTGGAAAATGATTGAGGACTGATTAGGGACATACTCTTAGATGTGTTATGCAAATGTAGTGGGGACTTGATATCTAATCTGCCTGCATCAGCATTTCAAGCAGACGGTTTATGTGAAGAAGCAGATTTTTTTTCCAAAATGCAGGTGCGAATCACTTCAAAAATGCCTGTTAGTAATTAAAAGTGTAATATCTTAATTATCTTGATGGCATGTAATTATGTAAAACATTTTTTTTTTATTTTATAAAGAAAAACAATACATACCTAATGCATAATGATGACATAGACATCGACTTTGACATGTACTGTAATTTCTAATATATTTATTAACAATAACAGTTTTAAGAACACAAAATTTTGTATACAATATTGTAGATTTATCTTTCTGAAATCCTAAAGAACATGATTTCCTTGTAGTCTAAAACTATGAAGTCTAGTTTCAGTGCACATTTAAGCATGAAAATTACCTATTTTAAAATAATGAATGATTGTTAGCTGTGGACTGTGGCGATTTTATTTGTTGCTTGGCTTGGATCATCTGTGGAATAATTTAGGGCTCCATTTTGGGTTCTATATTGGTTTTGTTCATTTTTTCTCTAGGGTGTTCCATAAACAAGAAACCTGATGCTGTTGCTAAGAGGACCACGTCAGGTTTTACCTCCCACTCAAACAAGGTGATAATCATTCTGTACAAGCTTGCCGTCTTAAGAACTTTAAATGATGAATCGCCACAGAATATCTAAAGCTTTATAACAAATGCAAAATATTTTTGGTCACCATGATTCTGTTATGAGGCCACGTTCTGGTAATTTACATAGCCATGTAATTAATTATTTGTCAAAATTGACAGTTTGACAAATAATTGAACAGTTTGGCTTTTAATCAACTTAAAATAATATCCAAACTAAACTATTTTTTTTTTGTCAAACCGTGAAAAAATAATTTATTTAATATTTTCATGTATCGATTACCTTTATTCTGTACAGTTTTATCCCATACACTTCTTTTAAATGCAGTACAGCATTCAGAAAGAAGTCAGGAAAATACTGGACCAGTAAATCACAAACACATTTAAACACTTGAACATTAAGAATCAGTTTACAAACTCCACATCACTCGACTTACATGTTTTGAATATATGTGAAATAAGAGAAGAGAGCCAGTAAAAAAATATATAAATTCTACACAAACGAGACCCAGGCCTTACTTAAGTGAAATATAAAATACAGGATGGAAATAAAACCTTCTTGCTTTGAGGCTACAGTGCTACACACTGACCTATTGTGTTTTCCACTTTAGTGCAAATACAAAACAAAAAAGTAAAATGACAACAAGAATGCACTTTAAACCTGTATCACTATCTATTTATCCAGTAAATGGAATCTTAATGCAGTTGATTTCTTCACTGTTTGTCATTGTGGATTAATTTTTTTCTTTGTATAATTTAAGCTCTCTATTGGCAGTGAATAGAATTATTATTTTTTTATTCCACAATCTTAAATCTTTCCTTGGCGCCCTGTCCTGGGTGTATCTGCCCAGCGCCCGAGACGTTCAACCCTGGTTGGGCATGTGGAACCCCCCCTGCGACCCTAATAGAGGATAAAAGCGGAAGATAATAAATGAATAAATCTTTCCATTCGTTTACATCTCAATCTCACATCCTATTCTTCCTTGCTTAATACTTTGAAGACTTCTTCAACAACATCGACCTCACATAACTCTGTTGCAATAACAGAAACACACATGTTCTTTTCACAGGTGTGCTCTTGCCCCAAAATCCTCTTTTTTCGAACGCCAACTTTTTCAGAACTAAACAGCATGAAGAGTTAAGTGAAAAATGGCAAGCATGAGTGAGATTGCCTCATCATGCTCTAGCTAAAATGGGTGGGGGCAAATTTTAACAAAGACATAAAACTCAGGAGGCTGACTTGCTCTGTGCAAGTACTTTGCCTGTTCCATTCATGTGTTTTTTTTTTTTTTTTTACTTATTGCGAAAAAATTACTTTTCCAACACCTCTTGCAATGTGAGTTAATGGCAGAGCACTGAGAAAAAATAAATGGTTTAAGATGTGGTGTATGTGAGAGTAAAAAAATATACAACTAAGTCACACACTAAAACTAAACTAAAACTGGGGCTGTAGAGAATCATAGTCTTGCTATATTATTACACTTAATGGCCAAAAAAAAGCAGCAATCGATGGGAGTCTTAGGAAAATAACAGGCAGATGGCATCTGATATTTTTTTTCTTAAAATCAGACAGTTGACCTTTTTTGGGTATGATTCATGTATATAATTAGTGAGTAATTAATAAAAAGTAAGCAAAATGAGTAAAATAATTAATATTAAAATTTAAAAATAACTTGAATTGAATTGTGTTATTCATTTATTTAGTCCTGTCTGAAGGTTGTGGGTTCAAATCTCAGTTCTACTAAAGTTATCAATGTCCCTAAGCGATACTCTTAACCCTCATTGCTCTCGGGATGCTATACGGCTAATCCTGTGATCTGACCCCAACCAAGTTGAGATATTTGTAAGTCACTTTGGATAAAAACATCTGCTGAGTGATAAAACATAAATGTAATGCAAATGTATAGAATTCTGGATTTAAATAAGCTAAAGTAACTAGCTTCTAAAGTCATTTAAAAATAAATAAATAACAAAAATATGAATGTATATTTATATAAAATATGACATGTTAACGCTTGTGACGAAGTAAGGTAAACAGAACAGTAGTTTGGTATTTCAGAAACACAAACTATAATGATGAATAATGTTTGCTTCTGAATCTGCCATGGACAGTCACAAGAATACTTTTTGTGTTATATATTGTTATTAACAGATGTTATTAAAAAAAATGTTATTGTTATTTATTGTTGTAGTAACAAAGCTGTTTAAAGTGATTTTGTGCTGCCACTGACAAAACACTGCCACTGATTTTGCTTGCTGATTCCACACTTAGTATGAAAAGTAATAATTGTTGTATTATTTGTAATTATTAAATGGACATTTATCCTTTAACATTGAAAATCTTATATCTGAGTAGAAATCAGAATATAAAGAGGCTCATAATAATTCTCACATAAATTGACTGTTAGATGGACAGAAATGTGACATGTCTCCCTAATGTGACATTAAACCTTCAATTACATGTGACATACACTCACCAGACACTTTATTAGCTACATCTTCTCATTTCTACACTCATTGTCTTTTTATTAGCTCCACTTATCATATAGATGCTCTTTGCAGTTCTTTAATACCAGACTGTAGTCCATCTGTTTCTCTGCATGGTTTGTTAGTCTGCACTGAACCACTAAAGAATTGGTTTTGTTTCAGTGGTGAATGATTCTTAGCCCTCTATTGATATTAACATGGAGGTGGTGTGCTAGTGTGTGTTTGTGCTGATCTGAGTGGTTTTCTCAAACCTTTTAAACACCTTAGAGTCCCAACTGGATTTAGAAAAATCCACCATCTAAAACGTCCAGTCACCAGCATCCTGTGAGTAATGGTATAGGGATAAAGGATGACTAGCACAAACTGTGCAGCAACAGATGAGTCACTGTCTCTGCTGTCTCTGACTTTACATCTACAAGTAGGAGCAATGGGGTAGATGTATCTTAGAGTGTCTATAGTAAGTAGTACAGACTACAGACTTTAGCAGAACCATTGTCCACTAACATGTCACTGCTGAGAATCATTGACTGTTTAAATTATACCTCCTTTGTGTTTCTTCTCTGGTACTATTGACTATTTAAAAACAAAGGGAAACAACTAACAGACTACAGGCTGTAATATGATACATTATTCATTCATTCATTATCTCCCGCTTTATCCTCTATTAGGGTCGCGGTGGGGTTCCCCATGCCCATCCAGGGGAGAACGTTTCGGGTGCTGGGCAGACCCAGGACTGGGCGCCAATCCATCGCTGGATGATACATTATGATAAATGAAATTTCTAATATATACAATAAGTGTAAAATTAAAATGTGCCTATAATGGACCATATATAATGGACAATATATGGACCAACAACAAAACTAAATAACCTTAAAAGTAATTTTGTAAGAAGTACAAAATGGTAATTTAGTCAAAAGAGCATTTGTCCACATTAGAATCAAAGAAGCAAAGAATATCCCTATTTTTTTTTCAATCATTAAAACTTTAGATTGTGTAACTTCAGGATTCAATACAAACATACATATTTAAAGGGTCTTGCGTATGTTCTGTAGTGATTTTAAGTGCAGCATGGCAGGTTCAAGCATTACACTTGATTTGTTTGTGTGCCTTAGATATAGTCCTGAAATGTAATTACATTAATGTTTTGTGTAATACACTTTCCTTTGCTCTGACTTATCACCGCTCTACTCTGTCTCTCTGGCAGCAACACAAAACCAACTAGTGGGCCCGATACATTTCCCAATCGGCCATAAAACCTCCCATTTCTTTTAATTGCCATGCTCATTTGAAGTGTTGCGTAAAAACTTGGTATAATTCATCCTTTGTTGGAACTTTTTTTTTCCCTTCCCTATAGGACTTTAACCACATCGCTCTAATGCAGGCAGAGCTAATAGTATGAGGAGTTAAATAAATCATGGCCTGTGTAAGCTCTCGAGTTAGCATTGGCCTTTGAACTAATTCTCACAGAAGAACAAGTAATTATTTATTAATCTGTCTACCGAACACCACCCTCATTATCGTTGCCACATCACCTCACCCTGTGAATATCAGACATCCAGTACCTTCGTTCCTTCCCTCCAATCTGCATCTTGTGCTCTCTCTCAGGCCTCAAAGACTTGTCAGATTAAGAGAGTTCGTGTTTGACACAGTGAGGATCAAACAATTGTTTCAAAACTCAAATTATGAGAGTCTATTAATAATGTAGAGACTAGTCCTGAATATTTGAATGCACACTGGCATGTGGCATCTTTGTAGCAGGTACTAGCAGAAATAATGTCAATGTCCATACAAAGCAACAGTTTTATTTTCTGGAACAAAAGCTGTGGGAGGCAATTTTTCAAAAATGAATGATTACACTGGCCCTGATCTTGAAATGAACAAAGCTATCTTATTATATTTAATTATTTAAAAAATAATGACCGAAAGAACAAGATCGCGAATACAAGCGGCCGAAATGGGTTTTCTCCGCAGGGTGGCTGGGCTCTCCCTTAGAGATAGGGTGAGAAGCTCGGTCATTCGGGAGAGACTCGGAGTGGAGCCGCTACTCCTCCGCATTGAAAGGAGCCAGTTGAGGTGGTTCGGGCATCTGGTAAGGATGCCTCCTGGGCGCCTTCCTAGGGAGGTGTCCCAGGCAAGTCCGGCTGGAAGGAGACCCCGGGGACGACCCAGGACACACTGGAGGGATTATATCTCTCAGCTGATCTGGGAACGCCTTGGGGTTCCCCCAGTCGAGCTGGTGGAGGTGGCTGGGGCGAGGGAGGTCTGGGTCTCCCTACTTCGGTTGCTGCCCCCGCGACCCGAACCCCGGACAAGCGGAAGATAATGGATGGATGGATGGATGGATATTTAAAAAATATATAACAAGGCATGGTTTGTAGCATCCCTGCATGTGTCTTGCTCGTACCCAGACAAAGACAATTTCTAGTCACGATTTGGTAAATAAATATATTCAAATGACCTTTTCTTAATGATCCATATATAATTCCTTTATGGCTGAAGCTTCTGAAAATTCAATCTGATAAAAGCTGATTTTCAAATGTTAAAGTGCAACTTTCCTTTGTAGAAGAATAATTTATTGTGTCTTCAAAATACAGTATTTTTGCAAGCTGGTACACTAAGGAAAACACTGGCAAACCACTGGCAGAGCTGTTAGTTAATGTAGTTTGTACGTGGCACTGGTTCTTGACAACATTTGAAACTGAGTTAAGGAAGTCACCTCTGCTGCACTTTCATAAAAAAAAGAAAAAAAAAACACAATTGGGCCAGATAAAAAAGCGGAGCAGCCAGAATTGCTGATGACAAAGTGTAACCTCTGTTTAGAAAATAACAACAGATAGCATCTTAGTTTTTTAGACGGGTACTCCAATTCTGGGATGAGGCAAGTAAATATTGTTCAGTATAATAGAAAAGATCTTATTTTCAGATGCTGGGATAAATTAGGTCAGTTTGATCAGATAATCATTGTACTACAAACAGAGTGGTTATGCATAATAGTGATCAAGTATTGTGTTTTTATTTTATCTTAACAGACACGGATTTTACTGATCGATAGTCAATTTAAATACCCTAATTATGCTGCAGGTTTCTTTTGAAATTGTGCTATCTGTTTTGTTTTGTTCAAATTAAGTCACATCTAAGAACTAGATTGCTTCTCCAAAAATAATAGCCTGGGGTCAGTTTGGAATCCTATTTTCCATCAGATGACATATTTGTATTCTGTCTGAAAATGTAGATTATGTGAAATCAGAAGACTGCCTCACCCATGTGTGACCTTGCAAACTAGTAATATGTTTTCAGCAAAACAAAACAAAACAGTGAGTAGGCGTGAGTCTGATACATCTGATACAAAGTGTGGCATTTTAACTTTACTGCTAATGGCCTCTTTCCATTTTATTGCGTTTAGTGGACCAGCTGCAGACCCCTGCTATTTTACTGTGTATCTTGCATTTGATCCTTCTGTTCCTGTGAGGCAAAACAAAGCATTTAGATAATTGAATTAAACTCTGCTTAAAGAAAAGGAAATTCACCAAATGCTCTTATCCTATAGCACTGACAATAGTTTTCCATAATTATAATTGTAATCATGATTATTTGTTAAAAGTTGCTTTTCATATCCTAAGTATTTAGCTTTCTCTATTGGGATTAGGATTTCTGTTAGGCCTCTTTGCTCCAGTTATAAGTACTAATAACAACACTGATAACAGTACAGAATTTTAAGACATACTAAACATATTGGGTTTGAGGCATGTCATGCTTTCAACTGTGTGGCAAAGGTCAAAGAAGGCTGTGGCTGTGTGTTAGTGTGAAGTTTGTAAACTTATGGGTTACCATTTTATTATGGAGCAATGGCACAAGTTCCGGTATGCCACACAACTTTTATGTTACTTTTATGTTATTGTTGTACCACTTTTATGGCATACATCTTTGGCTTACATCGATGTACATTCCCACAAACATTCGCCATCCTATGATAATAAATTTACTTAATGGTGTAACGCCTTTAACTCTTTAATGTTACTTTGTAATTTCACTTTTTTAAAATAATTTAAAAGATACTTATCAAATTGTCTTTAAATATTATACATATTGCCAGTTTTGTTCGTAATGTATGAAAATGGTATATAAATCATATTTTAATTTTGTTTATTGGTTGAGGCATAGTGGTTAGCACATTGCCTGTCAGTGCTGAGGATCCTGTTGCAAATTCTGATCTGGGTGGAGTTTCCATGTTCTCCCGTGTTTGCATGGATATTCTCCTGGTTTTCCTCCCACAGTCCAAAAGCATAGATTCAAGATTTATTGGCTGCGCTAAATTGCCAATATCATAAATTTAGCTGCTATGAATTAATTGTCTGCGTGCATGAGTATGTGCAAGTATAAATGTGTGTATTTTAGAGTCATACAGAATACACACACATACACACACACCTTATAAGATTTACTAGCTAAGAAACATCATTAAATTTTAATAAATTCACATGAACACCACCCAACACTGACACTACCATCCAGACACTAAATGTATGTTACATTACAATGCTGCTACATTTTATCACACTATTACACAGATGTAGATGATTGAACTCTATCTTGCACATTATGTTTCATTCTTAAGTGCTATTTTTTAAACTTATTTTCTTTTAAAATTGTGTTAATGTCCTGTTGTTTGCACCTTAATGATTGATGGGTAATTTCGTTGCACTCTTAGCAATAACAATAAAGGAATCTTATCTTATACTATCCTATCTTTTCTTATCTCATTACAAAAGGTTTTACTAAATTAACTTAATATTTGGTAAGTCTTAGCTTAGTGGAATGTTTTTAAGGTATTTAGCTGGTAGAGTTCTTTTTGAGTTTAGTCTTGTTCATGCTGCTAAAAGAATTTGATCAGGTGCTGTCCAGTAAAAAGCACCCACTACCTAGTATAATTTAGTGGCTTTGCGAGAATCAGTAAATCAAATGAAAATAATCATTTATGTCTCAAACCTACATCATTTTAACAGGCATGGACCAAGTCCATGTATCAGCTTTGTTATAAGGTTTAATCCATTTCCTGATTCCAGCTACATTTTAACAGTGGAGTTCAGAGATACTATATGAAGTGTGCAACCTAGTCAGTAAAGGCATGCTCTCAGGCAGTTGTAGTAATCCATGCAGCTTTGCCTCACATCATAACACACCCTTCTTGGCTTGGGGAGACCAGTCATTGTAATTGTATTAGCTTCCCTTGGTTTATGAAGAACATATCTTGGACTTAAACTGTGATTGTACTAGATTTCCTTGTTTGGAACAATTTTAGACTTTTACTATTCTAAGTAAAATACTATACTATTTTACTTTTACTATTACTTTATACTTTTACCTAGCCATTTCATAAATCATGTTATGTTTAACTGAAAGAGGTGGTGGCTTATGAGCATTCTAAGTTCCAACAGCCTGGGCATTCCAATATACACTGCTGGTGAAAATAAAATGAACAGAAAGAAAATGTGTGACAATTGGGGGAGTGTTTTAGGGAAGCCTAACAAGGCCTGGCAATGGCATTGAGCAAGCTGCCTGCAATCATTCATCAGGCAATGGAAGAGCTTAATGTGTTTAGCACACCTCCCAACCACTCGGCACCACACACAGTGTCTCATTTTAAAACTGATTGTGCTGCCAAAGGACACAGATGCATAAATCATGTTATTTAGTCATGGGCGGGAAAGAAACTATGACCAATATTCACCACAGTAATCACCATGGGGTCTGTTAGCAAGCCAGAGATTTGTTGGTTGTTTTTAAAAACCAAATACTTATAGCAATCATTAACTCATTTAAAGCAAGTTCCTCTCAAAGATATTATGTCATCAGTAGTTGTGATGCTCTGCAACCTGAAATAAATAAATACCTCTTTATAATGCTTCATATTATGGTAGCAGAGTCCAATCCCTGTGATTAGCAATTTTTTTTAAAGTTATACAATTTCTGAAGTGTTCTATGCTGCAATTCATTTAGGCTACTAAATAATGTAACAATTCAATGTTGCTCTAAGAGGGTATATTAACATAGTTGTCCTTATGCAATTTGGAGAGAATTAACCACATCAGTATATGAGTATATTTTTAACAGTATACATATTGTAAAGGAAAAAGGACATTTTAATTATATATTTGCCATGTAATTACTGTGAATAAATGATAATAAAAACACTTTGATCAAGGAGATTGATTAGCACACCAGATCAGGCTCTGTCTGTATGTATGCAACCTTATAAAAGAGCGTGATACTGTAGCGTGAGAATGTAAATACTGAGAAAGCCTATTGACTAAAATACATTGCCTGGCAAATTAAAGCCTTTTTGTGGTTCAACCAGTTTCGAGGTTCCACACTGCACTCCTCATTACAACAATATTTCACAATGTCATTCTATGAAGCCATCTATATCTTATATCTAATAAGAATATATACTTTTTCTAATAAACACTGTGCTGATCAAGGACAGGCCAACGCAACCAACACAAGTCAATATAGGACTTATGAGACTTTATTTATTTATATGGTGCTTTTATATAGCACATAGTACATTGTCTCAAAACAGCTTTTCAGTATTCTGAGCTTGAGCTTGTCCCCCCTCAGCAACAGTGGCAAGAAAAAAACTCCCTGTTATAGTCGTTTTTTAAAGAAGACACTCTTAAGTGGCCGTCAAAAGTGTGTCAGAGAGTGTATAAATACAGTTCACATCTCAAAACTTTGTTCCTAGTCCATTTTAACATGTTTTGGCAGAGCCCTATTGCAATAGTCTCAATATTCTTTAAATATTTTGTGATAAAACTTTCAAAACGCCATTGTCTGGACTTGTCTTAAAGGTTTATTTTTCCCAACAAAATATACACAAGTCAAAGCATTTTTTGAGAATTAACAAAAATTAAGAATGCTTCCATTTGTCCTTGATCACTCATCATGACACTTTGAACTATTGATCAGCATTGATTCATTTAGAAGGGTGTTGGTCTAATAAAAGAGCTGTATCTCAATAGCACTTCTTTATTCAGGAGCCATTTTCAAAGGAGTCCTCTAACGCTTGGAATCAATGAAAGACCACCTGGTAAAAAAAAAGGAAGATGAGGATGTACTGGAGGAAGGGTGACCTTGTTCACCACAGAAATGATCAAAAATAATAGAGGATAAAGAAAAGTGATAAAGAGGAAAATGAAATCCAGACCACAGGTCTATAGCTTTCGATGTAGATATTGATCTCTTTCTTACTCAACCTCTGTCTGTCTACCTATCATGTCTGTCTGCTGTCAATCTATAGAGTGGTGTTTGAAAGTTTTAGAACCCTTTAGATTTTTCTGCCTCGTTGCATCAGACGTGTTTGTGATCTTTACCTAACTGCGGACAGGCAGCGATGTTCTTGCAGTGGATTGCCTCTGTATGAAAGGTGCTATATAAATAAATTTGTCTTTCACTGCCTTTCCCTGGAGAGCATTGGCAGTTTTTCTTGAAATTTATGCTGCACACGCATTTTGTTTAGTGTTCTCGCTTTTGGACATTAACATTAGCCAATGTGAGATGACTTTATTTTATTAGATGTCACATTGTTTTGTTTTGTGACCTCACAGATTATAGATTATATTATGGTAACAGTGGTCTTTTATCTGCACACAATCTGTCTGACCATGGATCATTTTTTGACTGATTATTATCAACAAGTTTGATTTTGAACTAACTCCTATGTACCATGATGCACATTTACAAATATAAGTTGTGATGATCAAACTGTTTTTTAAATTGCAGTCTGGGGTTCATTAAATAATACAGAGTATCCGCTCCCACTCGATTGCCATTTTTTTTACCTTCATATAAACTGCTAATCCTAAAAATGCACATACATATGCTACTCACAGAAACAAAATTGTTTAAATAAATTAATGACCATGTCTAATGTTTTTGATGGCGGCACAGTGGCTTAGTGGTTAAGCACATTCACCTCTCAGCGCTAGGGACTCCCGGTTCGAATCCCCATCTGGGTGGAGTTTCCATGTTCTCCCCGTGTCTGCGTGGGTTTCCTCTGGGTTCTCCGGTTTCCTCCCACAGTCCAAAAACATGGATCAAGTCAATTGAGTTCTCCAAATTGACACATATAGAGTGTGTTTGTGTGCGTGTCTTTGCATGTGAGTGTGTGCCCAGCGATGGATTGGCGCCCTGTCCTGGATGTGTCTGCCCAGCGCCCGAAGCGTTCTCCCCTGGATGGGGAGAACCCCCCCCGCGCGCGCGACCATAATATAGGATAAAGCGAAAGATAATAAATGACTGAATAATGTTTTTGACTTTTTTGTTTGATTTGGTTCTTGTAACCTATTTTTAGAATTGTTTCAATATTTGCTGAATGTTTGCAAAATTTTTTAGAAAATCACTGTAGCTTTATTGCTTAAACTATCTATTAGTTTAATATATTACATGTGGAAGTCTAGCTGGCAATTGTTGCTAAAATTGGGTTTACTAAAGGAAAGAAAAATAAAAAAGGAGATCTCATTCATTTCTTTTTAGTTTCCCCACAACTATGAAATTAAATAAAAAGAAGTCTTAAGCAGAAGTCTCTGCTGTTCATATCATCTAATTCTTCATAAGAATGTCACCAAAAATCGAGTAGAAGAAGTAAGAAGTTATTTTTACTGTTACATTAAATTAAATTAAATTGGTATTAAGCAGTTTATTTAATTAACAGCATGATAACCTGTAGGTTTGATTGTGCATGCATGTTGTGTAATGTGTGTAATATGTGGTTCATGGACATTCAGAATGTTCTTCATAAATCATCTACTGACTGGTTGAAGCTTAGGAAATGATGGGATTAGGCCCTGAATCAAGCCCAGGGCACAATTCTGAAACACTTAATTTGCTCTGATCGATCAATGCCAAACAAGCAATATGAGAGTAAAAACAAATAAAATGCTCCCTTTAGAGATTTCTCAATTATTTTACCACAACAATGCTGTTAAAACTATGTTTATATTATTTGTATTATATTCATAAAATCAACCAGAAATTGCAATATTTGATGAGTAATTTTTACACAGACTGTTTACTACATCACTAAATCACATCAGGATTGTATGTACGTAGGTGCTAATGTTATGTTATACAAAAGCTTTCAAGTAAGACTTACTTTCCTCTTCTCATTATTAAAAAAAAACAGCTGCACGATTGACAAGTGATAATTTGCCACATTTTACTAAAATACAATTACTTTAGTCATTTTTTAAAATTTTCCATCTCAGCTTAATATTTTAATATGCATTAGTGATACTTCCAGATGTTACTGCAGTGAAAATCTTTTCCTGAAGCAGTTTAAAGGGGAACAACATTTGTTCCTCTTGATTTTCACTTAAAATGCTACTTATTACTATGACCTGAAAACATTACATAGCTATTAGGATTGTAAATAATTTTTCGTCATTATATTACAAAACATAATTAAGCATAATTAAGCATTCACAAACTTCTCGGAACTCGTCTAACATATAAACCCAGTATAGTGAAGTCAGATGTCTCTATTAAAACACTAGGTTAATTTTGTTCATCTTCCACAAAAATGCTTAGTATGATAAAACTTAGGTAAAGAGATAAAATAATTTAAAAATGTAAATGACATCAGCCATGTACTTTTCTTTAAAAACATCATGTGTCTATACATCACCACACAACTGTGGTGTCCTGTTTTTTGTTTTCTCCAAATTGTCTGTTTTTCTCCAAAACACACAAAAATAGACAGGTAAGTAAATCAGTAAATGTGTGTTTGTGTGATGATGTACATGCTCTCTTTTAACCATGGTGAATTTCCACCTTACTTCTATTGTTACCAAAATAGCTTCCAGACAATAATAATAAAATGACTCCAATACATCTGATATCTACAGTTTATGTTTAATTACATAGTCAAAAGTTCATGATTTGAGTTTGTTAACATCTAAAATATATCATATATATGAAATATCATATATATATATATATATATATATATATATATATATATATATATATATATATATATATATATATATATATATACTGTTTAATTATTCATTCATTCATTATCTTCCACTTTACCCTCTATTAGGGTCGCGGTGGGGTTCCCCATGCCCATCCAGGGGAGAAAGTTTCGGGCGCTGGGCAGATAGACCCAGGACAGGGCGCCAATCCATCGCTGGGCACACACTCACTCACACACACACACAAACACACACACACTATATGGGGAAATTTGGAGAATTCAATTGACTTGCTCCATGTTTTTGGACTGTGGGAGGAAACCGGAGAACCCGGAGAAAACCCACGCGGACACATAGAAACTCCACCAAGATGGGGATTCGAACTGGGAATCCCTAGTGCTGAGAGGCGAATGTGCTAACCACTAAGCCACCGTGCCATCCACTGTTTCATTGAGGCTTTTAAAATGTGATTTTTAACTGACTTCCAAAAATGCCATTGTTAAATAAGTATGAACATCCATTTAAGAACTGTCGTGCTTTAAAGAATCAGGAATTCTTAATAAAAAAGCTGTATGTGCTTAGAATACATGTGCTAAGGTGTTTTGATTGCCTTCACACATGTACATTACTGGCACCTGACAAATACAGGGTAGGCATGCATGAATAAACAGCATTACAGGTGACTCTGCAGGAAGCTGCCTGAACGTGCCCCATTTCAGACATGCTTTCACCCCTCCAAAAGTCCTGCTGAGTAAACACGATACAAAATGATTCATCTTATTAAACTCAATGCAGTAGGAACATCTGCTTGAATAGAATACACTCTGTAAGGATGCTAATTAAAAATATTCCATTGTTAAATAGATTTTTTGGTACCCATTCTATAAACATATTTAAAATGCAATTTAATCAACATGTTTTTGCTTTCATTATTAGCATTAATCTGATTTGGCAGGAATTCTTTATTAGTATGAACCTTTTGTACTGAAGTATTAGATCATAATCCTGGTCGTCTTAAATAAAATAAAAAAAAATTTTAATTTGAAAAAATGTAATAAAAATGCCCATATCTGAAGGAAAAGACACAAATAGAACTCTAATTAAATGCAATGGATGCAAATACATTTTAACACAGGCATAATTGAAACTACAATAATCATAACTTATTAAACTTGATTATTTTAACATAAGACTATAACAATGCCTTATAATAAATAGCGTGATTTAATGGATTTAGTGGTTAGCACGTTCCCCTCTCAGCGCCGAGAAGATTTCCATGTTCTCCCGATGTCTGTGTGGGTTTTCCGGTTTCCTCTGGGTTCTCCAGTTTCCTCCCACTGTCCAAAAATGCTTAATGCTCCTATATCGTGTGTCTGTGTGAGTGTGTGTCCAGCAATGGATAAGCACCCTGTTTTGGGTGTATTTGCCTAGCACCTAAAACTGCGACCCTAGTCGAGGATTAAGCAGAAGATAATGAGATGACATGGAAATTTTAATGATATGTAATTTTTTATTACAAATACTAACAAAACTTTTTTTGTTAAAGTAACTAAAAGTAAAAAAAATATGAATGCTTAAGAATGCATGTTCTTTCCTCATAAACACGTGGTATTAAACATTAAATATTTATGAACATTTTACTGCATTGATTAAACCCACTTTTATGAAAACAGAAAACAGGATCAAAATTCTTAATAAGAACTGTGCTGGCAAAAAAAACCTTTAAGATAATTCACTGGTGTTTTGGGATATGGAAAAGGTATTTATAGTTCCTTTAGAAAGATTAATCTAAGGCCATGTCTCATAAGTCACATATTCTGAGTGATCACGTAGGTCTGTTCTTGGTTAGCACAGTGTTGGATAGACATAATAGAGATAGACATGACAGCAGACAAAATGACATTCTACAAAAACTTTTTTTATACCGTGCAGATATATATTTGTTTGCTCACAGTAAATACATAATTTTCTTTATAAAATGAAACAAGAAATCAAACCTAGTGACAGAGAGTGGGGTCCATACAATATCAGGTTTCAAAACAAAAACAGTTTAGGCTTTAATGGCTTTGGAAAATGTAGATTTGTAACTAAATTTTTTTTTACAATCCCCAGAGAGGCGTATGTGCTAAACACTAAGCCACCGTGCCACCCGCTTTTTGAATAGTACTAAATTTAAATCAAAATTGCTTAGGTCATGCAGCCTCATGCGCTCTGTATCCATTAGTTGTTTGAGTGTTAGATAATTAAGGTGGAGAATCTCACTCACCCAGGACACCAAACTACAGTAAAAAGTGTAGAAGCACCTCCGAAATCTCCTTTTTATTTTCAGAAAGTGTCAATCTGAGACCACATTATGACACCTATGAATACATTAAATATTCAAGCAGTTTGGAATCCACATATTTGGCAGGTGTTTCAAATAAGTAACCACAATTTCAGGCTCAGTCTTAAAGTAGGATATGAATGTAATATGCCTGTGTTGATTGTAATTCCAAGGTTGAACAGTATGTTTGCCTTTTTAAAGAACTTTAAAAAACAATTTAAGCTACACTTCATACTATTTAATTATTCTATTATGTTACTCTATGCTAAAATTGTTATGCTTTTAACTAATACTTTATAATACTTTTTAACTAATAATTGTTACCCAACTACTGATAAAAATGGTAAAGGGTTTAAGTCCCCTACAATTAGAAATGAACTATGATGAATTATTTAGCAAGACCCTTAAAAAAACAGTGGATTATATATAAAAAAAACCCAAAAAAACACAGAATTGATGATCTGTTTTATCTTATGTTAGTTCTAAAGATGTTCGAGCAACACCATTGATTGGTGGCCAAGAGTTATTAGCGCTAATGTGTGAAGGAGAAACTCATATTTAGGTAATGTGGATGCTGTTTTTTTTTTTTGTTTCACAGTTACATAAAGTTAAAAAAAAAAAAAAAAAAAAACATTGCAAACCACCAGGCTGAAAAATTGGCTAGTTATATATACATATTGTTTGCTTGCATGTGTATGTGTGTGTGCTATCCATTCAGTCATGCCCTTGTATATTTTATAGTTTTTATTTATTTATATTGATTTTTGATTATTATATTATATACAATATACTATACTGAGGTTAATATGCAGTGCTCCAATAGCTGCAATGTGCATATTAAATATAAAGGGTCTAGATGAACATATCTAACCTTTACTGATCCCTATAGAGCTTATTAAGCAGCCTTGGCCCTGGCCTTGCACACACTTGTAAAGATTATATTGTAATGAAGCTTCTGACAGCATTCAGTCATAATTGCTTATTAAGTTGCTGCAAACCTGACTGAGCTTTGTTTCTTTCTGCACACCGTTGACCTTATTGAGAGTGCGTTGGACTGAAATTGCAATTAGCAACAAGTAAACTAAAGGTCAGCAAAGAAAAAAAGCATGCTAAGAAGGCAATTATATAGCTATTTGTGCCTCAAAAATTACTATAATACTTTTTGAACAATTCGTATGTTATTACACTCAACAGTCTCACAGTTTCAGTACAAATACACAATTACACGTTTAATTTTATATTGTTTCTATTCAAATTTTATAGCATTTCATGTTACACTTTTTTTCAAAGAAAAGTAAAGGAAGGATTCTTAATGGTTTACCCTCTGTACAGATTTTCTCTTTATTGTGGTCTGTTTATATTTTATATTTATCCATCTTCAGTATCTCTCTGAAGAGAGAGAGAGACTTTCTATCAGTCTCTCTCTTTCTTTTGCTCTCTTTCTCTCTCTCTCTCTCTCTCTCTCTCTCTCTCTCTCTCTCTCTCTCTCTCTGGTACATGTACCACACACACACACACACACACACACACACACACACACACACTACAGCCTTTGGCCAATTTATCTAATATTTTGCAAGATGTAAAAGTAACTTTATAAATGGCAGAATTTCATATTTCATTTTTGTATAAAATTATATTTAAATGCAGGCCTTAATTGCTAATTACATGTATTGCTTTATTAGAAAAAAAACCTAGCTTATTTAATACTAGAATAACTAGAACTTATTAATAATGACTCTGCAACATTGTTTTAACAATCGGCAGTCATTCGCCTCCATCTATTAGATAATTAATGCCCAGAAAGCATAAGAAGCTAATAGTGCATTCAGTGTATTTAGTTGGCTGTTTCTTAATTCTGTAATGTATTTAAAAAACATCTGTTTATAAGAATGGTAAAGAATTAAATTCATGTTTGAAGGAACAAGAAAGCTTTCTGACATTCTCTCATATGCTAAAATGTGAAATCAAAACCCCAGTTTAACTACAAATAACTACTGAAAAATTAAACTGATATTGGAGTAATGGTGCATGATTTTACTGGTAAAACACAACCTTTTTTTAATCTCTAACACAAAGTTTAATAACCTAAAGCATGAAACAAAAAAAAGCTGATGACAACAACAGTGTAGAATTTTTAAAAACACCTCTGAACCAGTAAACACGAGGATCAGTCAGGTTTGGAACATGTGTTGTGGTCAATAATGAAAAACATTTCACTGGTAGAGAGAAGAATAGATTAAGTTAAATACCTGCAAATTCTGCAAGTAAAACTTATAAATTTTTAATAATTTATTTTAATTAAATAATTTTTTTAACAATAGCATAATGATTCTAAAATGCCTCAAAATCCGCAATTGAATATCTTAGGAGCTGAGGAGTTTTGCCACAGTCTACAGAACAAAATGTCATGACATGAAAAGAGCAGTGCATGCAATGCACCCCAATCATCTCAAAGAACTTGAAGCGTATCCCTCAAGATAAAAGTAAAAAAAATGTTTACAAAAAAAGATGTGATACTTAACCAGATGAGTGTTTTTATATACTGGCCATGAACATATTGACCATGTGCTCAAACGTCTTTTTTTTTTTTTTTTTTGGAATTAGAAAAGATAATAAAACATCAGGGGCGACATGGTGGCTAGCACATTTGCCTCTCAGGACTGGATATCCAGGTTCTCCCCGTCTCCGTGTGGATGGCAAACATTCTCCCCTGGATGGGCATGGGACCCCCTCCAACTCTAGCAGAGGGTTGAGCAGAGAAAAATGAATAAAGGAATAAATGAATGAATGAACAAAACATGAGACAGGAGATATTTTAACAGATCATTTTAGAACAACAATGTTTTATAAGTATTAAGTGTTTTAACACATTTATAGGCTGCACAAAACTTTGAATTCATGCCAGGTGTAAATGTCCTGTATATTTAGAGTAACAAAGGCACATGCATGGTATTTATGTGTCATAAGGAATTCAAAACAGATGAGGATTTTGGACAGAGGATTAGACAAAGCCAGACATGCTTAGCTCATCTAGTTTCATGACTGCAACACTGTCATTTATCTTGACTCCTCTCTCAGACTGTAAAGCCTGGCACCATCAGCAGACAAGCATCAGAGTCATAAGAAGAAAGAGGAAAAGAGTCTCTGAGCCGTTATCACCCGTTACCTCATTTCTCACCCTCAAACCCTTTTATTTTGCGTTTTAAGCCAGACCCATAATCTTTAACCAGCCAGCCAGTCTGTCCCAGGCTTCAAAGTCCAGGCTTAGATAGGCACAGCTATCGGCGAGCTGCCCCTGCCAGCCTGAAGCCACAACCAGCCGCCCGGGAGGAGAGTTTAATAACGATGTAAAGGTGACTGCTAGCAGTCTTATCTAGAAAAACAGATGGGGGAGGGTATAAAAAAGAAGAGAAAATGAGAAGAAGAAGAAAAAGGCAATAAACATTTCCCCGGAGGAGCAATGAGCACAGAATTAAAAACAGCTTTGCAAAGGAACGTTGAGCTAAAAAGTGTGAAAGATTTTTTTCAGACAGCATTTTTTTATACCACATCTATGTCACTATTTCTTCATAATTCTCAGAGCATAGCCTGTGAAAAATTGAAATTATTTCCATATCACCATCAGTTCTTGGTTTCTACACAATGTAGAAATGTTACCCTTCAGCTTTACACTTGACCTATAGGGGAGGACAGGGGTCACATGTGTGAGGTTTCAGCGAGAGAGCAGCAATTTCTGTGTGGTGTTATAGGTCATGTTCTTTCCTTGTAACACCGGTGACTGAAAGGAATGATCAAAGTCAATTTTTTGACCTCATGGTCTCTTCTCACACAAAATGATGACTTTCTTCTGTCACCTTCTTGTATTATCAAAGGTGGGTTGGGGGACGGAGTCTGCCTTGGTCATGTGCACCTAACAAGTGTTAGTGGCAAAACATCAACCATATGATTATAGTTACTGTTCATTAGCAAGACCATTTACAGGGTTTTTTATTTTTAATAAAGATTTTATTTTAGAAATTACACATTTTGTTTTAGCATTATGTTTAAAAGTGAACAAGGCTTTTCAGTAAGAATTTGATCTTGATCTTGGTCATGGTGGATCCAACACACTGAGTGCAAGCAGGAAACCAGCAGGAACAAACAACAGCCATTTCCTCACTCTCTGGCTTACAGGCTAATGTAATTTCATAGAGTTAATGAACTTACTGGCATGTTTTGGGAGATAACCATAGGTCCTGGAAAAAACTCAAATGGGCACTGAGAGACTATGGCACGCCTCACACCCACAGGTTCACCAAACACTGTTTTTTTTTACACTCACATATTTCTGCCAGTCGAACTTTTTTTCTTTTGAAATGAGAAAAAAAAAACAATAGAGAGTGAGAATGAAATAATTGTAGCTTTAAAGTATAACGTTGCTTTTTTAATTTTTAAATAATTAAGCCATATTTTTCATATTGTCTTATTTATAAAGTACACACAGTGTTTTTCCCACACTTATTTTGTTTACAAATATTTACTCACACTGCACAAATGATAACCGAATTCCACTACGAGTGTTTCTACTTCTGTCATTATATCAATAGGCAGTATAGTCATGTAACAAAGTCCAGTTCTTATAATGCAATGACAGTATAAACAGACCTTCTACTGTGTGCAGACCATATAAAATAACATCTCACTGTATGTTTTTGTGATATGTGACAAATTTAGGCAGCAATCTAAAGCGGTCAATTTGCACACATACACATAAAGTAAACCATGAGATTCCATCCAACTGTGAAATGAAAGTAATTTTTGTTCTGACAGAATGTCAGCCCATCGTAGAGTAGTATCATTAAAGAGATTGGTTAGATGGTCTTGTGAGATTTTCACATTGGTCGCCTTTTTAAATGGACCAGTGGCTCAAGATTATAGTCTGTGTCTATCAAAGTTCAATTTGTGATTATCTACATTCAACAATAACTATTGAAACTCTGCTGGATAATTACTGTGATGACTGTGATGAGTTTAATTAATTTAATTAGATATAATTGATAAAAATATGGTACATGGCTATCAAAATAATGGCACTTTATTAGAACACAATCAATCTTGCATATTGTGTATGCACTGTATGACCGGCATCAATAAATGTGTTTACAGTAACATTTCCAGGAATCCGGTATTCATAATGCATTTTACACATGTTTATAATGCTTTATGACACTTATCATAAGCCTCTGGTAATGTACAAAGATGTTCACAGCACTTATAAAGTGTTATATGAAAATTCCATAAGACTTTTTAACACAATTTGAAAATGCATTATAAAATGTATGTTTAACTGTTAATTCATTTATTAATAGTGACTAGTGTCATTGTTAGAAACGCTCGCTCTTCCCCGGGAGATCGGCTACGCTCATCAGGCGCGAAGGAAATGCGTACGCCATCTTGCGCCTGATGAGCGTTTCCCGGGAATTGCTACGCGGGAAAAAATGCATACACTGGTCCGTCGGGTAAAAATACTCCCACGGATACAACCTGCGCGGGGATATTGCACAGCGTTGTACCGTGGTTGAGCGCGAAAGGAGACACCAGGATAAAAACAAAAACAGGTTTTATTATTAAAAATGGTGTAGGGACACCAACGGAAAGGGGGAACAAACGAACAAGACTAACACCTGGGTAATACCACAAACAAAGACGTGCACGGGGGAGAGGGAATACGGAAACCAAATACAAAAAAACCCAATCACGTGCACAAAAACAAACCAATTACCCAACGGAGCCCATAAGTACATTGATGATGGACAGGTGCCCCAGGCACCTGTGACAGTCATAAAGCTTTATTACATTAATGTTTAATGGATTCCCTTTTTGCAAATTACTTCGAGAGCTTATAACTGCTAATGAAAACCCATAAGCTTTCTTTACAGGCATTATGTAAAGTATTGTCATTTATTACCTTTATGAAGGAGTCTGCATGAACATTAGAACATAATTGCATAATGATTATAAATTTTTTTAATAGATTTTTAGATAACATAGGCAGAGTGGTTAGCAGGTTCTCCTCTCGGTGCTGGGGATCCAGGTTCAAATCCCAATCTGGGTGGAGTTTACATGTTCTCCTCGTGTCTGAGTGGGTTTTTCTCTGGGATCTCTGGTTTTCTCCCACAGTCCAAAAACATGGATTGAAGATAAATTTACTGAAATTGCCACATATGCATGTTTGTGTCTGTGTAAGTGAGTATGCCCAGCGATAGACTGAATGAATTACAAAGGCTTATGTCTAATGTTATATGGCTTTATAAATGCACTTAATAATGCACTATGAATATTGGATTTATAGAAAGTGTTATCGTGTTTTATTTAGTTTGGTATAAAGTACATATTAGGCAGGTCTCTTTTAATTTATAAGCAACAACTTTCCTTGTGGCAGCACGGTGGCTTAGTGGTTAGCACGTTCGCCTCTCAGCGCTAGGGATTCCCGGTTTGAATCCCCATCTGGGTGGAGTTTCCATGTTCTCCCTGTGTCCGCGTGGGTTTCCTCCGGGTTCTCCGGTTTCCTCCCACAGTCCAAAAACATGGATCAAGTCAATTGAATTCTCCAAATTTCCCCATATAGTGTGTGTGTGTGTGTGTGTGTGAGTGAGTGTGTGCCCAGCGATGGATTGGCGCCCTGTCCTGGGTCTATCTGCCCAGCGCCCGAAACTTTCTCCCCTGGATGGGCATGGGGAACCCCACCGCGACCCTAATAGAGGGTAAAGTGGAAGATAATGAATGAATGAATGAATGAACTTTCCTTGTTTTATTCTGATAGATAATTTCATATATGTTAGTAAATTCTAATTTCTTCAAGAAATAATTTTCTAAGCTGCAACTTTAAATAAGATCTGAGGGGTTAATAAAGGCCACCCCACTGCTCAGTAGGCAAATGTCGGGAAAACACCTGGACAGGCCACTAGTCTATCACACAGCAGAAACACACATTTACAGAAAAGACAGTTCACATAAATTATGTGTCTTTGGACTAACGGAAGAAAACAAATTGCATACAGAAATCAATTAAACCATCTACCTGGGACTTAAACCCTAAAGGCCACATTGCCTTCTTAACCCATTTATTAGGCTGTTGTGATAATGCCCGGTGTTAAAAGTGCTGCGCCACAAAGTAAAATATTTCAGAGCTATCAAATGTACAAATGTACACCTGCACAAATTTTGAAAATGCAACCATTTCTCCAGATTTAGGATTGGAACGGCTTTAAACATTAAATAGTATGTAGTACTATGGATAGGACAGTTATTAACACTGGTAAGTTATAAAATGTAAGTATAGTAAATAATGGCTCTTATATAGAAAGCAGCAACATGTCCTTGTTCCAACATGTCCTTTAGAGTACACCACACACTGAGGATATTTTTTGACACTCTACTCAGCTTGGATGGTGTTAAAACCTTTTTAACTCACAGAATCTGATGTTTACATATACAGTGCTTTTTGTTGTGCTTTCTGTGACAAAAAACATATTTGTACTTTTTTTCGCTTTTGCAGATCTCGGACCTTGAGTCCACATATCACAAAAAGCTAACAAAACAGACAGATTATATACGACTCATAATAAAGTGATAAAGTAAATTATTTTGCCTACTGTGCTTGCACACAGAGAAATTTGTCCTTTACATTTAACCCTTCCGTGCAGTAAAATTCACACATACACACTGTGAGTGAAGTGAGCACACATGCATTGGGCAGCCTTGTGTATCGCTCCAGGGGGCGATTGGGGTTGGCGGCTTTCTCAAGGGCACTTCAGCCATAGTGCTTGATGGGACCAGGAAACAGACCAGAGACCTTTAGATTGCAAGGCTTGTTCCTCAACTACAAGCCTTTGACTGCCCATGGTTTAGAATGGTTTAGAGTGAGGATGTGTTTATGGTTTAGCCAGCGGATTCAAAAAAGACTTAATTTATTTGCTCTCTCTTTCCACTGTCCTTGCTGAATTATTAACATAAAAGCAATGAGTTATTTTTTTCTGGAGTTTTAATATATGAATTTAAAGTGTTCACTGTAAAATTTTCCTGAAAGGAAATCAAAACAGATATGACAAAAATGGAGACCTTACAGGATAAAGATGTGCAAAATTAATTTAACCTATTTATTTATCTGGATATCCATAAAAGCTATGAGATTCAGAACTGCCTCAAAACCTATAAAAGCAATGTTTAAATATGGACAGGATCTGGGGAACAATAAGCAAGATATGTTTCAAATTGGGAAATACCAGACATGTTGCTTTGAGCTGTGACTATGATTTGAATGGCTGTATGAAGAATATCTCCCTGTAATAAAGGCATTGTCTGCACTGATTAGATATGCTGGACATTTTTCTCATGGCACATTCTCGATCTACCACTGCGCAAAGCACAGCAGAGTCAGCAATGCAGGGATATAGATATAGTGGCATGGCATGATGGTGAAAAGAGTGATGATGCTCAGCTATCAGCCACTAAGCCTTCTCTGCTCTTTGTCCTGACAAAGTCTAGCTCAGCAGTGACAAATAAAAAAAAATCTGCCCATTCCACCTTTTTGCCATGGTCTCTCTATCTTTCTCTCTCTATCCTTCACGGGGCTGTTTTGGATTAGATTCTCAGCGTCCTGCTTGGCTGCCTGCAGCCCATAACATTTCTCTTCCCATTCTCATCTTCAAGCCCTCTAATCCCGCCAAATCCAGGCAGCAAATGAAGGCAGAAAAAGTTACCCCTGAGCTGCTTTCCTTGCCAAATCCGCCTCTCCTTTCCTCTCTGCTTCCTCTAGCTATTCATAGTGAAGATGGAAATGGAGAAACTTGGCTTGACTGACATTTGGGCTTGTTGGCCCATCCTCATTCAGCCAGCAACTCTGGAATCTTTGCAGATGAGAGACTTGAGACGACAAGTCTATCGCGTCTCTCTAGGTTGCAGTGCAATGCAATTACACTTCACAGACATGCGAGCAGCTTTATGCCAGCACTGTCAATCCAAAAATCTGATAGGATCAGCAGAAGAACCAATCATTTTCAAGGAAATGGAGTCCTTGTGAGAAAAAACAGTTCATAGAGCTACACCCTGCATGCAAACCAAAATTTCCTCCAAATCTCTGAATGACTCATAGATGTATTAGGAAGAGATGATTCTGGCAGTTTTTACAGTAACACCTTGAAAACATTTGCTTTGTAACTGAAAAATTGCATATTCATTACTAATTCTATTTTTTTTAGGTATAACAATCATCAAAATATATAAAATTTAGTCTTTGATGCAAAAAGCCTGAACATGATCTGGTCCAACAATATGGTATAAAGGCCGATGCTTGTAATTCAATATCTGTAATAAATTGTGCATATGATTAATGCATTCACTTAAACAGAAAGTGATAGATCATTTTAAACACACAGTGTAACGTGGGGTATTTCTTCACATGCTCAAATATGAGGTAATATTCTCTGTTCAGTGTCACTCTCTTGCATGCAGTTGGTTCAGTGACAGTGCACCGATTTAGTGCCTGCTGACAATTAATGTCAGCTTCACTAGGGAGTAATCTCTTCCACATGGGATTCTAGGAGCTCAGATTGTTTGTCTTTCATGACAGTACATCGGGATAATGTAGTCAAACATGGCACATCACAGTAAGTTAACCCAATGTGTATTTTCCAAACTTGCATCATAAAGTTTGCATCACAAAAATTTATAGACTATCCAATCTTTTGGTACAAAGAAGTTTCATGTATAATGCATAATTGACCTAGATTTAAATTTGCATTTGTTCCATATGATAGTTAATATTTTAAAAGTAACATAATTAACTACAATCACAAAATAGGGCAGTACTTTCAATAAAAAAAATTAGATATCATTTATTTTAAAAAAAATTGTCAAAGATGATATGGCAACATCCTGACTGCGTCTAAAGTTAATGAAAAGTAGTACCCCTTTTTTTTATTTGAATAGTATAAAAATAAAGAAAAAATTATAAACATGCATTTCCCAACTTTGAGTGCTCTCAAATAAAAAAAATAAATATATATTAAAGTTTAATAAAGATTGATCAGTGTTAGCCAATCACATTATTACAATAGTGCAAGTTCTATATTTTTACATTTACATTTAAATATACTTACTTACAACTTACGCCATTGGTTGGGATCAGATATACATATACACACGTGTGTGTACATATATATATATATATATATATATATATATATATATATATATATATATATATATATATATATATATATCATATTTTCAAATTGGATTAGTTTAGCATATTCACAGAATTAACCCATCTACTAAATACAAAATTGTTCATGGATTTGTAAAGCTTATTGAAGTTATGAATGTTTAGTTAGTATATATGCAATTAATAAATCTTTTGTTTGATCTTGGACAAATAAGCACTACCTAATACTTTTCAGTAAGATGGTAAACTATTAATCATCCCTGACATATCCAGTGCTTTGAATGGTGAAGCAGAAATAGTTCTAGCTTTCTAGTGTTAAAAATACCAGGCTGTGAGAAGCAATGATAAATCTGACACTCTAAATCTCTAATGTCATATATCCACTACTGGCTAGATTATTGAAAAAGATATACCATGAAAAATGACACAAAATTACTCTCTTGTTGCCACTCACTCGTATCTGAAGCAATCATCTGGCATTTTCATGCCTAAAAAAATATCAGCAAACAAGATGGTGGCCTGGGTAGCAACCTGAAATCAGAGATTCATTTCAGATATGAAAAATAGGCACATTTCTCTACATCGAAACTTGCCACTATTTTCTGTTTTGAAGTAAGGAAGTCACTGATGAAGTCTAAGTGATCTAAATCAGAAAGTGCTGCATTTACAACAGCATGTGTGTTATGAGCCTGAGCTTTATGAGAGTTAAAAATGTAATTGCACATTAAAGTATCACTTCACAGTGAAGTTAAAATTAAATTGCAATGATTCGATGCAATAGTGCAGCGGAGGTCAAAACAGTTGATGGCTAGAAACCTACAAGTGCCGTACAATAGAAACACCAGCTGTTTTACCAGCATTTTACCAGCAGACTCAATCATAGCAGTTCATTTCCTTGGTTTACGTAGATAATGCTTTGAACAGTCTTATCGATTGCAAACAGCAGAAAAGAGAAACGGGTAAAACCCATTTGTCAGCTCACAGTGACTCAAATCACAGTTGTCTATTTATCGATTTTTAGAACAACAAGGACAGACGTGGAGTATTGGCTAAAGCAGGCTACTCAAGGACAGGAATTTTAGGTTTGTGTGATAGCCTGACAGTTTAATTGACTGTACTGGTAAAGCCAGTTTAAAAAAAAAAAAAACTTTTAAAGTTTTTAAATTGATGTCTAATAAGCCTAAATAAAGGGTCAATTGAGGAAATAATTTAATTTAACATAGTGTTCATACTGCATTGTGGTTTCCACTACAACAAGCCATCCATTGTTCACTAGACAAAAATGCTCCCGAGATTTATGAAAAGATTTATGATGCATCTTAAATTATTGATTACACCTCAAAAAACAATAATGGATGGATCAAACACGACATAACACCAATAACAAATGTTTAGCTTTAATGGGACATACAAAGCTTTGATCAATAACTATATGAAGCATGCTGCAATGGCAGGAACCGGACCCCTATTGGAGCTTTAATGCTCTGGTCTGGTGTGATTGAGCTGGGATTAGGGTCAATCCCTGTGCACACGTCCACCTTACCCCACGTCTTTTTTCATACCGCTTTTGGGGAGCAAGTAAAAGAGCAGCAGGTGCCAATCACCACATTTCCTCATTCAGCAGCTGCTGAGCCTCAGGCTTCAAAGATGGAGAACTAGAGCACCAGGGTCATGCTTTCCATGTTCTCATTCCCCGATTCCTCCATTTCTCATCCCAGGATTGCTTCCATCTTTATTTCCCATTACACATGGCCCTGTTTGTGCCAAAACATACATTCTCCATTTTCCACATGCTTCCAGGCTTAGCTGAGTCAGGTGTTTAATGAGAAAGCTTCGCCAATGCTTAGCTCATTTGTGGTGCTCATTCTGTTCTGTAGAATTTTATTTCAAATTCTTCAACTGTTTCTTTTAAATATATTTTCATACAAAAAAGTGAAATTGTCAAGGTGGATTAAAAAGTGAAAGTTAGCTTGTTTTATTCTATCTAATGGTAGATGGGCGTGTACTAACATGAAAACAAGATGTTAAGAGAAGTGGAAAATCCAAACTCTGTTAATCTAGCAATTCAAAATGACTCCCCAATACATGATGAGTAAACAACTGAAAACTATGTGAATGTTGACACATTTCTGACATTTATTTTTTTTGTTAAATTACTTTAAAATTTATGTAATGTAAATCCTGAACAATGGAAAAGTGGAGAAGCTGCATGCTTTCAGGTTAAGGTCTTTCTCTACTTTCTATAAATCTTGGTCACCTATGCTCAATACTATGGTGGGACACTGTTTCACCCCCCTCATATTTATTTGTTATTAGTCTTTCAATTTTTTTTTTTTTTCATTTTTTTTTTTTATTTTTTTTTATTTTTACATTCTCATTTATTTTATATGGCTATTTTATTTACTAATTATTGTTAGAATTATTATTATTTTCATATATTTATATATATGTTTAGGGGTTTTCATTTATATTCAAAATGGTTGTCTACCTGTTCTGTACTACATTCTGTACTCTATTTTGCATTGACAAGAAAATCTCAGTACAAACAATGGTTAAAATAAGTTATGTAAAATAAAGTCCTGTATTCAACCCACTTATAATGTAAATACTGCTTACAAAAACAATTGTAAATGTTTTGTAAAATTGACTTATTTTAGTTTTTTTTGTTATATATATATATATATATATAATATATATATATATATATATATATATATATATATATATATATATATATATATATAAGGAGGAACCAATTTGGTTTTAATAACCACTGTCTTCTTACCATGTTTCTTTTTTTGTAGTAAGTGCTTCCTGAAGAGCTGTGTCTTGAGTTGTCTTGAATATGTTAATTAAATACGAACAATCACTCCACTATTTAGCAGTCTGAATAATATGGCATCAGAATTAACAACACAATTAAAAGTTGAAGGACCAGACGGCATTTATCACCAGAGAAATGTGAACAAGTCAGGATATATCTTTGGAAAACAGATTGAAGGTAAGAGAAAGTAAATCTAGAAATAGTCCAGTAGGGCGTAAACCCACCTAAACTTTTTAGGTGGAGTTAGTACTTGGATGTACATGTTAGTGTTTGTAACATTTAAAGATTATTTTTAGCCTTTGAATCATTTCTGATTATAGAACTGTTAAATGTTGGTATTATATTTATTCTCATATCTGTAGCAAAAGACCAAAGGAGCACTTCATGAAGCCCCTGAGGTATAATTAGACACCAGATAGAGGTGATGGCAAAACGAGGACAAGATGAAGCGCAAGACAGGGAGTAAGACTAAAAATGAGAGAGATAGACACAAGGAGGAAGAGAGATTTTCTTTTGTCAGAATAATTGCTTGCCGTTTATTCTTGGTGCCGGTGCTGCAGCAGATTATAGGATTTACACCCATGTAGATTTGCTGCCGAGCCACTTTACTGGATCTTTGCTTTTCATTCAGCTCTGCCAATGCTGCATCTTCTTACATACATGACTGCTTAAATACCCAGCTTCTCTGCAACATCAGACTTTATTCTACAAGACAAGTACACAAACGAGAGAAAAGCATATTAACTAAATGCATATCAACGGGACAAATTCAAGTGTCAAGCTAAAATCACTGCATTAAATGCTAAATATAAACAAGACACTTGGAACAGAAATCCAGACTGAGTGATGTAAACTTGCACAGAGTTTATAGACTTGATGATTATTTTGTATTATCATTCCGGAAAGTTATTTCTTAAGAAAAGTGGTGGTGCTATGTACTGTATGTGTGCAAATGTGTGTGCTATTTTAATGAACAGCCCCTTAAGTAAACAAAGATTAATTATATAACAAGCTGGTACAGAAATAGAAATAATTACAAAAATGTTCTTTTGTCTTATCATTTTTGATAAGGGACTTAAAGGAATGGTCTGAATTTTAACTTAGTCTTATTAAACACATCAAACATTTGCATTTGTGGTTTAATTGGAGTGCAGTTCAAAGAACAATTTCCATTTTACCAATAAAAGAAAACAAAAAAGAAAACTTGCAGAATATTAAGAATTACACAAGACGAAAGGAACCATGGGAGTAGGTTTGCTATAAATCTCATTACGATGCATATATGACTTTAGTGTTGATAAGACTATTTTCCTCTTACTATTTCAGTATAGTTTACACAGAGAAATTGTATTAATATTCCACAGTGAAAATTCTGAATTATGAAAGGGGGTGCTAAGATTTTTTTTTCTTTTACTGCAGCTATTGTTTAACATCCATCTTTCAGGCTTACCTATACATAAATACAGATGCACACCAATGGAAATTTTTTTAATTGCTTTTAAATTAATTTGGTTTTAATGTTGAATACTGATTTTAGCTTGTTACTTTTAAAGAACTACATTAACAACATGAAGAAATCTTTTTGTAATTTTATTTTTTTTTTTTTTTGTGGAATTGTGTCTTTAGACACGTTAGTTGGAATACCAGCATTGTGTTCGGCTGTGAAGCTTTTGTCAATGAGTTAACCTATTTTAAAATATTTTGGATGAATTGTTGGGACATTTTCACAAAAACGCCTTAGGTTGGAGTTAACCAATTTATTTAAACATTTATTATACAGACAACATGAGAAAAATAGTCGTTTTAGTCTTTTGTTTAGAAATTAACAAACACGGCAGGCTTAATTCTGCTGAAATAGACACAAACCTTTTGGAAAAATAAGTTGTCGTGTTGGCATCTTGTGTTTCTCTACAACACACTATAATCCTTTCATCAATGGTACCTTCATTGATAAACTGATCACCTCTCCCGTGAGCATTCATGCACTTCCATGCCATCACAGATGCTGGTTTTCTTTGCACTTTTTGTTGATAGTGGTCTGGATTTATCTTTGGCATGTATAATTCATATACCAAACATCCCAAACAAGTTGAAATGTTGACTTTCCTTACCACAGAGCACATTTTCACTCTTTGAGTTCTTCTTCGAAGGCCCAGAACACTTGACTGCAACTTTGTTCAAACATTTGCCTTCCTTTTTGCATTAAACAGTTTCAGGTTGCAATTTATTGATGCAATATATTCCTTAGTTCACATGGCTATTATATGATATGATATGATATGATATGATATGATATGATATGATGCACTGATGCACCAGCACTGATGGATTCCAGTCGCCTTGGTAACGCTTCCGTTATGGCAATGTCTTGGTAAAAGTGCTTTTCATGTTCATCACTTACTGCACCAAGATTTTCAGAGAAAGTCAAGATTTTCGGTCACATGTTGAACTTCATTGCTTTATGAGCTTAGATATGGTTTAAGCATTTTAATGTACTTTGGTTCTTGATATTGCCAAAATGTTCAGCAACATACTTCAATGATTTCCAAGTCAGTTTTTGGTTCCACCTTTTACAACTGATTGTCATTTGTGGGTCAAAATATCCTTGTTAATCTCTGAATTAGTTATTTTTGGGAACACTTGTCTCAAATAACGCAATCTTTCCTCCACTTTGTTTACTTTTTTCATGAATTATTTTATCGGCTCTGGGGAAAAAATGCAATGGAGTCGACTGCTGCTGAATTTCCTGATTCTTTTTAATGTAATGCAGTAGAATGGAGTTTTTTAAAGTGTTTTCCTGCCTTCTGCCCCAAGAGTGCTGGGGAAGGCTTGGATTTAAAAACAACTAAATAAATTACAGAGCCATATACTCAATTTCCTGTTTTGGACTAACACTATCTTTCTATAAATCCTGCTATTTATGGAATTTATCAGAATGTACATTCAAAGGTTGGTCTCTCAGGAAAGCTTGAGCATGGGTATCACGATCTTTTACAGTTACTATCATGACTTTCTTTCCATATGTTTCTGTCAGTGCTGTGTTTCTCCCCTACCTCCTCTGAGAAATGTTAGATTGAATTTCCTATTTTTCTTCTGTTTTAGTCCCTTTCAGAAGGCTATGAATAGTTGCGGTACTGTATCTTCAATCCGAGGTTTGAGTGGTCCAGTCTCATTTTTTAAACAAGACCTCTAATTTAGAAATCTCATGAATATTTCAGCTTGCAGTTTTTTTTTCGTTTTGTTTAGTTTTTTGTAAACAAGAAAACTATTAAACTGGACATCTTTCAAACTGCATGAAAAAAGTTGCCTTTGTGTTTGGTCAAAAGGGAGTTTTTACTATAGTATTTTGAAATTTGGCATGGCAAAAAATAATTACAATTTTGCCTTTATTTTCTTCCATAATTTTAAATGTTTGTATTGGGATTTTCTTATGATTGTAAAACACGTGGAATATCTTTTTAATATTCCAAGACTTAGACTAGCATCCACCTTTGTTCTGCTGTATCACCATAATCAACTATAGCCTGGTCAATGCCGCATGCTGTAAGTTCTATAATGTCACCTTCATGCCCAACAATTATTGATAGTTCACACAGCTGTTCAGCTTTTTGTTGAAATGAAGCTCGGTTGTTTGCATTAATGTCTCTGCCCAATTAGCATTGTTTTTTTTGCTGTAGTTTTGTTACCATATGAGTGAATATGAGTTTTGCTAGGCGAGCAGTGATAGAGCCTCTAGCCTGGCTAAACTCAGAGGTTAACCACACTGATATTTTACTGCAATTTCATGGGGCATTTGGCAGAAAGGAAGCAATGAAGAACGAGCTCCATTTCTTATCTTCAAGATACAGCAGACAAAGCCCTTCTCTCTCCCTCTTACACACACACACATACTCACACACACAAACTCACACTCCTGTCTGCATTTAGGAATAACCCTCACACCCTTTCTTTTAAGGTTCAGTGAAACCTTCTCTATTTATCCTGTACACACACACACACACACACACAGACACACACCAGATGCTATGTAATGCTTCTGGGGAAAATCTGTTTTGGGTATAGCACAGAAGTGAGGGGGCAGGACCAATACCGCCTCCCTACAATTTGCTCTGGGATTGAGAAGATTTACGACCTTCTTTCCCCGGGTGACATGGCACTTCTGCACTCTGATTCCCCACAGCGAGCCTTTTAGTAGTCTCCAAACAGGTGGCTCCACCTATAACAGGTGATTTTTACTTAACGGTCTCAAAAAGACAGAGAAATGGACTGGATAATAAAGCATAGGTAAAGTGTTTAGCTTGAGCCGTAACATCTGTTTTTCATATTGATATAGTCTGAGTTCTGATGAAAATGCAGTGCATCAGACCAGAGCTTTAAACTACAATTCATAAATGTGAAGGATAGATGTAAAATCAAATGCTTGTATTAAAAGCTCTGCTCTGCAATTGATTCCAGACCTTACAGAGAATTATGGGAAATCATGGGGTGTTAAGAAATAGAAGCATACTGAGTACAGAAGTGTCCCGGTAAAAGGAAAAATAGTTTGGAGGGAGTTTTATTGGCCAATTTACATCTTAGTGTATGAACTATAGTAAACTAAAACAATATGTGCAGTTTTTTTTAGACTGCATTTACTTGGCTAATAATAATCTTTATGTGTAGTGTACTGTGTAGTAAATATAATAGGTCTGTTAGAATAATTTAAATACTTGAAAACATCAATGCTGTTTAAATTAATTTAGTCAGTTTCATTTACAGTGACTTTGAACTGAAGTATTTAGTTGAAGATCTATAAATTCCTTTGGAGTACAGTCTAGAAAATATGGATTATTTTTATGAGATTATTAAAGGAAAAAAATATTTGTATTGAATTGAACTCGGGTGGTTTTGATTTGGAAATGTAATTGTGAATTGTGAGAGTTCACATAAGGTAAATTTATTTAAGAATTATATTACTGTAGGTGGGCAGCACGGTGGCTTAGTGGTTTGCACAGGGGATTCCAGGTTCGAATCCCAATCTTATTTGCCCCATATAGTGTGTGTGTGTGTGTGTGTGTGTGTGTGTGTGTGTGTGTGTGTGTGTGTGTGAGAGTGAGTGAGTGTGTGCCCAGCGATAGATTGGTGACCTGTCCTGAGTGTATCTGCCCAGCACCCAAAACATTCTTCCCTGGATGGGCATGGGGGATTCCCAGTGACCCTAGTAGAGGATTAAGTGGAAGATAATGAATGAATGAATGAATAAATGATTTGGCAATAAATTAATTATTCTATTTTTTGAGCAGATTATCAATTTTCTCGCTGGGATAACAGTCATGTTTTATTCCTTACTTTGAACAGCTGCAGCAGTATCTGGGTATATATGAATAGTGCATAATAAAACAATAATACTACTAATAATTATAGTGCACAGTTAATATTAATAACTGACATCTAGTGAAACTGGGGGGATGTTAAACTAAAACATAACTAAAATATGTTAACTCACAGGAACATGATCTAAAGATTTAATATTCTATGGAACTGTTTTAGGTTTCTGCCCATGTGTTTTTCCCAACCTTGCACAGTATGAAAAATGGTGGGTGAGATGACAGGTTCAAGACTTCCTGTGTTCTCTGCAGGATCTGATCTTCACGCCTTTCCCACTATCTGCTTTCCCTGGGCTTTCTTCTTCTTTGTTCAACCACTTCTGTTTCCTTTTACTCCTTTTCCACACATACTCCTAGAGCAAGGAACAGATGGAGGGTTTGTAGAAGGCTTCTTTTTCTCAAGGAGAGAAGCTTTTGGCAGGTCGTCTGTAAAACGAGCCAGGAAACCAGCATCACTAAAACTTGCCCTGACCTGAACTTCATAAATTTAGAGATTGTCTCTATTAGCATCAAAGTCATTACCGTTCTCATTACAGTGCTGGCCAATACGTGTCAGAATGTATTAACGTGATCTATGGAATCACAAATAGGTTAAAGAGAGGAAAGTGCAGGAAGGATTCTTTTTCTATTTCTTTTCTCATGCTTTAAGCTAAGCCAAATATAGGTGGTGTTCATTTAGAATAAAGTTTTAATTATGCTTCTTCATCACACTGCAGCGCCGACTGAATTTGAGCTTTAAGTATGGATTATTTTACAGCATTATGTCAACTTGTTAAAGCAACAGATTTCAATAAAAATGTTTATTTACTGTAAACAAGCTGAAGGGACTGCCTTCTGTTTATTTGTTAAGATTTGATATGTACAGAGAAACTGTGTCCATTTTCATACAGTATGTATAACCACCATGCGCAATATTGCACTGTGCTTAAATGTTATTAACAACACCATGTTACCTCTTTATATGACATAGAAAATCTCAAAAATACAAAAAATAAGCATATTACTCTGTTATTAAAAAAAAACACATACGCACACACACAAACATATTGGAACAGGAAGATATGTATCACTACACAAGTAACTGCCATATAGAATATGTGTATTTCATGACATTCCCATCTGCAGTATAAAAGTCTAACAGGCACTTAACAGCTGTAATATTACAAAATTTTATGTGAAATATGATGAAGGGCAATGGCAAAAAAAACTGATGACACCTAATGTATTCCTCCTGTAGACACAAACACATTTTACAAGAAAGCATTTGCTGCAAAACTATAAAATAAAGCTGAAGTACTTGACATCATTTGTTTTCTCTTGCTGATCATAACAGACTGGTTCAGAGACCTTTTTGGTTGTCTCCTTAGCATGAGCTTACACATGTATCTTAATTTCATGCTGAGTGAAAATGAGCTGCATCCTGGCAAATCAAATCTCATGCAGCTCAGAAGAAGTACTATGTTAAGCAGTCTTGGCTTGGAAATACGGAGATGTTTAAACACTGCATAAAGCCATAAGAAGTAACCCACATTATTAATATTGCTAAAAGCAACATCGGTATGATGACAATAAAAATAAAATAATGGTGACCATTATGATTTCATTTTTAATAAGGCTGAAACTCGAATTGTGAAGGTGTTGGGTTATCAATCTGAAGGTTGTGGGTTTAAATCCCAGGTCCATTGAAGTTTTCAATGTGGGTCATTGAGCAAGACCCTTAACCCACATTGCTCCAGGGTTGCTGTATTAACCCTGTGACCCCGAACCAGTTGGGATACTTATAAGTAATGGTCAATAACTAGTTATTTACTCACTAGGGCAGTCGTAGGCTTGTGATTAAGGAACCAGCCTTGCGACCTGAAGGTCCCCAGTTTGATTCCAAGTCCCACCAAGTACTATGGCTGAAGTTTCCTTGGTTAAAGCACCTAACCCTGATTGCTCCCCAGGTGCCATATACAGGGCTGCCCACTGTGCCGGGCATGTGTGCTCATTTCACTCAGTGTGTATATATGTGTGTGTGTTTCACTGTACGGATGGGTTAAATGTAAAGGACACATTCCTCTGTGTTTAAGCACAGTGGGCAAAATAAATCACTTTATCACTTTATTTTAAAACATTTGATGGTTTATTGCTAACTACATAAGCAATGAGACTGGCTTGCCATTCAGAATAGGGTTGTGTCATTGAATATTGTTTTGATTTCTGTGAGGCATCAGAATAAAAATTATTAATAGTAACAACCGCTGAGCTTATGAAATGAATATGCTTGAGTCATTTCAAAAATGTAAAAATTTTGTCTGCATTCCAACATTCTAAATAATATGCAAATGATCATATGAGTAGTGCTACAGTACATATAGGAAATTAATTCACACAGTAGATGACGTGACATTTTAGGGGATTTGCATTGATGCTGCTAGAGCTGGTGTAACCACTTTAATTAAACTGGTTATTATTTTATCAGGAAATAGCGCAGTAATTAATACGAAGTTATAAAAATACCTATAAAAATAGTGACTTGTCCAGAATACTTTTTTACTTTTCATAAAAACAGTAAGACAAGCTCAGGCACTCCTCATGACCCTAATTATAATAAGTGGCTTACAAAATGAACAAACCTACCAGAATAAATGTGAACATTGTTGGCTGAAAACGTTTTTCGTTTGTTTGGGGCTGAAGTCATGCACACCACATTGAATCCCTTTAACTTTAATACTTTATCCTCTGTTTGCTTTTGAAAAAACAAAAATGCTTAAGTCTTTCCAAAGCTTTTTATCAGAAGTGCTTTTGAGAATCTCAAAACAGCATAAATCAGGTTTTAGATTAAATAGTGGATGAGGGTAAAGAATGCAATGGACAGTGGTGTAAACCAAGCTGAAGGCAGGTCATAAACAACAGATCATATCTGGACTCTACTGGCTCATATACACACGTTCATTCCGTTTTATATGTGATAACATTCACAATGGAACACATCTGCCTTGCACCGCTGATACAACCACAACACTGACCGAGAAATTCCCAGTTCTGACCATACAATGACATCATGTGCAAAAACACAGATGGTGACTAAGTCATTTTTCACAACACCACATTCATTAACATTCCAGCTTTGACCCTAGTCATGTTTCCGATTTCCAAAGCTGTGGGTGAAGGTAGAAAGGTATATAACTGAAAAAGAGAAAATGACTGAAGGAGTGACAGGATGAGTAAAAATGCCTGGGATTATCTAGTCAGCGATAGGTGATGGGGTCACGACCTGGCCATTCGCTTGTCACACAGCTCAGCTGCATGGCTTAGTCCCAATCTCTTGCTCCCCTACATTAATCTTTCTCACACAGCTCAAAGACAAACTGCTCCTGTCGAAAGACTTGAACATTCTGTCACTTAGCAAAGCACTTTTATTTACCCATGATTGAGTCTTGACTTGTTTAATTAATTAAGTGCTATCAGGCTAATCTTAGCTAAGTGAGCTAATTGGCCAGGATTACAGGTGTGTTCACAAGTTTCACATCGTTTATAGATATATCTTCCAAAAATAATAATAATAATTTGATTTTGGTTGACTAAAATATTGGCAAGTTTAGCCTTTCATTTTAGGTAACTGAATTTATTTTACAATTGTTATGTACATTCTTACTCCAACTACCAGATTTTTTTTATGAAACAACAAAAAGAGGAGCTTGTCATTCAAAATGTAATGTTAGCCAAAACCTTGACTTGTAAACAAAAAGTCTTCCTTTCCATAACACTAGTTAACAATATGGCATGATTGAAGGTTAAAAGGGGTAAGTAAGGTTTAGGACTAGCAGAATGTTAACTTTGGGAAAATCAGACTGAAATGATTGTCAGTGTAAAAGTTAATTCACTTACTTAGACACCCCACACTCACACAACATACACAAGCATGTTAATTTTTCATAAAACATTAGACTGAACTGATCATGTATTACCATACTATTGTAGCATTTTACAGGCTTTAAAAATCAAAACCAAAACCCCTTTTTGTTTTTTGTTATGTTGTTCTGTCATGTTATAGTACTTATGTGCCTTGTAATGCTTCTCTGGCTCCATTCTCAGTAAAAAGGTCGCCCCCCTTCTGGACTCTGGAGTCGGTTAAGCCGAGCAAGTTGTGAGGGCGAGGGAGGCACGTCCTGCCGGTATGGCCCTTTAGTTGGTGTGGAATTTGAGGCTGTGGAGTCGATTGTAGAAGAGAGTTTGGCCTGGGCCTCCTGCTCTTTGCGTCTCTGCTCCTGTCTGAGCAGCTCCTGAGTTTCCAGCAGCACACGAGCATTCAGACCAAGTGGTGGACTGCTCAGGTAGCCATTAACAGCACGGTTGCCCTGGTAGCTCGAGTAACGTGGGTTTTCTTTAGCTGACATAAAGACCTCTCCAGGGGGGTAGACTTTATCCCAGGAGTCCTGAGACACAGTGCTGGCGTTCTTGCGTGGCTGTCTGTAGGTGTAGGGGAAAAAACACATTAGTTTTAATTAACACATCATCCAAGGTTGTTGAGTAAAAATAAACCATGGACTTTTATCACAATGTTCTCATTTATCCATTCACATTCCAAAGTGAATTTCTTATGTATATCATTTATAATGACATTTAAACGTGTCCATTTGAAAATGGTATGGAGAATTCGATTAGCTGAAAACACAGCCTTTTAAAAACAGACTTGTGTCACTTTAGTAAGGTAGTGTGAGTACTTAGTGTAGAATAATCAATGCCCTCTTTTTTGAAAAAGAACATTTTTTATGAGCTGTGGTAAAAATGACTGTTTTTCACTTGTAGTTTGTATTGTATGCTAAGGTGATCATGTTGGAGAGGAAAAATATATCATCAATTTCAATTTACTGACATTTTGAAGCACACTTCTAAAGGCAGGTATTATTTTTACTTTATTGTACTACTGGATATAAGAAAAGTGGGAAAGTTGTAAGTTAAAATATTTAATATGCAATTACGATTTATACAGAATTCAAACCAGGCAAGTATGTAAAAAGGCAGGAAAAAGTCCAGGTGTTATACACCTCATTACTCTTAATCAGATCATGATCCTGTTTCCCAATATACAGAATCTTACAGTTTAAACACAGGACTGAATAGCTTTATTTCATACAGCACTGAGTTCTGTTTACATGTGTGTAGAGATTGAGCAGATGAACAGAGAAGGTAAGAAAAGCAGGGGGAAATCTTTCCAGTTGTTCAGTGCTGGAAAATGTATGATTTGAATTGCTTTTACAAACTATGGTTCCATTATGTACCCAACACAAAAACTATTTTAGCAGCCATTTTTTAAAATTTATATTATAGGAATGAAAAACAGACAAGTATCTCACAGTGTACACTACTTATATGCATTGAATATGGACATTCAGAAGATGTTCGTATGTCAGGCACAGTCAAGCATCTTCTTTGTAAAACATTAGGAAGTGAGTAACTTGGTATTAACATTTGGATTAAAAAAATAATAAATTGTGGTATTGAATTGTTACTGGTACTGACCCTAGTAGAGGATTAAGCAGAACATAATGGGTGGATGAATTCTGATATTTAGCTAAGCTAAAGCAATGTGATGTATATCGTTCTCTTCGCTCCAGCGATGATTGCCGCCTGATGATTCCACCTCACCGAGTAGGTAAGTCTCACTCCGTGGCGTCCACCACTGCAAAATGGTGGAATGCTCTTCCCAAATCTGTCCGTAAGGCAGAATCACTGAATAGTTTTAAAAAATTGCTGAAGACACACCTCTTTAACAAATACCTGTTGTAAAAAAAAAATTTTAAAAAAAATAAAAAAAAAGGGGGGGGGGGGTCGTGTGCCGTGGCATCGAATAACATTCAGGTTTGATGAATTTACAGTATAGTTGGTTTTCTTCATAGCTTCTGACTTGTGGTGTTCTCATTTGTAAGTCGCTTTGGATAAAAGCGTCTGCTAAATGACTAAATGTAAATGTAATGTAAATCTTGACATAAGAACAAAAAATATCTCCACTTACTGTCACATTGCACAGCCTTATTTTTCCGTGCACTCTTGTATGGTATTGAGTAAGAACATTGAGAATGTTTATAACAATATAATATATACACTACCTTATCAGGTTCACTTTTTGCTTCTACACTGTTCATTGTATTCCATTTATGAATAGATTTTTTTAGTTGTAGGATTACATTTTACAGTCCATCCATGTTTCTACATAATGTGTGTGTTCCCTACACTCTGTGCTGCTAGACACACTGAGATGTATAAATCAAGTTCTGGGTCAAAGCTAATCTAAGTAAGTTTAACATTTTCCCCCCAAAAAAGCTTCTCTATTATAAAAAGAGCTGTATGATGTTTAATTGAGATAAGACCAAACATACAAAACAATACAGTACCTTTAAATATATATTTGGTTAAGTACATTTTACTCTCAGTCTAGAAAATTATATTTGTTGTATAAAGTTTTACATCCGGGTCTTAGTTCGCAGCCCTAGCCTAGTTTAAGTGTTTATTTCACATTATATAATTCACCTCACATCTTTTATTAATCAGATCACATTCAATTCAATTCAATTAAATTCACAGCAACATTCAGTTTAAAATATTATTGACTTCATTAGAAATTATATAAGGTGAAACAACACTTAATCAATGTTTTCTATAGTGACAAAGCTATTGTGCACATGATTCTTTACCTATTACAACTTGCAGCTGTTACACAAGTTAATCTCTGGGTTTTACATGACGTTCATTACTTCTAATCAGCCCATGATCTTGTTCAGCAGCTCTTTCTCTCATGTCTAATCCTTTGAAAGAAATCTCTTCATTACTGCAGTGCTAAATCTACAGATTTGACCCTGGCACAGGCTAGGTGACACGGATAGCATGTGTAGATGTTTCTCAGCTGTGCAGGATCAGACTGTAACAGTCCACCAGGCGCTCTGCAGGTCAGAGGTCACATCTCACCAGACTGATATCAGCTAGTGCTAGGAGATTATAAAGGAATGTATATCAGTTTAAAGCATACAATCCAGAAGACAGTGGAGTTTTCCCACAGACACACTACTGGATATGTGTACCAAATTAGTACAGAGAGAAAAAATGGACATGGATGGTTTACATTGTTTATATGTCTTTATATCTATGTTTATATCTATGTCGACCTTAAGGACAATACAGTCTTAAGAAATCAGCAGGAGAAGTTTGTTTGGGATATTTTTTAAGCCAAACTTCTAATGTTTCTAATGTGGCTTTTAGTCCTTTTATTTTTTTTATTACAGTGATTAAATCTTTCTGTTGGTCTTGGTGTCTTTCTACCAAACGAATCACCCTATTCTGCTGTCCAACACTGCTGTACAAAATAAATGCCAACCTCAAATAACTGAAACATCGTGGGGCAATCATAGTAATAATGAATGTTTGCATGTTAGTTTGGTTTCAGCAAATAGAAAAATAAATTTTACAAAACCAACAAATATTTTTTTCATCTATAGCTCCACCTACAGTACTTTGACTTTCTGGTTTTTATAGTCCTTTAAGGATTTTATGGGAAAGAATGTGAACGATTTACATTTTGTTTAATCATGCTGTTTGACTGAGCTTTAAACTATAAACTTTGCAATTTTTTCAGCAGCAACCTTCTCAGAATCAAATAAAATAAGCAAATGTAAGAAAACAAAATAATGCCATTTGCTACACTTCAGAATTAATAGGAAAAGGCTAAAGTGAAGAAGCTGGACTTGGCCATGAAACTATTTTTCTATTCTACTACTTTAGTATAGATATTATAATAGATTTTTCTCTGCATGTGCATTCGATAACACAATAAAAAGCAAATATTAGCAAATAACAAAATGCACAATGATTTATAAATTAAAGCCACATTTTTAGTGAAAAATACTGAACTCTAATAAAAAAATATGGGTTATCATCGATTTAATAATATATGCAATAATAATGACACAGATATAAAAAAGACGTATATATAATCTTAATTCAAATTATACCTTTTTTTGTTAAATACACAACAAAAGATTTCTTCTTTATTATGAAGAAGATCCTTCTTTTGGAACTAATAAGTCTTTTATATGCTATGTATTTTAAAACTCTTACTATCACTCATACTGTAACAATTTACATAAACGGTCATGACAATAGAAGGTAAGCCACTCTTTAAATTGTTAAGCTGAAAAGAAGGATTCAGTGCATGCAATTGTGTGTTAAAACCTGTAATAAATAATAAGCAGCATGTAAACTTTAGAATCTTAAAAACATGCAAGTTACATATAAACATATACAAGTCCAATAACAAAATATTAAATTCGAATATAAGAATGTGATGAGACTTATTTTTTTCTGTACATGGTTCGGATTATGTTAAAATAGATTATGAAAACAGGTGGCAGAGAGGTGTCCACTTCCACCAGCTCTCAGACAGAATAAATGTCACTGTAGATTTTTCTTCATGTAAGTAGGAGCTTTTACAGTAATGATGACAGAGCTGTATGTTCTGTAATGGCAGTGGGTCTGGTCAGTCTAGCACTAATATTTTAACATTAAATCAAGTGGTGGTGTTTAAAGTAAAATTTCATTTTAATTGCAATGTTCTAAATGCTGTACTAAATACCGGCCCAATGCATTTTAGATATGGCCATAACATATGCAATGATAAATGATTGGTATGCTTTGGTGTATATTTAGATAAGTTGTAGCTATACATAGTAAATAATGAATGCTCAGAACTCGTAGCCCTGAAGCTTAAAACCAATTATGTATCTTATTATCTTATCTTATAATATTTGGACAACACACTTGGACAACACACTTGGACAACATTTACCACAGCACTGTGGTAAATTGGTTATAAACTCAATTATGAAGTCTAAACTTTCCTAACTACTTTTTTTTTTAAACATTATAATTTCCTTGCTTGCAATACTGCATTTTAGATCTTGGAGAACTTTCATCTCTTTGCTAATTCACAATTGATTTTTAACATTCTGTGTGGATTTTTAAAATATTTTTACAATATAAGTATATGATTTTATTGCTGGACGGCACATGGAGTTGTGATCAGCACATCCGTCTACCCAGTGCTGGCGATCCAGAATCAAATCCCGATCTTGGAAATTTTAACAGTTCTTTCTATGTCCGCATGGGTTTTCTCCGGGTTCCTCTCACTGTCCGAAAATATAGATTTAAGGTGAATTAGGTGCTCTAACTTGCCCCTGTATAGTGTGAGAGTGTGTTTCCAGTGATGGATTGGCACCCTGTCCTGGGTGTATCTGCCCAACACCAGAAACATTCTCCCGGTTAAACTAGTAGATGATTAAATGGAAAATAATGAGATGAGATACAAGATTTTATTGCTTTTGCTCTCTCCGCTTTTTTTTTCTATTTTTCTAATGCTGTTTTAAAACAATGCATTAATGTAAAAAACTGAACTTGAACACTTGACTGGGTTTACCTATAGTATGTTGTTCAAATTAAGAGCCGTTTTAGTGCAACTCCGCTTCTTATAGAATAATTACATTAATGTTAATGGGTTCTTATTGCATATCAATAGTTAAAAAATGTAAAACCTCAGGAGCTTTTAAAAATTCTGACACCAAAGTAGTTCAATTTATGGACAACAGTACACTGGCACTGCGCCGGTTATTTTAAGGGGCTTATGCTATGTACCTCAGTGCTAATGAAGAGTGAGGTCAATGCTGGAGCATCTGAGGACATTTTAGAAAATTGCTTGTTTTCAGCAGTTACAGCCAGACCCTTTCCAACCTGATTATAGACCCCACATAAAAATGCAGACATTGCTTTGAGTGCCTGACCTTACAAATGCTCTTTTGACAAAATGGGCGCAACTTTCCAGACACCTTAAAAAAGTTTTTGTTAAAATGTGGAGATTGTTATAGTCACAAATTAGGACTTATACAATATTTTTGTTAAAAAATTCAAAATTGGATGATTTTTTTTAAGCACCGTATGGTCACTTCTTAAGGTGTATAAGACAGATAAGACATTTAATAAAAGATTTGCTCACCAGAATACTAAATATTTTTGTTAATGTACTTATTCCAGTCAATACATTCACCAGCGCAATAAAAACAAAACAACCAGCTGCTTGCACAACACATACATATATGCATGCAACTCACATTCTTCACAATCATTTCTACAGCAATTACCTAAAGAGCATAATTCCATCCAGAGAAAACAAAGATGATTTAAACAGCTCTGTGCTCTACGTGACTTTCACATAGAATATTACGGCAAAGAACCTGACTATAAAACAGCAATAATCACTCAGAGTGGCAGCTTCATGAAATATTGTCAGTTTTATAGTGGAAGCTCTGGGTGAATTGATTCTTGCTGCCTTATATAGTTTTAGAAAGAGCAACAAAGTGTAATGGGAAAAGAATCCAGAAGGTTTGGAGTTACATTGATACATACTGTATTTTTTTTGTCGGATGCGAAGCATATTGTTTCTGAAGAAGAGCAAAACAACATTCCAGCATCTGGATCAGGATGAGTCATCGTCAGTAATATATATATATATATATATATATATATATATATATATATATATATATATATATATATATATATAGTATATCAAGATATCTGTAAACTGTATTTAAGTAAAACTTATATTATGCAATAGGATGGATAAAATTAACCAAAATCATCTTTTTGTCTTTAGTACAGCACAGGGTGGTTTCACAAGGTACTGACTGCAGGAAAGGCCACTTACATGTTTTTAACACTGACTCCACAATAAAAACTCTACATGGTTATACAGACACATTTAAATCTTAAGGATTTAAAAGGTTTCAAACACCACTGTACGAAGTAAGCAATTTTGTATGCATAAGAAATAGGATCTTATAGCAAGCAAGTACATTGTATCAGGGCAAATAATTTTCTCAAGGGACTACATGAGAACCTGGGACTGCTGTGGGGGGCCGAACCAACAGTCTGAAGTTAATTTAAAATGAAAGCAATGCAGTGGCACTGCGTGCATAGCATACAATGCAGATCATATACACAATACAACTGCATGGCTTTATTTTGAAGGAGACTTCTGTTCTTTTGTTTCTTTAATCCAACTGTGTATATATGTGTAAATATAAATACAGTTTACATACATACAACACATATTACATTTACCGAAGTTATTACGGCACCCTATTTTAGATTGGTCCTCCCTTTTCAACTATAACAGCTTTCACAATATTGAGATTGTAGAGTATATCTATAAGAATTTTTGTCTGGAGCATTTATGAGGTCAGACACAGATTTTTGGCTGAGAGGGCCTAGCTCATAATATTAATTTTAGCTCATCGCAAAGGTGCTTGCTGGTGTTGAGGTCAGGGCTCCCTGGACCAGTCAAGTACTTCCACATGCAGCCATGTTTTTATGGACCTTGGATTTTACGCCAAGGTATGGTACAGAGATGGAGTCAACATAGTACATGTTTCCAAAATGCATGGCTGGGTGCATGATTTTGTACAACTGTGACAATGGAACATCTACAGTACATTCAGCGATAATGAGATGTGTCCATATAATGTTGTTCATATGATGTTTGTTTTCCTGCATATTGGTCAAGTGTGTAATGGAATGCTGATAGCTATTGTAAGCAAGTTAGTATTATAGTTATGTTGTTTGTTTTTTGAGCTGCATTCATTTACAGTTTTATCAAACATAACTCCAGATATTCAGTTAAATGGTGTCATCTACTTCTATATTTGTCTGTGATGGCTGGCTATCCTCTTATACACAACATGTAACATGATTGATCATTACGCAATCTGGTCAAAAAATAGTCGATATATAATTATATATATATATATATATATATATGTGCACAAACAAGGACCCACCTTGATAAAGTGATAACGTCAGCGGACCTGGGATTTGAACCCACAACCTTCAGATTGGTAGCCCAAACCACTTAACCACTGAGCTACCACACCCACTTGGTACAGAAAGGTATATATTTATATATATTTTTTTTATTTTTTATTTTTATTTTATTTTTATTTTTTTGTGTTTTTGGATAGAAAAGTCTGACCAAATGTTGTAATTGTAATTGTAAGTGCTTCAGGAAGAGATGTGTTTTGATTTATTTCTTGAAAATGCTGAATATAAATAAATAAATCTAATTGCCTAAATAGAGGGTCTGTGTGTTGGTTGGTTTTTGTTACCGTGGTAAAGAGTTGTACTGTCTCTGAGACTGTGTAAAAGCATCTCTGTCTTCTTGTCTCTGTTTCTGTATCTGAACATCTATAGAGACAGAATGTCTTCCCGTCTGACTGTAGCCTCCAGCGTGAGCCTGTGGAGAGAACACAAAACCTTTTTTTATTATAGAACGAAGCAATCATCATTACACAAACACTATGCTAGTATTTCACCTAACATGTGGTTTTCACACAGACCCATCTCTCATTTCAGTGTCAGAGAGATTAGTCAAGCCACTGATCTTACTTTAGATCAGCTCGTTTTATCAAGGTCTCAGTTGCTGAAGATTAAGCATGTTAAGACATTTACACTGATAAAGAGATACTCATGCGACACACAAAACTGGAGCTCTATCACACACACACCATCTTTAACCATGTGCAGGTCCCCTAAGTCTTAAAACTGCTTATTTTTTAAAGCTGCTGGGAGGATTACCTTTTATGAAAGAAATAAGTAACACTGCTTTTGCGTGTCAGAATAATTCTCTTCCCTCCTGGGCTAGAGTTGGCACACCCACAGATTCGCTGCTTACCCTGTACTAAAGTCTGAAAGAAAAATGCAGGCCAGAGCAAGAGTCTACAATAGCCTCTAAAAAGGGTTGTGTTTAGCACACAGCTGTAAAAACAGAAGAATTAAGGTTCTTGGTAGAGTCAGGCCTATTAAAAAATGGCGGAAATGAGGCAATTACATGTGCGTCTAATGAAGAGTGTACAGAGCCTCTCCAAAACAACGTGTCTAGAAGATAAAGCAGCCACTATCAGACTAAGCAAAGGCAATGCAGCTTTGTACTGCAATAGGAAAGAAACAGTCGCAGAAATTAGATTTATAAATGAGATCTAAAGAAGTAAATAACTTGTAATCTTGCAGCCCAAGGAAATAATTAGGAGGAAGTGTGTGGGTGTAAATTATCCTCATTTTTTTTGCTCTAAACTTTGTGTGTTCGTATTCTTTTAGGCACCGAAGCCATTCCATGTGGATGTTTCCTGATACATGCCCACAGGGAGTGATCAGCTCGAGTGGCTAACTGTATTAGCCAGGACACAATTTGATTATTCATTCTCTATGTGAAATGCAATGCTTCGAAAAACATGGCATTTCCCCAAATCACATTAAATGTGGCATATGCCGCTTCTCATTTCTAAGCCAAAGGAAACTGATGTCAGGCCATCTCTGCTAATTCTAAATTCTTCGCAATCTTTCAAGATAAAGAAAACAAAGCACAAGTAGTCCCATCTGTTCAAACACAAGTGCATCATATACTCAGAGAAAGCTATAATTGTGAAAAATTGTTTGCAGCGATTCAAAATGGGGATGCTTGGAAGAGACAGAAGGAAATATGAGGTATGCAGACTTCCAAATGGTAGATAATAGTTATGATTACCATGTGTTGTGACCTGTAGCTTTTTATATCAAAGCTGGGTCGGCTAGCCAGGTGGATGGGGATCACGGCATCCTAGTAAGCTAATACCCTTATTCCTCATAACACTGTGTTTAGCTGAACACAAACAATGACTTCCAGGGAGTTCTCTTACACAAACATGCACATGGAAGGGACCTTGTCTACTGATCTAGCTAACAGCATGCGCATTCGCTTACACAAACAAGCACATGGAAGGGACCTTGTCTACTAATCTTGCAAACAGCATGTGTATACTGACAAAACTGACAAAACAGGACACATAAATATGAAAAACATCAATATAACAAAACATAAAATAATGTGGATACAGTCACTTCATAAAGGGCACTGACACAAAGGTAACTTTAAAATTTAGAATATGATCACAACAGTAGAATGTGACTAATTTAGCTTATTTTAGGTAGTTTTATGAAATAATTTAAATATTTGTTCATGCGACAGAAAATGTGTTTTATTAGACATGTTGCATGTGTAATAAAAGAATCTGATTACATTAGGTCAGATGGCCTTTCACTAATAGAAATGCATACAGGTTTTTTTAAAATGCGGCTTGTTCTTTTCACTTTAGTATAAAGAAATCCTAATTATACTACTAGTAAAATTGGTAGAAAGTAAAAGGAGCAAGAGCAAAAGATGTTATAATAGAAGTGAGGGTCAGAGGAACCTGTAGAGTGAGAAAGACAGAGAAATTAAGTGGAAGGGGGATAAGCTAAAGGGTTGCGCAAGACCCGTTGGTGAGAACTTCCCACATAAGGCTTCCCGCAGGCCCTATTCTATCAATTTATTAAGTGCAGGATGACTCCATTTGCTCTAATGTTCATGTAGCTCGGCTCTCAACATCCAGTGCAGTATAGCATCTGGCTGTCAGTCTGCCTCCAGCACTGTCATAGAATTCTAAAAGCCTTCACACTTAGAAAATAAAACAGAGTCAGAACTCTGGCATTAGAAGAACCCTTAACATGATCAACAGCTTGTCAATGGTTAAGTGTTGGAGTGCACAGAACAACCATGCTACTGTATTTTGCACAGGGGGCATAACAGCTAAGTGATAATTATGCTGATGAGCTTATGCAAGGCACGTGTACAACTGTACAAGCTCACCTGCTGGGTAATCATTTTTCAGCATGAGAATAACTTTAAAATGCTTCCAGCCGAAGAAAAGGAATGATTTTAGAATAAAAAAGGTAAATGGTTTAAAATGCCCAAGTCAGAGGTTCAACACCAAAGTCTGACAGAATATCTGTGGGTGGATATAAAGGTAAATAACCAGGGTAGAGGTAGTATGGTCAGAGTAGGAGTGTAATTGTGCATGTGGTGCTTATATTATGAGCCTATAAACACATCTTCCTAACAAATGGCTGACTTACATCATCAGACAGATAAGAACAACGTTGGAAAAAAGTTTATTCTGAACATCTGGACATGTAAAAAACCTGGATAGAAAAGGCTGGCTGTGATGGTGTGAGAAGAGAAAAAATGAGGCAGATCTAATTAATCTCAGAAACTGCTTCAAGACAGGCATTTGGCAATGTCATTATTATCCTCTTTAGCTTCAGATTTTGTTTATCAAACATTTAAGATACTAAAACCTGAAACGATAGAATTCACTGTTCAGTTGCATGGAGTTTTGGAGATAAAGATAACTAAAGTAGCAAATTGCAACATTACTAGTCCATATTAGTGCTTAAATGCTGCCAATATGTTTGGGCATATGGCTTTAAAATTAGAACGTGGTAATAGAGACATGATCTGCTTTTAAAATCATTATACTCTATGATGTATAGTGTTCATATGGTCCTTAAATGGGTATCATCACAGCATGCTGATATAGTGAAAATAGAAAAACATCTTGCAATGAAAAACATATTAGGAAAAAAATATTACCGACATGACCAAGTCTTAGGAAAGATCTAAAAGAAAAAAAGTTGCTATGAATTAGAATTGTTGAATGGCATTTAGGCGGCATGGTGGCTTAGCGGTTAGCACGTTTGCCTCTCAGCACTAGTGATTCCCGGTTTGAATCCCCATCTGGGTGGAGTTTCCATGTTCTCCCCGTGTCTGCTTGGGTTTCCTCCGGGTTCTCCGGTGTCCTCCCACAGTACAAAATCATGGATCAAGTCAATTGAGTTCTCCAAATTCCCCCATATAGAGTGTGTATGCGTGAATGTCTGTGTAAGTGTGTGCCCAGCGATAGATTGGCGCCCTGCCCTGGGTGTATCTGCCCAGCGCCCGAAACATTCTCCCCTGGATGGGCATGGGGAACCCCACTGCAACCCTAATATAGGATAAAGTGGAAGATAACGAATGAATGAATAAATGAATGAATATCACATTTAGAACTTTTATCTGCCACTTAAAACAGACTGAAATAAAGGCTGAAAGAACAGATGTAAGACGAGAGATGGAGGGCACGGTGGCTCAGTGGTTAGCGTGTTGGACTATTAATCAAAAGGTTGGGGGTTCAAATCCCAGGTCCACTGATGTTACCCTTAACCCTCATTGCTCTAGGTATGTTGTGATTAACCCTGTGCTCACCTTTAAAGTCGCTTTTGACAAAAGCGTCTGCTAAATGACCAAATGTAAATGTAAGGTGTAAATAAGTTGTGTGATCTGATTAGCCAAAACCCATCGGCACCAGTGCAACAATTATTTAAAAAGTGTTCTGCTTAACTTTATATTATTTACCAATAAATATCAGTATCATTTAAAATAATTATTTAAATCATTAGTTAATCGCAGCCCTGTTGTGGCAGGACTGTCAGGCGTTTGACAATATGTTTTCAATTTTCAATTGCAATGAAGCATTTAAATAGTCTCTCTAGTATCCAAGACACACATACTGTAGTGTTTTAACACCTCTTAGGTGAGCTTCCAGTTAATAAGGATTGATATTTATTTCTGTAAAACATCACAGCTCTAGTGCTTGTGGTCCACAAAGCCAAACAGCTCAACATAATAGTTAAGGATAGGAGGCTCTAGTGTTGGGTTCCTTATAATTTTATTACTCATTCACAAAACACTGCACATAAATAAATAAGCTTTTCTGTAGTTACAGAAAGGCTTGCAGATGTAATGAGTGGTTACGTCTGGTATTAATATTTCACAAGCCTATGATTTACAAAGCCGTCCACGTACCACACACAAGAACAACCTTTACCCTCGCTTCTGTGTAATGCTCAGCAAATGCATAACAAGTTTGAAACCCTTTGAATATGATTTTAAATACTAATTTAAAATGGCCTGATTGTCAAATAGAGTTTATAGCCCGTAAAGAAAAGCCCAATGATCCAATTAATACGATTTGAGGGAAGGTGTGGGTTGAGAAGGTGCATTACCCCTAAATGACACACACAGACTGTGACAATGAATTAAAGCAAGCAGTTTTATGCAAATCATGCACTGGTCAAAACTATTTAGCATAATTTGATAAGATGTTTGAAGCTGAAAAAGCCTGCAAATGCATTTTTAAAGACATCATTGCAAACAATCCCCAAGATGTGCTTTAAAATCAGAAGCACATGTAAAACTTAAAGTTGGGAAAACACATGAAAAACTGTGCAATGCTATGAAAGACCTGTGAACAAAGACATGTAGAAAAGCAAAGACAGATCATGTTATATGTTTCTCAGTACTTCAAACTCATAAATAGCTAGTAGTTCCACACCCTAGTACCGGAGTACCTCCTGTCCTACACATTTTAGGGCACATCTGATATAATAAAGCAGCTAATAAACAAACACTTGAAAGTAAAAAAAGATAACAGGGTTGTTGGAATTCCATGCTCAGGTCTGAGATCCTTTGCAATATTGAACATTAACTTGCACAGAAGTGGAAGCATTATGGATCAAGGCCGCATTGTTAGGCAGAATGTTATTAATTATCAGACTTCAATAGGAGTGAATTACACAGCGATCTGTTAGTCCCAGAAGTTTTAGCTTTTTGGCTAAAAGTGTTAAACCCCTGAACTTCGCTTATGTAATTCTACAAAATGTTATCTAAAGTATGGCTCAGAGGTGGTGTACATTACAATCTAAAAGTTGTGTTGTTTCATAACCAAAGGCTAACTGCTGAAAACACGCTCATCACTCTCAGAGAAGGAGGGTGAGCCAGAATAAAAAGCCCTTTCAGCTCCGGCAAAAACATATTGTCACCTGAAACCTCTGTTACCCAAAAACGAGAACATAAGCCCGGAGCCACTAATAAAGTGCAACTCTAAGGAGAATTTCTTGATTTCATTACAGTTTCTTAGATTTCAGCCCTTTAACTACTGAAAACACAGGCTAAAAACTGTGTATTTGTTTATAGATGTGTTTTTTATGTGTGTTCAAAAGAGAAAGGAAATAAGAGATCCACATATAACCATGTTATGTGAATTTCTCTTTTATGTGGAGACAAGAATTTGTTGTGCACAAAACTTTTCAGAAGAGGACATTAGAGCTTCAAGAAGTCTTTGAGCTTCATTTAGGGTGAGGGCTTGGTAAGTTATATTATATATATATATATATATATATATATATATATATATATATATATATATATATATATATATATATATATATATATATATATATATATATACAGTAGGTTGCAAAAGTATTCATACCCCTTGAACTTTTCCATATTTTGTCACATTACAACCACAAACATAAATATATTTCACTGGAATTTAATGTGAAAGACCAACACAAAGTGGTATACAATTGTGAAGTGGAATGAAAGTTATACATGAATCAACAATT
>JAFMOD010000688.1:1308733-1396243 GCA_019802435.1 Corydoras maculifer | reverse complement strand
TATATATATATATATATATATATATATATATATATATATATATATATATATATATATATATATATTCATTCATTATCTTCCACTTATCCTCTATTAGGGTCGCGGTGGGGTTTCCCATGCCCACCCAGGGGAGAACGTCTCGGGCGCCGGGCAGACAGACCCAGGACAGGGCGCCAATCCATCGCTGGGCAAACACTCACTCACACAGACACACTCTATAGGGGGCAATTTTTTGAGAATTCAATTAACTTGTTCCATGTTTTTGGACTGTGGGAGGAAACCGGAGAACCCGGAGGAAACCCACGCAGACACGGGGAGAACATGGAAACTCCACCCAGATGGGGATTCGAACCGGGAATCCCTAGCGCTGAGAGGCGAACGTGCTAACCACTAAGCCACCGTGCCGCCATATATATATATATATATATATATATATATATATATATATATATATATATATATATATACACACACACACACACACACACACACACCGTCCATTTTATTAGTTCTACACTCACTCAACACTCAATTACAGTTACAATTACAATTACAGACCATAGTCCATCTGTCATTCTACATACTTTGTTATTCTGCTTTAGTACGTTCACTGATGATCAGGACCCCCACAAAGAAGGTATTAGGGTGATGGATGATTCTTAATATTGCAGTGATACTAACATGGGGTGTGAGGTGTGTTATAGTATGTTGTGCTGGTACAAGTGGATCAGACACAGCAGTGCTGCTGGACAGAGTACAGAACACCAATGAAAACATACAGGTGTATGTTCCATTCCTACAATCATCCACAGCCCCTGCCCTGTGGGGGTCCTGATCATCAGAAAACATACTAAATCAGACTAACAAAGTTGAAAAACAGATGGACTACAAAAAGGAATTGTAGAACTTCAATGTCCAGCTATATGGTAATTGGAGAAACATTGAGCTTTACCTAATAATATGGCCGTCAAATGTATGTTACATTAACATAGATTGCAGTTTAATTAAGACAGACCTTTTTTATAATCTAAAGAAAATTACTCTTTCCTAAATCCTAGGTTTTTGAGTTTAGGTAGAAAATAATAGGCATATTCTTCTCTAGCTGTGCACACCTGCACAGCTTCCTTTTGAAATAGTATCTTTTAAATACATTATTCATGGTGAACTATTTTAGTATTTAAGTTTACAGAAGAACATGTGTGTAGGTAAAAATTGTTGGTGAGCTGAACCTAATTTAGGAAGTAGTTCAATTCCTCAAGGTAATTAGACTGTCATCTCCTAAACTCCCCCACGCCTCGGACAGAACCCTAAAGAACATGTTGCCAGTCAGATTCAAACCATTACAGTGGAAAGAAACACAGCTATGTGACCTCTGCTCTGCAGCTCAAGTTCCCAGCCCCTAGAGTGGTGTATATTGTTTTAGCTCAGAGATAACATTAAAATAATGCCTAACCTCTAACCTTAGAATACAAATGAGGTTGGGAACCAAGGACATCTTGTTAAAACATGCAAAACTGAGTGTACATTGGATGAATAACTAGTGGCTCTGAAGGTTTGTAAATAAACTTAGGCAAAAATGAATGTAGTAGAAGATGAGATTAAAATGGTACTATTGCACTTTTTTAGTCAGTTTGACTGATTTGATTTGCTTTACAGTGCTCCTCAGATTTTAACATGATGAGTAATAGTGACTTAAACCCAGCCAATAGCATCTCTAATATGACACTTTTTTTTACCATTAATGTTACATATTTGTATGTAGTTGATATCAATGTTTTCATCCTAAAGAATAAGAGAGTGTTCTATAATATTTCTATATAATTATTTAATTAGCTTATAATAAACATAAATGTAATAGACTTTATTAAAGTAATCCAACATAGAGGCAAGGATAAAAATAAAGTTTAAAGGTTGCTATGCTTCATTCATTCATTCATTTATTCATTATCTTCCGCGTCATTCACTACTAAGGTCGCGGGGGGGGTTTCCCATGCCCATCTAGGGGAGAACTTTTCAGGCGCTGGGCAGAGACACTTAGGACAGTATCACTGTGCATACTCACTCACACAGTCACACACAAACACACTCTATACCACTATATGGGGTAATATAGTGCATTCGAATTACCTTCAATCCATGTTTTTAAACTGTGTGAGGAAACCGGAGAACCAGGAGAAAACCCATGCAGACATGGGGAGAACATGAAAACTCCACCCAGAATGAGATTCAACCTGGATCCGTAGTACTGTGAAGCGAACGTGCTAACCACTAAGCCACCATGCCACCCAGCCTCGCATTGTTGTATAGAGAAACTTAAAAGATATTCATTTTGTAGCCAAATTGTGATTGTTACATGTTTTCCAATGAAGTTTTTAAAAAGGCTGTGGTGCTAAGTGTATTACAATATCTCATAACTAATAAGTATCCCTACATAATATTAGCAGCCAGGATACAGCAGCACATGGCTGCAAGGTGTCCATCTGTTTTAGCCCAACGAGTAACAGAACTGCATTTAAATTTTACAGCCAGGCAGCCAGATGTTCTGTAGCTTGTATCCTTGCAAAGTCTGGCAATATCGAGTTTACAGGACATCATCTCATCTATATACAAGTCCACAGTGAAATGAAATATCATGCCCTAAAGGGCAGAACGCCGGCCTGAATGACAAAATCTGACTGCATCGATGATGTCAACAATAAAAGGGCTCTGGCCTACCCATGGCTGCTGCTGAAGGCTGTAGGTACGTCTTCGGTCATCAGGCTCCTCCTCTTGCTTGACCTGCTGAAACTCCTGTCTTAGCTGGTGTATCCGGTCATGGTTGCTAGGCACCAGTCTGTTGCTATGGAAGAGAAAATGGTAAAGGAAGAGATGGTCATGTATCCTCATCAGTAAATGTAGTAATTTTTCCTGGTAACCAAACTTTAACTTGTAAAGAATAAGAAGCAGACAAGACAATCAATAAAGAGAGATTGTGGAGACAACAAAGAGGATTGTCTAGTAAAAGTGGATTATACCAACACTGTGTAGGTCTACTAAATAAATACTAAACCTTACTTCTGGTTACGCATTTTAAAATAGAATTCATTTGTCTTCATTAAGTTATTTTGTTGGTGATTGTTGCAGTGGGTCCAGTGCCTATCTTAGAAGCTTCTTGGAGATGTAATACCATTATGCTTTAATCAATAGTGCTAAACTGCATACATGGACGCAGTCCATTTCTTGTCCCAAAGGCATGTGTTCCCAGGTTTATCCTGAAGCAGTGAAAAGGACAGTATCTTGCTTAAAGACTCCCCAGTGATCCAAGGCAAGCGATACATGTGGCTCTTAAGGCTGCCTTTAGCAGGCAGAAAGCCATCTTCCTGCCTGTAGCGCTTTAGTAACTCATTTGCATCACTTTCATTAAGGGCTGCGAGAGCGTCTGTCAATAGGAATCAATGCACTTGCCTCTGTTAATCAAGCACCACTTTTTTATCAGCACCCACACGCCAAGGGCCGTCACAGTCAATCCACTCATTATCATACAACAGCCAGTGAGATAAATACTGTTCATTTACAGAGAAAGTGAGAGAAAGAGAAAGAGAGGTAGTACAGAATAGTAAAATGTAAGATTGTTTTTTTGTATTTCTTTAAAGCTACAGGACGTGTATAAAGGAAATGAAAAGGAGAGAAAAATCAGCTGTGTTAGAACACATCAGGACAGATAAATGATAGGCCAGTGGGACAGATGAAAGACAAAAACAAAAGAACTGAGGATGTGGCCTTGCAGCAGAACTGCCATCACTGCTGATGGCTTATTTAAGCGGCCAAGCCTTCGTGGCTAAATGTGCCCATAATTGTAGATTGCCGGGAGAAGCGGCCCACTGATGATAATAGCGGCTCACACACACTTGCCAATCAGGCTTCATTAAAACGCAGCTAAATCACTTCCCATAAAGAACCAATGGACCTGAATGAGAGTGGCTGAGACATTATGGTGGAACATCCCAGTTCTGTTGTTCTATGTGGCTATTAGAATCAATTGTATTATCCATAGGCCATTTAATTTCCCATTTCTATATGTATATGACAGTTGAAAAGCTGCTCATTTGTGAGATGTGGAACTGGGGCTCCATAAATTCATTGGGCCATTGGTTTCTGTTCTGTGGGCCTTTGTTCCTAACCTCTGTTCCCGGACATTACTGGATGAATGAATGCCATTTTACTAACACTGAATGAAAAACCAGTGTTCTGAAAGCTTCCATGAGATTTTCTTGTGTTTAAAGTCTGTATCACTATATGGTCAGCATTATTTAAACACTTACCTTTAAAGTTTCCTAATTAGCTTCTGTTATCTACATACTGTTATCTACCAGTAAGTAGAGATTTATTTAATGTTATCCTCTCTCTTTCCCTTCCTTTACTACCGTGTTTGGATAGATTAATGTGGATGGTATTGAAGGTATTTGCAGATTTGCAGAAGAGTGTCAAGCTTATACAACTGAGAAACCATGACTCATGCATCTAGCGCTTATTGTTCATCCCACCAACAGGACATCAAGTTGAGTTCTTCTTCATCATACTCAAAAAACAGTTTACAAGGTGGTAAACATGCTTTTAGACAGTAACAATATTTGAATACACCACTATGCCATCAGTGATCAAATGAAGAGGTCGAAAGGTAGCAACTCCTATTGCAAAACCACTGGCCTTGTTCCTCACTTAACTTGTATTATAAAACAGGTAATTCTGGTCCTTAAACCTGATTGGCTAAACCCTTTGTCCAAAAGGTAACAACACTAAAAATAATGCACACCTTTGACCGCTACACATTTGTATCAAAGCCTGGAATACAATAAATTATTTGAAATCATGTGTCATTAAAATAAATTCCAATTCCTGATGAGCAGTAAGCCGGTATCCAGTTACTCAGCAATCAATGGTTACTTTAAAAAACGGCTAGTTTTTGTCACAGAAGACCAGTTTATTTTTAATTTTGTTTTTAAATCAATATATTTTTGAATCAAACATTGTTTTTTATTATATTGTATTTGTTACAGTTTTATAACAATATTTTTTTTTATAACAGTACTTAAGATTGTGCATTATTGTGAGTAGATTATGGGAAAGAGGAGTAACCATAATCCATCCATACTCAGCTTCTTTCCTGTAATATATGCACATTAATGCACACCTTCTCATGCATTATTGCTTTACTATACTTATAGAGTGTATCTGACTTCACAAAAAGTTAATGAAGGAGATAAATACACTACGGGTCAAATGTTTTGGAACACTTGAACATATACAGCTCATTCAGTTGCACCATTGTTAGCTATTGTTTTCACTATTTTAGAAAGGCTTTCTGAAAGGCTTTCTGTAAAAAATCTGTGATTTTTTTTGTCCATTCAAATGAAATCAATAAAAAACTGATGTTGAATGAAAGGGCCTGGCTCTTATTGTCTATTGTCAATTATTCCAAATATATTTGATGGGGTTTACCAAAATTTAATGACTGAACTGAAACAATTTATATATTGTTGATTTAACAAACTAGTATTTTTAATAGACATTTAATTATATACACTCTTATACTTGAGGTCCTGACAAGGTTTTTACATTTATGAATCAAAATAAATAAAAACTTTTGCCATTGTTTGGAGCTTGCCAAGCATAGAACACTGTAAAGCTGCTCTGAAACAATGCGGTATTTTAAAAAATTGCTATGTGAATAAATACATTTAAAATAAACTGAAAAAAGTTGTTTGATAAACCCTCATGGAAATACTCTAAACGTACCAATTATGAATGTGTCCCAATATTTATTTTCATATACTGTACATTTAATGTATACATTTACTTTTGTCCATATAGTATCCATAACACACACATATGCACACACACATACCAAAAAAATATCCAAAGCACTCACTAAAGAACACTGGAACAGAATATAAATGTGCCAGGTGTCAAATTAAGCCACAAACATGAAGGACATGTGTCATTTAAATCCGCTGACATTTACTGCCATTTTAAGCCGTAATGGAAAAATCCTTCTCTATAACAGAAACAAGTATCTTATCTAAAAATGAAAATGCCATAAAGTCTGTGCCAAGATGCTACACACTAGAGAGTGAAATCTGTTTGCTAATGGATATTTTGCATCAAATACTGACAGATTGGCCTGAGGGGGTTTCTGGCGTCTTACATGCCACCATTTGTGACCATTTGTGGACGGGTGTCAGCTGTGTCTTTCATAAAAAGCAATACATTCCTGTGAAATATAAACAACAAATCACTAAGTCATTAGCACACATCTGTAGGGGGGAATTAATTTGGCCATTAGCTCTGGTAAAATACATGTGATTAAACATTTCAGTTTTGCGGCATCATGTCTGGTGTCCATGCTCACAGTGAGAAAGAAATGTACAAGGTTCAAGTGGCACAGAAAGAAAAAAGAATAAGGAAGATGGTGGGATGTGTAACTAACTGCCCCTTTTTCCATTGCAACTTGCTTTTGGTTAATGAAGTCACAAACATCAAGTCTGATGACACATGTAACATGTCACTGCAACATCAGCCTACTTTACAAAGCTTTCTCTGTATCCATTAGCAGATAGACTTGGAGGAGCTTCAAAAAGTGCTATTAGCTTAATCCTGTAAGTTTGCTATAGTGGTCTTTTCAACCAACTGGCTCCATTACAAACAGAACGTTAATGCTTCCCCTGACCCTGGAAAGGTCAAATAACCATAAGCTGTTGAGTCAAGGGTTTACTGACCACCTGAGCTTTAGTTATTATTCAGCCCATTATCAGCTTGGATTTAAGTATTTAAAATAAAGAGTGGTCTTTAACATCCTTTATTAGTTTTATTGATATTATTATTATTATTGACACTATATGGGAGAATTTTTATTACATAAACATGCTAATTAGATAATTATAGTTTGAAAAGAAATTTGAAAAATTGCAAGAATAAAGACTGAAGTAAATGTATTTTTGTACATTTTTAAAAATATTTTTTGTACATTTTACCTTGGCAAACTGCAACTGTAACATCTGCAATTATAAAGCATTCTGATTCTGATTCTAATATCAAAGACAATGAATTTAAAAAATAGAGACATTAAAATTCTTAAGACTAGATCTGCCAGTTTGGAATAGTGGCTTAGTGGTTAGCATGTTTGCCTCTCAGCACCAGGGATTCAGGTTCGAATCCCAATTTGGGCAGGTTTCCATATTCTTTATGTGTCTACATGGGTTTCCAGCGTTTTTTTTCTGGTTTCCTCCCACAGATTAGGATTAAAAGTTAATTAGCTGCTCTAAATGTCTCCCATATAGTGTGTCTGTGTGTATCTTTGTATCACCCAGAAATGAATTGGAACCATGTCCTGGGTGTATCTGTCCCCGTTCTTCACAGGATGGGCATGGGCATGGGCATGGGCCTGCCCCCTCACGACCCTAGTGTAGGATTAAACAGAAGATAATGAGATGAGATGAGGACTGCCAGCTATCAGACAGGAAATAAATTATTAGGAAAAAAAACACCACTGCAAAGCCTTTGGGGATCAAAGTGGGTAAACAATACTAAAAGAAAGAAGAATCAATGTTTGTCCCAACAAACCCACTTTATTTATCCCACCCATAAAATAAACAAGGGCCCTTAAACTCTTTGAGCTCAGCATGAGAAACTGACACTCCAAAAGCCGCCTAATTATTTCTATCCAGTTATGCAGCATCAGGTGTTTTATGAGTTATAAATACCACATGGTCAACTAGAAGTCTTAATAAAGAAATAATTTACACAAAAGATTGGAGTGATTTGCATCAATGGTGCATTGTCAATTAGAACAAATGCAGTCATTTGTGCTCAGCTGTCTTAGTTCAAACAAGAAGAGGAATAAGGAAAGTGATTATGCACAGGATAAAAGGTCAGATGCACAAAAACTAAGACTGAAATAGAGGACAAAGCGCTGTGTGCTTTGTAAAGCAGGCAAGGAATGAAACCTCTCTGGGTTTTATTTCGTTTTATGTCATTCAAATGCAGACCAGGCGCTACATCGGTCTGACAGTAAAGCAATTAAAGGCGGCGGGTGATAAAACATCCATATGCCACAGCATTTAACAAGCCAACAGGTTCATTCTCCCAGCACAATGAGAATCACTCAATATCCGTCTCGTGCTCACAGACTGAAAGGTCAGTTTACAATTGCTTACACCCTCCCATTTTCTATTCCGCCATACTTTCTATGTCTTTCTTTCCATCTTTGCCTACCTCCCTCTCGATTTCCTTCTCGTCTTGCAGAATAAGTTCTCTAGTCTGTTTACTTCCCAGGCCTGCAAAAGCAATTTCTCCTGCGACCAAATGTTATTGCGGCAGATTAAATGCTGCGGAATATTGTGTGACACATGCTTGCTGTAGCACATACTGCGGGAAAGCAGATGTGGCAGCACACTGATAATGTATTATTGAGAAGACCCTCATCATCAGAGAAAACAATAGAGTCATGAACCTCCATGACTACCAACGATGAAAAGAAACTGCTTTTATTGACTGAGCTAGAAGAGTAGAGAACAGAAAAGAACTAAAGTATAAAGAAACTATTTTAGCTAGTGGATATAATAGACTTTTTGTTTTTTTGATTGAAAAGGTGCACAGACCTTTTCATGTTCAGATTTCTTATGTATATATGCATGTACAATTCTTTGTATACTGTTGAACTCTTATACCCCTATGTAGAACATACACTATACGAACAAAAGTATTTGGCCCACCTCTTAATCATTATATATAGTGTTTTATTCAGTTAATTTGCTACTGGTAAATACATTCAAGCATACAATTTTTAGACAACTGCATGGAAAAAATGGGAAAGGGTCATTTCAGTTTCAGTGTGACTGTGGCCCTTTTAACAAAGCATGACAAAGTCATGGATGGATGAATCTGGTGTTGAGGTGTTGAATTTAATTAGCTGTGACAGCAGCATACGATGCAGGGCATGTCGGTGGGGGGGGCGGAGTCAAGTAGGTGAAGGAGGTAATTGAATCACCTGCCATAGGTTTTACTAATGGTCTGTGTGTAAGTATTTAAAGAGAGGAACTGCATGGAACAAGGAGAGGAGGAGCAGCAACTGAAATCACAAGAATTGGCTGCACAATAACAGTCATGTTTGGGTGAGCCAATTCCTGTCTCTGATCCTACACTATAGGATACTGGCCTACACAAGGCCCTACCAACACTATTAAACAACTATGAGATGATCTACAACAGGAATCATGAGTCAGGTTTTCTTTCTCCCCCAACATCGGTGTCTAACCACACAAATACTTAATTGGGCAAAACATCTCATAGACACAATTCAAGGAATCTAAAAAAAACTCATTCCAACAAAACTACAAATGTTATTCCTTAAAATCTTCTGTAAAAATTTTGTTCCAAACTGTGTGTTTTCAAATTAAATTCAAATAGCAAAAACTAAACTTTTATTTAAAGCTGAATTAAATTCAGTCAATTCAGGGAACAGAATTTTCAACCCTGTTTTTTCTATTTTACATTTGCAGCCATGCTTTTTCTTATAGTAATTCAATCAGTTTTCTCTCTTGCAGGAAGGACTGTTAAAAAAAGAGAGAGAAAGACATTTTAATGGGTTATGATGTAAGATGTAAAATATGAAGAAATTAGCATGTCAAAAAGCTATATCACAATTAATATTTGTAAAACTAACATCTCTCTGTAATAAATGTTACCCAGTTAGGTTCCTTAAAAGTTACAAAAAATCAGTGTAATTAAACTCAAATTGCATTAAGAGAAAAATGCCATTAGAAATATTACAGTGTAAATAATTGTTTAATAAATATTTATATCATATTAATATGTAATTTATATAATATATATTGTATATAATGAATATAAGTCTGCTGATATGTCCTGTCCTTAGATCTATCTGTCTAGCATCTGAATGTTCCAGCATGTTTTTAAGCAACATGGTCATGGAGAGGCAGGGAACGTAGTATATCCGATTCACTTGCTTTAGATTGTGGGAGGAAACCAAATCTGTCCTTAAATCTTAAATATTACATGCACTTACACTTACAGTTTTACACTTACAGATGTGGTAGAAATGAAGAAGTTTGAAAAACTCCAGTGTACCTTTTCTACGGAAATCATTTCATGAACAGTGTAAAGTTGGCACATGTTGCCCTATGATGTGGAGACATGTGCTCGCATCTTATTGAAACATTTTTATTTTTTTTTTTCAGGGTAAGTGAGTAAAGGTGTGACCCATCTTGGCCATCACGAGTATTATCAAGATGAATGACACTCTGGAATTCCAAGATGCCCTTAAATACTTTAAATGCTCTCTGTTCCCCCTCTGTGCAGATGAGAGTCGACAATAAAAATGGGGACACTGTGTTGAGAGGAAGGTATGTTCTAATGAGATGAGGTGCTGCAGAAAAAATGTTAGAGACATCAGTTAAGGAAAATTTAGGTTTCTGAGTGTGTCTACTTTTATTTTTTATACTCATTTTTTTAGCTAAATATTTACATGTTTTGCCAATAACTAGTATTTAACACAGCAATTCTAAAACTAATAAATCCATAGTGATAGATTAATCCCATATGCATCTGATGTTGAGAAACTAACTTTAAAAACTCTGTATCCTCCTACTACTCTTGGCCTCCCAGCCTCAATAAATCACTGTTATTCATTTAATAAGTCTATTACTAAAATAGGCAACAGGTATTTTAGTTTTTCCTCCCATATGGCTAATTTATTAGAAAAAATGTCCTGTAATCAAATAACTGATGAACTCCTAAATACACAAAGAATGCTGATTCTGCTGGCATCTGCTAAATGCATGCTGACATTCTTATTCTGTCTTAAAAAGAAACAATGGCACCAGACTTCCACAGTGACAAATCTACCTCAGTGCCTTTACTTCTGTCCTTTAAGTCTCAAACACCTTGCTGTCATTTTTCTTTATAAGATCTCTCTTTAGATTGAAATTCTACCAGCATCTCCCCATCCCCTTAAAGTTTTACAGACGACAAGGAGAAAGCTTTGCCTGTGCCTTAAGCCATACTGCATCATTTCTGAAAGCTTAAGTCACATATTAATTCTACACCCCTGCAGACTTCCATTTTCCATCAAAGAGGCTCATGTCGGTGTGCTGGCTGGGTGGATCTGACTTCCACACCCACAAAGTAGAGATTAAATCAGCATTACTGCTGGTCATTTTCAGAGACTGAGATAAAAAAAACAGTTAAAGATAAAGCTTCCTTTTTTTCTCTAATCTTTTAATTAGCGCACATCATCTGGGTCAGGACTCAATCACACTTAAAAGAAAGTCAAATTGACTATATAAGTAATTACATATTTTTTTCTAAAAGATTTTATGTGTATTCATTTAAACTTTCACCCACAGTGGCTTATTAATGATATTACTGTTATTTAACAAATTACCAAGGTGTTATCTTCCTTATTAGTGAGTAAAAAGGCAAAATCACATTAGAGAACTACAGTAAATACCATGTGTATTTCTTGTTGTAAATTTAAATGATGGTTAATTATTATTCAAATCACATCAAGATGCTTTTCACTGAATCATCCAGAGCTGCCTTCAAAAACTGTTTACTTGCTTCACACCAGATGCAGTACATGTGTGTTATGGAACTGCAGTGGCCTGCTTTCATGTGTTTATTTACACCACAAATATTTCTTCACAGCAAATGCAACAAGCTCACTATAGTGAGCTTAAACTCTGAAAACATTTAGAACAAGTTTAATAAGATACAAAAACACGTCTCTCTCCTGCAGTGGCCCAAGTTAAAAAATGAAACTAAAACAGAAAGCAGCCTCTGCAGGTTCCTTTAACACAAAGCATGAAGGATGTTTCTGAAAACAAGCTTGCCATTAATGCATAAGGTTCACGTATATCAAAAACTAAGTTTTTTTTATTTATTTGTTTTCATTGGGAAAATAATTAATACTGCATTTAATTTTAATTAGTTTGTAAAAAGGAAATGTTTTTCCTATGAACTGGTATATTAATTCATTATCATTTGCTTAATCCCCTACTAGGGTCACGGGGAGGTTCCCCATGCCCATCCAGGGGAGAACGTTTCGGGCGCTGGGCAGATACACCTAGGACAGGGTGCCAATCTATCGCTGGGCACATTCAATCACACATACACACATACTATTTGGGGAAATTTAAAGCATTCAATATATCTTGAATCCATGTTTTTGGACTGTAACAGAAACTAACGCAGACAACATAAAAACTCCCAGATTCAAACTTGGATCCTTAGCGCTGAGGTGCGAATGTGCTAACACCTAAGCCACCATGCCACCCATCTGGAATATTTCATTAAAAAAATGTTCCACATAAGAAGAATGATTAATATTAATGATAAATAATGATTTAAATAAGACTTTGTAATTCAAAAAACATGAATAACAATGTATGTTGTCAATTATAGCATTTAAAAAAAATGAGATCTGAAAAATGTGAGTCAGACACAAATAATTATAAACTGTGAATCTCATTTCTAAAATCTATTCAGTCCATACTTTTATTTGTTTGAACTGAAAAGTTTCATTTATTTTTGCTCAGTACCTCTTATGTACAAAAATAGGCTTAAGGCTGAAACTGTAGACAGGATGATTCTGGCACACCGGATGTCCCACAGACAGTGTGAATGCTGGAATTTGTAAACATGTATGTAAGGCAGAATCACTAGGCAGTTTTAAGAAACTACTGAAGATGCATCTTTTTAACAAATACCTGTTGTAAAAATAAATAAATAAAGGGAGGGGGCGCAGCATCAAATAACAATCAGGTCTGATGATTTTACAGTAAAATTGGTTTTCTTCATAACTACTGACTTGTGATGTTCTCATTTGTAGGTCGCTTTGGATAAAAGCGTCTGCTAAATGACTAAATGTAAATGTAAATTTACACCAAAATAATGATCAACAGGTTAAACAGTTGTCATGCACTATTTTTATTGTAAGGCAAACGTTGGTGTGAAGATTTATATTCATGTTGAAATGCAGGGGTGAATAATTTAGTGAATTATGACTACAAATACACAAAAAAGTAACAAAATGGTTAAAAGTTCCCACATCAACCACATATATTTTTCTTTTATGTCTTGACCCTCTTAACCATGCTTTTCATTTTTTATGGTTTATATCTGTAAACCTGGTCCTCTTTTGATCAGATTTCAACCAGACATTTTCAACTGCTTTTTCTATTGAGAGATTTCATACACTGATATATATAAAATTTTTCTTTTTTACTATTTCCCCCCTGTTCTTTACTGAGTGATGACTGTAAATTAGGAAGTGGCTCCAACTTATTCTCATGTTGAGTGAGTGACAGCTGCAGTTTAGACAAAAGGGGGGCGTATAAATCTCTGGCTTACTGCTCCTCCATCCGCTGCCTGCCTCACTGATGCCCTACTGTGCCGCTACCAAATGTGGCCAAGTGCCCACTCTTTCATAGATGCACCTTAATAAGGCATGCCGCTCCATAATAAGCTGCCTTACTGGGGACAAGAGGCATGCTTTTTTGCTTCGCCCTCTTCTCTCTTCACTCTGCATGGTCTCCAGCACCCTATTCACAGACCCGTGAGGCGTGACAAAGGGAGCAGGGGGCCGATTAGCAAGAGCCAGCAACACAGCTGGTTAGGATCTAGGGTGCTTTAGGAGTGAAGTCGGGGAGCTCTTCCAGCATGTCTCGACTGGGGCTATTCCTACAAATGCACACTCACATACACACTAGAGACTTCCCTTGGGCTGCAATTCTTTTGTAGACTGAGGAACAAGCTGAAACCTCTTTTACCAGTAAACAATTTAATCATACAGTTCATTTAACCTGTGTTTTTTAATCTTACACACACATGGAACTTAAACATTACAGATGATTAGGTGTATACTTCATTATATCCTGAAACTGATCCTGATTTTGAACTTGTTTGCTGTAAGGTGATGACTACTGCAGCACCATGCTGCGCAGCAGTCACTAAATAATCTAAAATTATTGTTTTAACAAAAACACCTAAAATCAACAATCAAGTCATAAAACTTTCACTTTAATGTGCATTGACATCTGCTTACAGTTATGGGAAATATATCTTTATAAATATCTACTTACATAAAACATTTGCAAAAAAACTAATAACTTCTAATCGTTCAGACAATTACTAAACAAGAAGGTTGAGTTTCTTGGTATTTCTCAATACCCGAATAGCTTTTTAGGTCCATCATCAATAATAGGCCTGTGTGCAATAAATATTCCAGTTTATACTAAAGGTGCTCAGAGGGAATAACGTAAGTTCTATGCCAGTGAATTTCCTCTCCATCATTAAACTCTTTCTTTATGGATTTGAACTGAAAAAGCTGTACTCAAACTCTGAAGTATTCAGAATCTTTAATAATTTGATTTAATTAGAATTAGGGATTAATGTCATGCATAAAAAGTTCCACTTAAAAACTCATATTGGGTGCAAAATATAAAGTGCTGAACTAAAAGAGTAGCTTTGAATCAATCATTAAATAATTAATAATGAAACGGTATGTAGCTGCTGGAAATTAAACTAGTTGGGGTTACTTTATTCTATTTCTGTTTTTTTGTTTAGCCCACATTTGAAACCTGCCATACCACACATTTTTTTAAAACGTCTGACACTAAATAATTGAAAACCATACATTTAATGTTTAACAGGATATTGTAGTGCTTAAGTCTGTTATGTTATCCATCATGAATTTTTTTTTCAGCTAGCAGCTAAGCTGTCAAATAAATGACAATATTTTTATGTAGAATGCAATCTATTAATTTATCTCATATAAATAGTAATTACAATAATGTGAAACACAGGATCTTTATAAATGCACTTTAATAAATGGTACTTCCTGACTTCCTTTACATCAATGTTAACCACTGCCATAAACCTGGTAATATACAATTATCTGCAGCATAATAAATCATCCTTCATGAATTTAATAATTAGGAGGGAGCCAACATATTTCTGGTCCACTGGCCAAATAAGGTGAAAAATTGAAATGTTTGCAATAAAACAAACTGAGATTAAATGAGAATAATAATAAACAGTACTGTGGAAACAGTATCCGCTCCATTCTTGTAAACTGCCATGCTATGAACTTTGAATTAATTAAACCTTTGCACTGCATCTTGTGATAATGTTGAGTATTTATTGCCTGTGAGATTAAGAACTTGATCACTTACACAAACACAGCTTGGCCGCTGTCCATAAAGATGCCGTTGGAAGGGCGCTACTACTAAACTGATGCATGCTGATGGACGCTGAGCCTCAGTTTTCTGTTTAAACTTCTGACTCGGTTAAGCTTTAAGCAAACTTCATAAATAGCTGTTTGAGGATGTGCCATGTCACTCTCCAGAATTAAATTAGGCCTACTGCGCTCTCTCTATTTCCTTCAGACTCAATTCAGTTAAAAGAGACGGCAGTGGTAGGATGCATTAAATTCACAGTGGAATTTGTAAAAATGTAAGAGGAGGCCTAATTAAAAGAGAAAAATGTACCAGTTTAGCCGAGACTGATTCTAATTCAGTAAATCAGAGGACCTTCATTTACTGATTAGATGTGAATTCTTTTGGGTCAGTTAGACTATAGAAAGACTTAGGATTGTATTACAGTAAAGCTGCATCATTCCAGAAGCATTGATCAAGAGCCACTTATCCTAAAAGAGGAGGGAGTTGCATTACTGTTTAAAATGTTTAAACTGAAAACAAGATTCAGATCTGATATGCTTTCCTTAGAATTACTACTGTGAAAAACAAAAAAACACAAGTGTGGCCATTCTAGGAAAACACAGAAAATGGTTTTAATAATGAAATATGAAGGAAAAAAGTCTGTGGATCGTTCACCATACATTTACATCTGGTCATTTAGCAGATGCTTTTATTCAAAGCCACTTACAAAAATCCCAACTTAGTTTGGGTCAGAACACATGGTTGGTACAGTACCCCAGGGGCAAATTAAGGGTCTTGCTCAAGGACCCACATCGGTACCCACAACCTTCTGATTAATAGCAGCGCTCTGAGCTACCACACCATGATGAAATTTTATTATATTTTATTTATAAACCCTAAGCAGTCATGTTAAAGGTACAGGTACATGGGTGTGGGGTGGGGGGGGGTACATTTAAAAGTCAACCTTTTATTCTGATTTGTAACATTTAGGTCATAATAAATACACAATACAGACAAGTATTTAAAAATGTATACATGTGTTGTGTGACTAATTAATCCTGCAGGTTGCTCTTTAACCTGTGAAAATGTAGGGGTCAAAAGGCCATAGCATTTTAATATAATGCAACTGCCTTATGCTGAGATGACTGCGAGCATACATTTTGTTTCCAAGGCCACATATATTCACCAAAGTCAAATACAGGTCAGTTGCATAAATTAATCTAAAATATTGAAATTGGTCAATACAATCTGACCAAAATATATGATTTGATAGTGAGACTTGTAATGTGAACACAACATAATTGCTTAAAAAGGTGCTAATGGTACACCATGCATAGCAAGAAAAATGAATGATGACTCTTTATATGTTCACTACATGAACCATTCTGCACCCTGATTAGAGAGGGTCTGTGTAAAATCACATTTACACCATCTTTACATCCATTATATGTACAGTGTGATACAAATATTATTGCTGAACCAGAATGTTGATATTGAAAAGAAAAATCAATTATTTTATGTGTGTTGTCTCACTCTATATTCACACACTCTCTCGCTCTCTCTCTCATACACACACACGTACGTAGAGGGAGGCACAAAGAATATGATGACAGCAGCAGCCACATCTTTGGTTGAGAATAGGTGATATGGTGTGTTAGCCGCATTGGCCTCCAGCTGTTCTAACAGAGCTCATCAAAATTCCACCTGCCTCATGCTGAAGAGTCTCTAATATGCTGAACGATGCTGAACATGGCCAGACGGTCACACTTGCTCTCATAGGAACCTGATCCTACCAGATGCAAAGCTGAATAACTGGCAAAACCAAAAAACACAGACACACACAGCAAGATATTTTTTTTAAACAAAGACTGGATTTGTTCGGCTGTGGGTAAAAAGTCAGTAGATCTAGCCTCTGTGTTTGTGTGTGAGTTTGTGGGGGAGAGGAACTGTAACCGCCCTCTCTCTCATCTCAAGTGGCAATATTTTACCATCACTGAAAACATGAATGAGCTTTAGATACAGATTTCCGTCTGCCTGTCACCAGTGGAGTGGCATCAGAGACCAGATGAAAGGTCATATTTCATTGCCTCTGACACACACAATAATCAAGCTTCAGTTAGCAATTATGCTGCACTTAATGCAAATTGATGGGCTTTAGAATCAGCATGTGAACAAAAGAGGGGACTAGTGCTAGCTCATTACAGAACATAGTTGACCTCAGTACCCACAATAGGCCTTTCTTTTTCTCCACAGACCAAGAGGAGACATGTAATACTCAGATTTAAATGTCTTTGGCTTTATCATCTGCATACTGATCACCAAACTGACCACTATTACATTACATAGCTGAATATACAATAATTTGAAAAATACAAATCTATGACTGCAAAAATCCTTAAAGCTTTCTTTGTCTCCACCTCTCTCTCTCGCTCGGTCTCTCTCTCTCACACACGCACACACATACACAAACACACACTCCAATCACGTTATTATTATTAATTACCTCCTTTTTTCTACACTTATTGTTTATTGTATTCATCTGATTGATCATATAGATTAATATAATAATTGTGCAATGGTCAGAACAACACTGGACTGAATAAATAATATGTTTTGAGTGATTGAAAAGTCGAGTGTTGATTGAAGACCAAACCATTTTCATTACTGATATTTGTGCAAACAAGGATAAACCAGTCAATAGTCTGTTTACATTCTGGTGCTTTCTTCATCTGTTGGGTTTCTTTCATGATCCATGTGTCCAATTGTTTGAAAACAGTTGGGTAACAGCTGTTCAGGCCACTATGCAAATGAAGGACATGGGCATTTACTTTAACAAATGAAAAAAAAATAAGACCTGCAGAGTAAAACAGTTAAATAGAAGGTGTTACAGAGCTGACCAGAAAATTTATATAACTTTATAAACAAAAGTACCGGGACACATCTTTCAATCAGTAAATTTAAGTCTTTCATTTATTGTTACAGGTGTATTTTACTGTTGCTTTTGGTATACATTTTTTGCTTTCTGTGTTTTAATTTGTGAGAATAGTATAATGTGCCCCAGAACATAAAGCAAGGTCCATTTTGTGCAGTGTCAGTGACAAAGATGTTATTCTAAACAAAGCTGAAAATCTTGTAGAAAACCTTAACAAAAGACAAAATATTTCTTGCTACAAAGGGAAGATCAACTGCCTATGAAAGCCTGTGGATTAGAAGATATGGAACATTAAATGTAATGGAATATAAAAGTTCTTGATATATTGGGTTTCAATAGTTTTGTGCATGTATTGTATTTCCTTTTTTCTAAAGTTGTATGCATTTTGCTAAAATGAAGAGGGACCCTATATCTAGTAAACACACAACTGGCATACATGTCCAATATTTAATCTGTATTAGACAAGATAAGATAATCCTTTAAGGGGAATGTTTACAGTATCTGCTCATCCTATAGCGGTGGCCTCTGCTGACCAGCAGTTTCCCTGTCCTTCTGTTTAAGAAGCTCTCTACTATAAACATGAATGCATTTCTGTAAGCCTCCATATGTGCATGCTGACTCATATATGCTGAATGCTTTTTCTGTGTGTTGATGTTATCTTATGTGTGATTATGAAGCATCTGAGTCTATCTGAAATAATTGTAAATGTGTGACTGCATAGGTTGTGTATAAATCTGCATGATAGGTTTACAGCATGCGTGTCCCCTTCTGTTTGTTCCTGTCACCCATTACTGAATAAGGATTCAAGATTATCTATTGAGACTGAAAGCTTTAAGAAATAGGAGCATTCGGGGGTTGTGACCTTTGATAATGGTCATGCTGTGGATGAACAAAAAGCCCTGGCCTGAGGCGTCATTTCAATTAAATTATCAATGTTGGGTCAAAATCAATGGGTGGGTCAGTGAGTTGGCGAATGCAGACAGATGGTAAAACAAAGGGGATCTAAAAAGCCTCATTTCACAAAAAGGCCTAAATTAACCGCATTGGCTAATATTTATTGACCCATAATTTACCTTCTAAACTCTCCATGCTGTTTGGCCAAAAAATGTCAGCTGCTCAAAATGAGGAAATTACTAAATTATGAATGCTGTTTAAATGATGTGCATTCAGGTTTAGATGGAAAGCAGTGCACTGTCATGAAGTGCCCTTCTAGGTAAGACTGCTAGGTAAGATGGTGAAGAAGGGCTCCCAGCACGAAAATTTAGCATGAGAACTGAGGTTCTAATACTTTTAATACTCCAAACTTAAATCATTGTAATTTATTGACTTTATCTCTGCATGACTAAAAGCACAAACATGAACTATGGGACTCACTATGGGAAATGTGCACACTGACCAGATAAGGCAATGTCAATGCTCAATCACAGACTTCGGTCACACATCCTAACCACAGTCATCTAGGTCATCCATAAAAATGCGAGACATACCAGCTCCAGACTCTTATAATGCCAAATAAATAAACAGCCAATGTATTGATTAACAGCACTGTTAAATTAGCCTACGAATAAAAAGGACATCCACTATATATATATATATATATATATATATATATATATATATATATATATATATATATAATGTGTGTGTGTGTATGTCTAAAAGCTTAGTGGGGTTGAGGTCAGAGCTCTGTGTAGGCCAACTAAGTTTTTCTGCCGTTAACTCATCCAACTGTGTCTTAAAAGGACCGTTTTGAACACTGAAAAAAAAATCACAGTGAAACATAAATGGGCCTTTTACAAACAGTTCCCACAAATTTGGAAGCACACATTTAGGTAAAAATGTATTTTTTTTTAACAGATATGACAATATAACTGAATGAGGCACTTAACTTTAAGAATTAAGAGATATGTAATTCCTACATTAGAAGTTATTCTTTTATTTATGCAGTGTGATTAAACGTAATATAGCAAAGAAGAAAATGAAAGGCTTAGGTCAACAGAGATGTGCATTAGTTTTAGTATGTATAAGCAAAAATGTAAACTGGTTAAAAATCAGTGAAGAAGAGGATAGAAAACAAAGTTAAATTTAGAGCTCACTTAGAAAGATCACATCTATTAGAGCTGAAAATTTGGCCCCACCCACAACAGACAAGATGTGGTACAGAAGCAGTAGAAGGGCCAAATCATTTTTAAGAAGCCATCACTTTAAAGAACTGAACCAATCTGCCAAGAAGCTAAAAGCAACATTCAGTAAAGCTCACTCTTAGGCAGACGTTCGATCACTAAAAGACAGAAGGCGGCACTTTGTCAGCAACAGCAGGCTCTCCACATGGATAAGCACATTTATAGTTGCATTTCGGCCAACCTGAGAAAACTGTCCTATATGTCTTTCATCCTCAGCAACAGAGCTGTTTTTGTAGAAAGACAGGGATTAGAGGTGTGTGTAACTAGTGGAAGCATTGCTCAGGGAGAACAAGCAGATCACATGCTCTTTCCTCAGGCCATTCGGCATTAGAGCTAAGAAGGATGACAAGCTGTGAGAAAGCCAGTTGCTTGCCTGAATTTGAGACAAAAAAGCTCCCAGAAAAAATAAGGACAGAAAGTGAGTAAAGAATGTAAACAAGAAGGAGTGCCTTTTTCACATTCACGATTCTGTACTAAATCAACCCCAAATATAAGAAATATAGAAAAACCATGATATTCCAGCAAGAATATAATCATAAATTTGAGTCTGTTTGGTAAACATACCAATGGTATGTTGGCATTATCGTAGAGAAAAAGGAAATAAAACACCACAGTTTCTGACAGGTTTGGTAAAAAGTACATTTACAGTATTATACTATGACAATAAAAAAACCCTGCTGTCCAATATCTAATAAAAGTGTATACATTCCTTGCAGTATTTAGAGCCTCATATAATCTGTTCCTGCTCAGTCTTTATGAAATTCAGTTTTCCCATTTCTTTTCAAGCTTTTACTCACAATATGTAATGGAAGCCTAAAAGTTTTATTCAGTCTAAAAAGTTTACTAGACACCCTACCCCACCTTACGCACACAATTCAGTAAGACCATTTACAAGTTTTAAGACATAGTCTACAAGAACATGCACTAAGGCAGAGAAGTAAGAGCAGAGAGCAGCTAATGTGTCTTTTATTGTGTAAATCAAATATTAATGCAAGTTAAAATGCCATGCTGGGCAGCAGGGTCTAAACTTCACTTTGACTCAGTATGCCAGTAACTGCCTTGATCTACATTAATATTCAACCATTTTCCAAAATAGAAAAGATTTGTTAAAAAAAAAAAAGATTCTGCTTTACCGACAACTACTATAATTATTTTAACATTTAAGGCACATGCACATTTGCATGCACAAAGACTTTTCTCATTTACTAAAGTCATCAATTCTCATTACTACTTATTGACACACTTTATCATTCTATTAAAATAAAACAATTAACCCCTTAAACCTCTACTTCTTGGACCCTGAGGCTGGGCAGAATTAATGCAGCTGCTCATACTCTTCATAAATGCTACACAACAACCATGGCTTCTGCCTCAGATGGCCACTGAATAACCATATAAAACCTTTAAGGTAAACAAGCTGCAGTTTGGTATCCTCTGGGTATAGAAGGCCATATGAATACAGAGTTTGTAATTAGGCCATGGTGGCTGAAAAGCAACACAAATCGACACAACAATGGTGTTATTACACAAAAAGTGCTAAACATACTGAGATAACATGTCCCGGGTGGACCAGGTGAGTGACAAGCTGAATCTATTGCCATGACAATGGTGTAGTAATTGCACATCGAATGTAAGTGGGTTCTTTACCTGAAAAGGTCTAAATCCATGTGATATCATTAATAATTGCTTTCACAAACACTATCAATAGCTTAAGGTAACACAGTCCAACAGCAAGAAGCAAATATTTCAAATTACACTTTCAACCTTAAAATGTTGCAGAGCCTTCAAATGTGTACTCGTCCCATGTTAACTCTAAGATAAAGGTTCAAACATTCAGCTGCAAATCTGAATCTGCTTATTTATCTGTTAATGCCCACCTATGTTGAAAGAACAACTGCAGCGTATTCTGACAGCCTGATGCCACTATGAACATTTTTTCTCTGCAGGAGAAAAAATAAAGGTTCTATAAATTTTGCCTTTCTTATGTAAGTCAACAGACACTGTTAGGAAATGCATTTAACAATATCTAAAGTATTAATACAAATCAGCAGCTTATTTATTTAAAACAAATCAAATAAATTGTTGCTTAAAAAGTGCAAAATAAGACTTTTTTGTTACAGCAACATATTCAATGTGTAAACATTTGACTAACTTTCAATATAATGTTATAATCACTACAAACTCTGCCTTATTAAAAATTTAACACAGTCATACATCAGTTCTACAATATCATACATATATTTGAATTATCCTCTGCAGAAGGGCTAGTGTGAGGTAATTATAGGATGCCTGCCTCAAACATAAATCTAACTATATTGCTTCTACAATACTACTAAATCCCTCCAAATACAGTAAAGTTACTTTTGGTGCAGTGATACTTTTACTCCATCTTTAACTTATTTTTGGTTTTACTAAGTATACATGTTTGTTCTGTAACACTTGCAGCAGACCTGCAGTTCGTTTTTTTGTGATTTCCTCTTATATCTTAAGTAAAGTTACAATAAGTAGTCTGCATTTAAAACATTTGGTTTCAGAGACATTTCACATATTTGGTTCACAGTCCCTAAGAGCCAATAACATTCTGCTATTCTCTAACTTTGCTAAAGAATCTAATTTCCTCAATCCCACTGCTTCCAGAGTTTTCATTTTTTTTTCCCTAGTTCTTGTGTTTGCACTGAGCTCAGATCAGTGCTTTGACTTCTCCTTATTAAATGCTAAAAGCATAGAGGCCTTTGTCCTTCTGTGTGCTTTATGACTAGGGAAAGGCCTTGCAGGAAACAAAGTGATTCTATGAATTAGTAATATATTGGCATGCGAGTGCCAACTTCCCTTTTAATTAAATTAGATCATGGTAAAAAATGCCAGAGCAGAGATGGGACAAGGAGGCCTCACTTAATTTAGCCCTGAGAGAAAGGCATGAACATAGCTTCTGTGCAGGATGAACAGCCAGCATTAAAAAAGAAATGTCTTTTAAACGGGGTACCACCACCTCCAAAGTCTTAAAAAGAGAACACAACCACTTTATTTTCACCTCACAAAAAATGACTGAAAAAGCTTTTTGTCCTGAAGTTGAAGCTAAAGTCTTTAACCATTTACAGATAGAGCTTTAATGAAGTGAAATAAAAACTAAAGTGCATTTTACATAAACTATGAATTGTTACTACACCTTTACCAGTGGAATGGGTTACCAACTCAACGAGAACAATTGGAACTGGAATTCAGACTGATGAAAGCAACATAGTTTTATGTTCTAACAACAGTTTGGGGAATAATCCTAAAGTGGGATGATGTTCTAAAAGCACAATCCAAGTAGTTGATTGATTTATTTTTTATATTTTATCAAACATTGTTTAACATGTGGGCGATGCCTTAGTGGTTAGCACATTTGTATCAGCCTAGCGCCTGATACATTCTCATGAGTACACCCCCCATGACCCTAATATAGGATAAAGCAAAATATATTAAATGACTAAATGAATGAATGTTTCACATGGAATGTTTCTCAAACTTAAGTTTATTTATTTATATAGCACTTTTATATTGTCTACAAGCAGCTTAAAAGTGTTCCAAGCCTGAAACCCCCAAACAGCATGAACAGCAACAGTGGAAACTAAAAATTCTCTAATATTTTTGTTTTAAATGTAAGAATACTTGTAAAGAATGTGACGGTGAGGATTCATTCTCCTTGAATGATTAAGCAGTATTAACAATGTAGGACACTAAGGTATAGGTTGTGTATATAATAAAAATGAACAATTGTTAAATCATAAATAAACTAATTCAGCTCTGCCATACAATTTTGTTAAATCTTTCTCTGATTTACTGTCATTGCATGATTTACTATTCAGTATACTATTCAAACCTGGAGTCTGATTTTCTTTGATTACCAATATGTCTACTGAACAATCTAGTCTTTGTCAAAATAAGATTATAAAAGATTAATGTGCAACCTACATTGCATTGTTTCCAGATTATTAAAACCCAAAACTAACCCTTACTTCATGCTGTTTTCTGACCTTTCTACTCACCCAGATGTTACTAACCACCCATTATGATCCCAATTACACAGTCAGAGTTTCCTTCCTCAGGTTGTCTTAACAGAGCCATAGGGATGCTACTAAGGTGGGGAAGGATTTACGGGAGACAATGGAAGAACATAAAGAGGCAAGACCCCCCGTTTAGTCTAAATTAATCCCTTGAGAAGACAGATGCTGCAAAATAGATAATCCTCATCCCAACACCTAGTCAATATCATTATGAAACTGACAGTGGAAGTATGGATGTGAGACATATTTAAAATGGCAGGGAGTGAAGATAACATCTGACTGACCCATGCTTGCATTGCTATATGATGGCAAAAATAATTAGGTAACAGGTAAAATACATAGAGCACATAACTGTTGTTATCTAAGATTCACCATGTAATAATATCAATATACAATCAATGAACATAGTTGTTCTTTACTTGTCTGTTTAAGACAATTTACAGTACAGATGTGTTTACAATAGTAAACAACACTGCAGAGATAATAAAGATTTGGTACGTTATTGAAGAGCAGAATAAAAGAATGATGACAACAGATGGTCAAAATACTAATACACCAAAAATAAAGAAAAAGCCTACTTGAAAAAACTAATAAAAGTAAAAGTGATTTGATTCAGTGGTAAATGTGTCTGTCCCAGCAATATGTTATCATCTTACAGGTTTTTAGATAAAAAAAATAGAATCAAGCACTTTATCAAAAATGTTAAAAAATATTTTTTTTTAATTAAAAAAAAAAGCATTCAAGTAAATTAGCAAACTACAGGTTACATAGTTAACCATGCTTCATGGAAGGCATTCTGGAGGCACTACCCAGGAAATTTGACAGGTGCATGAGATTCTAAGCCCATGACATGCCTTTAGACTGAAGTTGTGACAGCTGTGGCCAAAGTTCATTTTATGCCACTAATGCACAAATCCACCATAAAGATAGCAACTTGGACACCAAGGCCAGTCTGTCAATGCCTTCTTAAACACCATCAGCATGTGAAAGAGTGTAAAGAGAAAAAAAACTGCCCTTGCTATTTGATCTTAAATCTTCTCTGCCCTGGTCAGCCAGCCGAAATGTCCTGTTTAGCAAGCCAGCAAAAACATAATACTATAAAACCTCAATTTCCAATAGGATAAAATCACATGCATATAATGCAAACAATGGTGTCAAATCTGTCCAAAAAGTTCTTAAAATATAAAGGACTGCTTATGAAATAGTAATACCAAAGTAAATGTAAAGTGTACAGTGGTTTACACAGTCATTTTAAAATGAATAATAGTAAAATATTACTAAATTGCCACTTTATTAAAAGACACCAGATCCAGTGTACTGGACCTTCTTTTACCTTCAGAACTGCAGCCATTCCTTGTGGCATAGAATCTACTGTTATAGAAATAGATTGCAAGTGACATTGTCCCATTTAAAAAATATATATTTGTAGCTGCCACAAATTAGATAAAAGAGTTGGCAAGTTCTGAACAACCCAGGCTATCCTGTCATCAAAATGCTTTACATGAATTAAATCTGGGTCTGCAAAGGCTCTTCTGTTCCTAATTCATGGCTTGTGCCCATGACTGTGTCCTGCCTCTTCATCAGAACAATTTTTACGATTGTTTTGACTCATTTTATATTTAAAAATCCCTCTTTTTGGGAAGTTAATAGAAAATGTGACATAAAAACATGACATAAAAATAATTTGTATTAAATTTTGTTTTTCTTTTCATTTTAATTAAAGAGATTTTATTACATATACGAGCAGCCTTTAAAATAAAATTTTCCAAGGATTCTAAAACTTATGCATTGTGCATCTGTCATACTCTTCTTCTTCCCAACTCGGTTATTACTTCTTCTCTGTTTGAGTGTTTTGCAAGGTTAAGATGTGGCAGTCATTAAATCATTTTCCCCTAAGGATTTGGTATTTCTTAGTGCAGAATTTTGCTTCGGGCTGTTATGCACATATTAGTTTATAAAACTAGATATTATTTGGATGTATTGCCTAAGGACAGTGTATGAGAAATGTGACAGTAAAGAAATTTGTCTAAAAATACCTAAAACTATATCTATTATCTAATTGTGTTAGCGGTAACAGAGTTTTATATTCACACTTTTCTTCTTTTATAAAAAATAAGTCAATTAAAAAAAAATAAATAAAAAAAATAAATAAATAAAAAACGCACAGCTTTATAAGCCCAAAGTGTCACTCTCCTGCTTCACATTTCCAAAAGATATCATTAAGCATTACAACAAATATGCTTTATAACAAATTTATTAAATGACAAAAGAACTGTAAACCTTGTTGTTTTTAAAGATATGCATCCGGATCGATAGCCATAAGTTACATAGAACAACTTCTTTCTACTCACAATCAGTTGGAGCCATATTTAAACTCTTCCACTTTAAAGTCAATTCTTCCAAAACTGGAAAATTAATTATGCAAGGTTTTCCATATCCATGCATTGTCTAAATATAATCCACTAAAGAAACAGATAATTGCTTTAGTATAATTATTTACGATTTGCAATTTTGTTAGAGCAAAGAACCAGCACGGTGCTAATTTTTCATAAAGATTCATATGCGGCAAGCCGAAATTAAGTAAAAATACTCAGTGCTCATTTAAAGATAAAGCCCCGTGTGCTGTAGTCAAGATTAATGGTGCTGCAAACATCTTTCAACAAACTTTAAAACAACACTAGACTTTACCTAGACTTTAATAATGCTCAGATTTTTTGTTGACCAACAGTGGAACTGGTCTGCCTGAATGAATGAATGAATGTGTACAATGAGATATGGTTAATCAAAATTCTAAACCCGAGAGTACAAACATGGAGTTTTATTACTGTGTATAATTTTTCATGCCTACTAAACTGCCAAAAATGGAAAAAAAGACATAAAGGACTTGATTACGTAGTCATGATTCGCAGTAATCTTATCAGTACTGCTGATGCATATTCAAAGGGAAATCTACATCTATACAGTATAGTGTGAGCATGATTTTGGTGCTGTGTATAAGTAGCAAGTTAAACTAAATATTACATGGTACCTGGATTTTTAATAACCACAAGTTTTAAAAAGGGCTAAAAGAGTAATACACACAAATGCACACTAAGTAGAAAATTATGGTATATAAAACTTAAGTCTACCTCAGTAGTGCACAGTTTTGCAATAATTTTAAAATAATGAGCTTCTTTAAAACATCCTTTTGTATATTTGGATAAAATGAATGTAAATTTTTTAAAGAGGTATCAGTTAAAAAAAGAAAAGTAAAAAAAGGTAACACTAAAAGCTTTCAGACAGCAATGAGAAAAAAGAAACAACAGAGAGTATTACAGGAAACATAAGGCAGCCTGAGGTAAATTTAAGATGCCTGTCTGCCTGCTTTTTAAAACGTGTGAACATGTGATTCGACTGCAGTCAGGGATTTATGCACAGTAGGCAATGCTAGGATCGTACATCTCGTGCAATAAGGGACAAAGCCACATGTGGGATAGCGCTGTTAGCTGATACTGGAGTCTTTTGCATGTGGCCTTAATAAAAATTTATGATATTTGCCTTTAGTTTTTAGTACTTTTGTGCATACTAATACATGTCTATTAGAATGACACTAACAAACTTATATATATACATGCATGTAATACTGACTTGGCCATGAGCAAAATACAGGCAGTGATTGCAATAGAGTCTCGTCTGAATGAATAAATCAATAATAACCTTGGATTCACTTCCAGCCAATTCTGAGAAGTCTGAAGTGTAAGGTCATCTACTTCAAATATAAAAAAACAATAATATCGAAGTATCAAATGTCAGTTATTTGGGTCAGGTGTGATGATGGATAAGAACAAAGCAGATGAAATAATGGAATAAAATCAGAAACTGCCCACAGGAGACATTATATTGGAAGTTTGGGTTCTTATAGTGGGAAGTCCATACACGAAAATTCTCATGCACTAACGGTGCTTTATTTTAATAAATGCTTTCACAATCCAAATTGGAAATTAAGATAAGAAAAAGTGCAGCACAGTGACACCACAGAATTTAACTGACCAAATTTCTGATCAGTTAAAAGACTAGAATTAAAGCTCCAGATGCTCATCACTTATCAGCTTTTATGTAAGAAATTTTGTTGAAAATGTTCTGTTTCAAAAATGTTTTTGTTTGACGTGAATGCAATGTAAATGTAAGATTCTCCTTATTTAATGATCTTAGTAAGACTACACAATATTAAGCTTTTTAATATAAATCAAAAATGATTTCTGAGAATATTCTGCCCTGATTTAATCAGCAGATTGATTTTTTTTCTTGTAATTAACCCAGTGTTTACTGCATTAGTTTTTTTTTTAATGTACTTCAAAACACCTTAAACAAGAAGTCCTGCTAATAGTTAACCATTGTTAAAATTCTAACTGTCATCAAATGGCTGTACGTGAGACTCAGTGAATGATTCTAATAAGCTAAGCATCTCTCAATAGCATTTATCATATGAGTGAGGCTCATCGTTCCCACGTCTGCTTCTCTGGTAATGTGCAATTCAGGGGTTTTAATCTACTTTTAGTTTTCATTGTAGGAACAGGACCAGTGCCTTTCTCATTCTATCTCAACAAATTTAATTATGTTCATATAGCTGATAAATATTGATATGAACTGGATAAAACATAGGTTTGGTTCAGCAAACCTGAAAGATGAAATATGCATAAATTTATGTAAATATAATCAATAACATGGTAGAGTGATGTCATTATTACCTGCTTAAAACATTACAACGCAGTGTTAATTTATTTTAAACAGAAGAAGGGTACACATCTAAAAAAAAAACCCTACAATGTTCTGTATGCAAGTTCTTATATAACAATCTGTGCAGAACAGCTGTGAATTCACATGGTACCTGTGTAATGGTAAGGAAGTGAGAGAATTTTTTGTGTCTAAAGCGATGTCTCAGATGAACAGAGATGGCTTAAGGCCAGGCTTGGCAAGGTACATAGTCTCTCTTTCTCCCCATCTTTCTCTCTCTCTCTCTCTCTCTCTCTCTCTCTCTAACACACACACACACACACACAAAATGTGCTGTGACTCAAGAGTATTTTATTTCTCTCTAAATGTCAAAGGACAGAGACAAACAACCCCAAACAAATATAGCCTGCTGGCATAAAGGTTAAACATATAAAATGCCCACTACCAATTGAATTAGATCATGTTCCCTCCTGAAATAAAATTAATTAATGTTGTACTGATGCAAACAAATGGCTATAGGATCAAACTTTTTTCAAAGCTGATATATTATGTAATTAGTTATACTACATTTAAACTGGCTAAATAATAAATTGACAATTTCATCTCCACTGCATTTACTAACAAAGGTCACATTAATAATTAAACTTTTCAAAGGAGCCTGATATAAATGCTAGAATTTGGATCATGGTGCACAGCAACACAACATTGTGTCAAGTATGTATGTCATGTATTGGATTTTATTTAATTAACCATTTGTTTAAACCTTCAGATTGATAGCCCAGCACCCTTACCACTGAGTTGCTCAGTTATCAAAATGTTAATATTTTCCTATTGGCATTTTATAAAGATTTTAAAAAGTTTATGTTTTTATATTAGTTTGTATTAATAAATTTGTTAGTTTAGGTGTGTTTTACATTTAGTCATTTAGCAGACGCTTTTATCTAAAGGAAATTTATCTATAAGGAAAACCAGCTACACTGTAGAATTATCAAACCTGATCATTATATGATCCTACAACCCCCCCCCCTCTCTTTTTCCCTTTACAACAGGTATTTGTTAAAAAGGTTTAGTAGTTTCTTAACTGTTGGTAAGATATAGCAAGTTGGCTTCATGTGGTATTGGCCATTTTGGATTCCTATACATGAACGGCAGATAATAATAAATAGTAATATTAAAAACTACTCTCTTATGGACAAAGAGATAAACTGACACCTTTACTACTTGAACTTTTAACATTCAACATTTAACATTCTACATTATATGTTTCATTTCAATGGATGAATAGGATTTCAGCAGAGCAGCTGTTGGTTTATGTAAGATTCATTTGTGAAAGCTATAACAATAAATACCAATAATGACTGCCCTTAAGGTTAAATAATCATGACTAACATTTAATCATGACAGTTCACTTAATGGATCCCTTTACAATAAGCATCATAAACACAAACAGAGGACTAAATGATTTCTGCGTACGAGTCAGAAACATGATGTATTAGACATTCTGTAGACTCACACAAGAACCAATAACATTAAACAATGATATGTCAAGTGTACCGTAAATGCCATAAATCACACATCTTTAACAACAATGCCCTAATATAAGAAATTGTGGTCATAGTGAATGCCCTTACATTCAATCTTCTGTCATAACTAGATTCATTGACTGGTGGAAGATGAGAGATGCCAAAGCTTGATTGGTTAACAGTGGAAATAAATGAAGTGTTAAAATATTGCGGTGCACAGTGACCAGGCTATAGACTGATTAATAATCATCTGTTCAATCCCCACAACTAGTGAGTAGGAGGGAGTGCCATAAGATGGGAGATATAATCAATTGTGTTGAAATAAAACTTTACTATGAAGTTAAGTTTAATTCTATAAAAAAGAAAAAGAGGGGCAGATAGTATGAGCACGAGAGAGAAAAACAGACAGACATGCATTCAGAGAGAGGCCATTAACATTGTCACTATCTTAAAGAAGCTGACAGTAAATTACTTTCCCTTCAGAAAATAAAAGGAAAATGAAAATGGGGGAAATAACATCTGCTCTTCTGATAGCTATGGCAGTTCAATAATAGCAGGGTCTCTGAACATGAAGCTATAGTCTTGCTGGTCCAGGTATAGTGTTCATTTATATTTTTCTGCAAGACCTAACTGTGATTTCTTTTACCAGGTGGCTGGGTAAGGTATAGCACCATCAACGAATGGAGGAAGAAAAACCAAATGGTTTCAATAATGCAGAGACAATCTAAAGCCATTTGGTTAGACAAGCCATAGGCCAAGAAAGAGGAAAAGTAAGTAACTGCTATCAGTGAAGTGAAGCCCTTTAAATGGCCTAACCACCAGTGAGAGAAGACAAAGAGTCAGGGAAAGGATAGTTTGATGAGATAGACCACTGGCCTGTGAAAGCCTTCAGTGAGAGATGAGTGGCAACGGGCATTTTATGAGCTTCAAGAAAAGCTCTCTGTTTCCTGCTGCTTTAATGCTACATGAGATTCAAGAAATGAGACATCAGGAAACCATATTTGTTCCTCTTTCTTTTGCCTATCACATGTTGTCCTTTTTGAGCCTGTGGGATGCCACTAATATTTAACCAGTGTCCATTTGTCTTCTACATTTAAGTTTAAATAAATCATGACACATGTCATTGTGGTGTTCATGAAACAGAAAATTATCTGTGAACTATAAAGAATAATGTTGTTACCTGATAGCAGTTGTAATTTATTACAACTATATTAGCAGTTGTGAATTATTATCACAATTTATTATTGTGGTAGTGATAACATCTATTTTATAAGTCCTGGGCATTAGGAATACACTTGATCAAAAACAATACTAAATCCAAGAGATTTAAACAACAGTCAGTTGATATTATATTTACATCATGCCAAGAAAACATTTCACACACCATTAAATCAGCAGCAGCTTGTACTGTTAACACAAGACAGGTTGTGTTTAGGGATTCATGCCATACAAAATTCTCATCCAACCATCTGCTTGTAGAGATACAGGAGTATCTGCTTGTAGAGATACAGGAGTTCATAGCATCAGTGTATTCAGATTTGGCTCAGTCATAGATTAATGTTTTCAGTGGCTTATATAGGCCTACCGAGTGAATAATAATAATAATAATAATAATAATAATAATAATATTAAACACATCTTTCATGGATCCATTTTTATAATTTATTACAGAGTTTATTCACATCCTGCTATTGTTTTGGTAATATCACTGAACCACTAAACACTACAAATCCTTCCTAATAATTAAAATGTGATCAGCAATACTGTTTTACCTTTATTTTACCTATAAAAATGTTACTGTTTTGCAGATGATAGAATATTAAACAACCTGGTGCATATTACATTAATTTCCATAGTAGTAGATAGTGCCTCTGGGCATATGTGTTGAATAAAAAAAAATCTATGCCAATGCCACAGATGAAAGAACTTCATGTTCCATTGATTATATCTAATTCATAATACTGAATCACTGCTGTTAAGTTTAGGGCTATACCTGAAGGTCCAAACTTAAATTATTACCCAAAATGAACTTATAGTTACAAGTTTTAATTCATTTATACATGTGAGTCACATCGAACCAGGGCTAATATTTGTGTGTGTGTGTGTGTGTGTGTGTGTGTGTGTGTGTGTGTGTGTGTAAATGCATTCAATCCTGGAACTACGAATACATTTTGAGTTTATAGATTTACATCCCTGTTTAATTTGCAAATAAACATATATTTAATGTTTCTTTTAAAAAGTATTTAAAAAAAAACAACAAAAGTGGAACCTGCACAAACCTATGCATTTACTAAATGTAAAATATTTGGTCCTTAAATAAAGAGCAGCCCGTAAAAAACCATAATGATAATATGAATACATAGGGTTTATAAAAAGAAGTTTAATATATCCATAAATAAAAGCTGCATTTAATTAGTGAATAAACAATGAATGTAGCACTGACTGCAGTTTTGCACAGTCTAAGTTATAACCCTATTAGGTTTTATTTTGTTTTGCAAAGTATGTAATATAAGAGTGTGAATCTTCAGAAGCCTAGCTTTTTAGATTAATAATAATAAACCTTTGCTCGGTTTGTATCAACGTAATAACAGCATTTTGATTTTGCACAGAACATTTTATACATATGGAATTTAATAAGTCTGTGAATGTTGCGTAGGCTGCATTTAACGAATGCAGCACAGACCATATTATGTTTCAGTAAATAGAAAGTTTTTGGGTAATTTGCAGTCTGAAAGTGATCACATGATTGATTTTAATCTGTGTGTACAAGTCCATATTATGAGTTTAATAATTGTATCAAATGTTGAATATGTTTTGATACAGAGCAGTCAGTACTAGTTTTATAGATTAGATTAAAGTGTCCTGCATGACATCTTTAATAAACCCCTGACTGAAGCACAGCTTGAGCAGTTATGCGCCTCATATGACCCATCTGTTGGAATGGGGGAAGCAAAAAAATTACTTAAAAATGACTAAAAGAAAAAAAAATAGCTGCTAGAGAGGAGATGAATTTCATTTTGTAGAGGATGTTAGTTAAGCAAGCAAATATTTATTCTAAATATGTTTCATATGTGGTCTCAGCGATCACCTAATGCATTAACATGTTTTTGGCATGCTCACACCTGTACATCTGTGCATAAGGCTTGTGATTTTGTTTCTCAGATCTGGATCAAATCTGGTTTAACTCTGGAAGTGGTCATAGATGCATTTTGTAGTTGTACAATCACAGTTTGTAGTCCAACTGTTTCTTTGTATACTTTGTAAGACCCCTTTACTCTGTACTCCTAAGGATCAGAACAACCACATTACCTACACAAAGTAGATATTATTTGGGTGGTGAATCATTTTCATCACTGCATTAACACTGACATGGTGGGGGTGTGTTAGCTTTGTGCTGGCAATCATACATTGCCATGCTACTGGAGGTAAGCATTATGTAAACTAAATATGTGCTCTATTAGCAAAAATTCTTTATTGATAACTAAGACATAACTTTATATGTTGTTGTAGAGTTTATAATCTAATAATTTATCAATATGCAAAGCATGCTGCTTACAGAATGCCAGTGGCTGGACATGTGGTTGGTGGACTATTTTCAGTTTTGTGGTTTCACTAAAGTGTTAAAAACTCTACTGCTTTCTCTGCTCCACTCATACCAGCCCAACATACACTACCACCCAATTACTGTGCGAGTATCACTGCTGTGGTAAGAATGAATCTAAAACCAAAATAGTACCTTAGTTATGGTGGTCCTGGTCATATTAATAATGCACAAGAGTCTAAAATCAAATGGCTTTGATTTACAAAAAGGGTCAGGATGGGTCCTTATTATGTGTGTGTGTGTGTGTGTGTGTGTGTGTGTGTGTGTGTGTGTGTGTGTGTGTTTGACAGTACAGCTAAATGTGTCTATTCTACAGTCAAGCATCTGTGTATGCATGCCTGAGCACAGCAGAAGGTAGCTCTCCTACCGGTAAGTGTGTGTGTGTGTGTGTGTGTGTGTGTGTGAGAAAGGGGGGAGAGAAAATGTACGCGAGAATCAGGCAGGTGCATTTTTCATCAAACAGGCTGTTGGGGTGCGGTGAGGCAGCACATGAGGGCAGCATCTCCCCCGTGTCCAAAAAAAGACAGACACACACACACCTTCTACATACCTCCCTCCAATCACACAGCTGAGGGTGGCATCACCTAACTACAGCCTGCTCCTTTCACATTTATTCATCAATGCACATTGGATTAGCAAAAAGTGGTATAGCATCCCACAGTTTAGCTGTTGGTGTCTGGAAAACCTGGTTTAGAGTATTTCTTGAAAATCTGGATTTTAAAAGATATAAGTGCTTGAATGGTACAGGCTGCAGTCCGTAGCATTGCTTAATGGATTCATGACAATGCTGTTTAGTCAAAAGATCATGGAGTCACTATGTGTTCATAAGACCAGACCAACCATGACAGACTAGGGGCAGTGAGTGAGCTTTGGAAAACCTTGTATTAGTCATGTGAAGCATTTTAGTGAGCATCACATCAGTGAAAAAATATTTATGTTGCTTAATTTCTTTTTTAAATGACATGGAAAGACAGGGACGTAGCCTACCTGAACAACTATGACTACTGCTTATCTCATCTCATAATTTTACAGTTAATTTTATGCTGACGCGGTGGCAGTCATAGGTTTGTGGTTAGCCTTGCGACCTGAAGGTCCCCGGTTCGATTCCTGGTTCCACCAAGTACTATGGCTAAAGTGCTTATAAGCATGGCACCTAACCCCAATCCTTCCCCTGGGTGCTGTATACAAGGCATACATCCATGCATATGTTTTCACTTCATCAGTAAGCACCAGCAAGCACTTCGGACAAAATAGATCACTTAATCATCTTATACTAGTTAATGGTATGTCCCCAAGCCTATCCAGGGGTGCAAATTTCAGGCACTGAGCAGATACTCAGGATAGGGCGTCAGACTCAGTGCCAAATTATTTGCGGGTCACACGCTCACAGACAGACAGACAAACACTATATGGAGGCAATGGAGAGCAACCAAACTACCTTGAAACCATGTTTTTGGACTGTGGAAGGAAACCAGAGAACCTGGAAGAAATACATGTAGATACAGAGAGAACAAGGAAACTTCACCCAGATTGGGATTCGAACCTGAATCCCCAGGGCTGAGAGATGAACGTGCCAGACTCACATTACAAGTGTTATTTAAAACACAACTATCAATTCAAATCTAACACAAACAATATTAAGGATTTCAATATTTACAACTACAATGTGCAAAACAAACAATCTATCCTTCATTATAAATAAAAAATATTAAATTCAAATTATCAGGCGTCACAGTGGCACAGAGGTTCATACTACTACCTTACAGTAAGAACCCTCTGTATTGCTAACAGGGTCGAGCAAAAGTTATTCATACCATGTCTACACAGATCTTCCACTGTAGCTAATGTTTTTATTTACAGTCCAATATCATGCTACCAGGTTAATTCGAGGTAATTAATTGCACCCATTTGTGATCATGTGCATGAATTTGTGTGTGTTTTCCCTGCCATTATTGGCAACATTTCCAGAGTGTTTCTGTCCATTTTACTCTGTACGCACTCCAGAGGTTCCTGCAACCCTAATTTGGATAAGCCGCTTAAAAAATTAAGAAAAATCCAATTATTTTAAAATGCATAATGCAAAGCTATACAAATTCCTAAAATATATTTTCTCTGCCTCTTTGAAAGTCACATCATACACACATCAAAATCACACAGGAAAAGGGCAAAGGAGTCGAAAGCAATGAGCATTTTCCACAGTAATTCCCACAGTGAGTGAAGCTAAACCTGGAAAAGGTTATTAAAGAGATTTGACTGTGGGCAGACTGAAAGACAGTCACTACCTTGGGGAAAGGTTAGATGGAACTGGCATGTTTTCATGACAAGACTTCAAAGGAACAGAAATGTGCAATATGCACCAGTAAACTTGGGGAGGGAGTGAGATACGGGCTTAGTCTTATCTGGCTTCAGCCACTGCACTATGCCGGAGTAATCAACGCTGCAGGCTCCCTCAAGGCCCAGCCGCTCTTATTGTATCCGCTTGGAGCCAACCACACCACGCACTCGCACCACCACACCCAGGGCAGATCAATAGGCATGTCAACAGTGAGACGCCTAATCTAATTCCACCCATCTTTCTCTCTGTCTGTTTCTTCCTTTTATACACACACATTCTCTCTCTTTCTCTTATTCTCTCTCTCACACACACCCCATATAATCCACCAGATTGTAACCCAACTCTTTGTTGTTTTATACATTTTGGTGAAATTGTTTGGCGCAAAACATCAAATTGCTATAATGAAGAAAATTAAAGCTAATTTATTCCTGAATTCCTTTATCAACTAAATTGACTTAGCTAATTAATCTCAACCAATTCAGCATGCTAATTTAACTAAAAAAATAACTATCATAACACAAGTCGAGTATGTTGTCCATAGTACACCAAGCATAAAATGCTAATTTTTTATAGTTTCTGAACATTGCACATCTGTATTGTAATTGTATTTATCAATTTTGTTATGTTGGCACGGTGGCTTAGTGGTTAGCACATTTGCCTCTTAGCACTAGGGATTCCCGGTTCGAATTCCCATCTGGGTGGAGTTTCCATGTTCTCCTCGCGTCAGCGTGGGTTTCCTCCGGGTTCTCCGGTTTCCTCCCACAGTCCAAAAACATGGATCAAGTCAATTGAGGTCTCCAAATTGCCCCATATTGTGTATGTATGTGTGTGTGTCTGTGTGAGTGTGTGCCCAGCAAAAGATTGGCACCCCATCCTGGGTGTATCTGCCCAGCGCCTGAAACGTTCTCCCCTGGATGGGCATGGGGAACCTCACGCGACCCTAATACAGAACAAAGCGGAAGATAATGAATGAATGAATGAATGAATGAATGAATGAATGAATGAATGAATTTTGTTATGTTATTATGAAGCACATTGTGGCTGATCTTAGAAAAGTGCTATATTAATTAAAAAATAAGTTGTTTAACATGATTGTCTGTGTACTGTACTGTACTGTAAAATGAAAGTCTGTATATATGTATATTGTATCATATACATGTATTTTGTAGTGAACATAATGTATAGTCAGCTATAGTGAGACAAAATATACTAAACCAAATTCCTTGTATCTGTAAACATACTCGGCCAACAAAGCTGTTTTAAAATCTGTTTACCAATACATGTTTGGTACATGTTCGGTGGCTTTTTTTTATATTTCTTTACTGGACTTGAAGGAACCAATAACTAATAGTGTTTTTAAACTAAAATATTTGTGATTGTCAGACTTATTATAAATGTATAGAAGGTTTTACCCAAAAAATCGTAAAAATAAAATTTTGAAATCAGAAAAAAAAAACATTTGGTCCATTTTAGCTATTATTAATAATTACCCCCATTGACATTTAAAATATTAAAACATGTCCATAAAGGTTTGAAGACAGATGATATTTAAATCTATATAGTTGAATTTCTATAGAGTATCAGTTACCTTTATGACATTTAGACTTTATTCAGAGACTGGAAAAAATATAACCAAATTTACTTTATCATGTCCATGGAGCTAGGGATAGCTACATTTGTTAAACCTTTTATAAGACAGGTTATACAGGTGCACATATTAGGCACATATGGAGGCAATAATCATCAGCATTGCATGGAATTTCTCAGACAAAAATTAATTTGCTTTAATTTGTTTTAAAAAGGAGGTCTTAGGAATGGCATTTATCTAAATTGAGTGTGAAATTAAAGGGATTGGATAAAGGACACCTGTTAAAACTTGCTATTGGGAAAAAAATGCAGAAAAAATTAAATTAATCTAAGCATGAAACTGGCCAATCTTCTACAGATTTAGCCTTTAATTAACTTTAATTACATTTAAACATGTTATTACAACTTTAAACAATTTACTTAAAAATGTCTTAAACACACACACACACACACACACACACACACACACACACTAAGAAACTTTGATATTTACTGCAAAAGTTTTGTAGACAAGTTTGAAGCGATATTTTTTTCAAAATAAAAGAGGCTAATATAATACTGCTGCTGGGATCCTAAGCATTTAACAGCAGGGCACCGGTTTTTAATTTAGTTACATCAACATTTTTACAACTAATTTAGATGTTTCAGTAACAAATTTTAGGAGTCAACTTTCTTCTGCTAGTTCTTAAACATTTAGGATGGTGTAATGGACTCATCTGCAAAAAAAATAATAAATCCCACCTGCACTTGGCAAAGAAAATCAAGACCAGAGCCTTTAGAGGCGACGTAGACGTGGTCTTAACGGATAGAAAAAAATAATATACAAACAACAAACAAAATTCCCTTTAGTACACCTCATACCCACGCTCTCTCCCACACACATACACACACACGCATGTATGCATGCACGAACGCACGCACACATGCACAGATTTGCATCAGAAACACCAACATTGGATTTTTAACTAAATAAATGATGATAAATGATTTGATTCATGGTCATAGACTGTATGTAAATTACAATAGTCATAGCACCATTATAAGAATGAAAGGATACGATTATGAACAAAAAACTCTTAAATTAAAATATATATCTTTAAGCGTTTAATACCAGAGTACTTAATGTTGAAGTTGTCAGAAGTGCAATTTCCTAATTCTTGACACTGGGTGCCTTTCGTCCACAATGTGGAATTGGAAAAAAAGCAGCTGATAATAAAAGTGTCAGAGTTATATACACCATTTTTTCAGGTAATAGAGACAAATAACAGCAAAGTCATTGTTAAATCTAGTGGGATAACAAAGCAGGAATTGAACAGATCGAAACCTGAATCTTTAATTCTCAGTTTAATCCTCCCCTATATATGCAATATACTGATGTGTATGTGTGAGTGCACCACGCAAGCACGCACGCACGCACGCACGCACGCACGCACACACGCACACACGCACACACACACACACACACACACACACACACACAATCTTCAGGCTGGACAGCTGAACAAACATGTCTACTTCCGTGAGATCAGGACTGATTTATTGAGCTGGGTAACAGACAGTCCTCACCACAACTTATTAGCTCTGTGACCACCAGTCTATACACTTCTACAAGAGAGTGTCCCAGCTGATTAAACACACATATACACCCAAGAAGTTCTCTGAAAAAAGGAATAAACTTCAAGTGGCACACTCCGTTTGACTCTGCCACTGAACATATTAATTACATTAATACAATTATTAACAGTTAATCCAGCCATGAAATATTGACCATGAAAAGGTTAATATTTATCCTTATAATAGCTATTTTGTGTTTAGCCCAAAACATAAATTCTGTTAAATAAATTGTAGAGGTTACAAATTAGGTCTTATTAAAAAAGCACAATGTTTTAAAAAATACATTTCGTCTTTAAAGACAACAATTACCCATGGATATCATAAAGGTAAGGGAAATCGTAAGTCCTTATGAGTTCAATATAAAGCAATATAGTTAAATACAAGGTATACTTTTTAGCGAAACCAAGTTTCCATGAACTACATGCAGCAATATATATGGCCACTTTGTGCTACCAGTATTTATGCCACAGTATGATAGTTTAATTCTCATTTAATATGGCTTTTAAATCTTATGTCATAAACATGTTTAGTTGGTGGAAAAGATCTGGTAAGAAATATAATTTACTGCTGAACTTCCAAAAGCTTGGTCTTTTCAATTGTCATGTATTGATAAAATGTGCAGTTTACAAGAGTTAGTATAAAAAATACTGGCACACATTAAGTTTATCTGCTGCTAACTTTATTCCCTTAGTTCTTACAGCTTGGCTTTTTGCACATTCTGAAGTACCCAGGTGTTATTGTGGGTGCATCTTTATTGCTTCAACTATGATATTATACAGTCTCCAAACAATAACAATGGATCAGTCTATTCTAGTTTCTTTCACAAAGAAGAAGTTAAGAGCGCATGAGCTTCCTGCATCCCCATGAGACAGCAGCAGCCCTATAAGAAAGGATAACACAAAACTCCAGACAGAAGCAGCCTCGTTAATTTGCACACCAAACATCCACCCTGACTCACTCTCAGATCAAACCACACTGTCAGGAAAAGCAGGAGTGAAAAAACAGAGAAAACAGTGTGTAAGAAAGACAACATTGGTAAGATGAAAGCAGTTAGAAGCAAGAGACCCATCAGGGGCGATGGAGCAATTGAAGGCGCACACCGGATCAACAGCTGGATCCTCAGATGCTCATGAATACACACTTGGCTTTATGGCACTGAAACGTGTTGGAATGCAGAGGAGGGTGAATGAATATTTATGAAAAGCACATTGTACAGAGTTCTCACTCTATCCTCTAGAGTAGATAAATGGGAAAATAAACAAAGGAAAGAAGCCTGATGCTGTTAAAGGAACAAAACAAGGCTGTGGTCAGTTGATGCAGCTTTATAAAGCAAAGGAACTGTTACTCAGAATGTTTTATTTCACTTTCACTCACAAGTTAGTAGGAACAACTTTACACCAATAAGGTGATGCAAATAAACCTAATAACCTTATCATGAGGCGATCGTACAGTGAGTAAAATTATAAGTTTACGTGTCACCCTATCCTGGATGTATTTGCCCAGCGCCCAAAATGTTCTCCCCTGGATGGCTATGAGGAACCCCTCCACAATCCTAGTAGAGTATTAAGTGAAAGATAATTAATAAATGAATGATTTCTGGGATTTACACACACAAGCTTTTAATGTTTAGAGTAGTGCAATGAAGGAAAAGACAGTAACAGACAAAAAAACATTGCCAAAAAATTTATAGCTCCCTCCATATATTACTACACTGCAGCTAACCCTTAAGTTTATTCCTTTTTAATACACATCAAGTAAGATACAACATAAAAAGTTAATAAAGCACACTTGTTCTGTCAGCACTTCAGTGTCAGCAGAATGGTGTTCAGCATGGCACTGGGGAAATAACCGCTCTTTTGCTGTAGCAACTCAGTTCAAGAGAGACATATTGGCACCTGACTGACAAACAACTTTGTCTTCACCAAGTTCACAAACCCAAGAGAATTTTGGTCAGAGGATAAAAAAGGGTTTCGGTCAGAACACTTCCATAGGCCTATAAAAGCAGGTCATAAATATAATCAAAGCAAAAACACACTGCAAACATGGTAACATGAAAAAACATCAATCTAAATCAAAGTTGCAGCCTTTGTAATTTCAAATTCCCATAAGTTGAGAGGGTTATTTGGGTGATGTGGCTAGTTTGGACTGTAAATCTCAGGCTGTGTTCTTCCCACACTAGCCACACAGTACTGTCTTTGTGTTCCTGGTGCAGCTTAGGCCAAGGAAGGCTGCCGGGCATCAAAAGCCCACCGTGACCTAAATTGTCTCCCTCACCCTCAAAATGCGCATTCTGTGGGTCACAAAGCCAGTCTTTTAGAGTTACAGCAAACCATACGGCAACTTCACAATGTCATAATTGAAATTACTTGCAGTCAGTAAGGGGTAGACAGATGGGCTCAAGCAATAATCAGCATCACCCCAAAGCACATGAAAACCAAATTAAGCTTGTGGTGACAGTTGATGTCTGATGTCTATTCAAAAACAAGAACCAAACTAAAAAGAACATTTTAGATTTTAGGTCATAAAAATATATATATGTGTGTGTAGGGCGGCACGGTGGCTTAGTGGTTTGCACGTTCGCCTCTCAGCGCTAGGGATTCCCGGTTCGAATCCCCATCTGGGTGGAGTTTCCATGTTGTCTCCGTGTGGGTTTCCTCCGGGTTCTCCGGTTTCCTCCCACAGTCCAAAAACATGGATCAAGGTCAATTGAATTCTCCAAATTGCCCCATGTAGAGTCTGTTTGGGTGAGTGAGTGTGTGCCCAGCGATAGGTTGGCGCCCTGTCCTGGGTGTGTCTGCCCAGCTCCCGAAACATTCTCCCCTGGATGGGCATAGGGAACCCCACCGCAACCCTAATAGAGAATAAAGTGGAAGATAATGAATGAATGAATGAATATGTGTGTGTGTGAACAGAAAACATATAATTATTTTCTCAGAATGACATAATTATTTTTTTTAATTTCAGCTTAATTCATTTTTAGGTTGATATTAAACATATACATTTAAACAGGCATTTTTTCATGTCCAGAGACACAGGGAGAACATGAAGACCCATCTCCATGATGATTCAACCTGAATCCTCAGCACTGAGAGGCAAACGTGCTAACTAAGCCATCATTGTGCCCATAACAAATAACTGAATAAATAAATATTATCTTTCAGTTGGTTTAAGACACTGTTGTACTGCTGGATTTACTAGAGTTTTCTTACAACATGACAAATTCAAATGTTTTACCTTTTAACTAAACAGTTACAGAGCATGGCTTGTTCAACTTCGCATAAATCACTTGATTTACCCATTGTAATATAAAATGAGTTACTAAAACTTTCCAGTTTTTGTTTTTTGATTATGTTCGTTGTCACCACTGAACTGTTGCTGGCACATCATATTAGTCCCTTATGATACCAGTAACAAGCGGGTAGCAAAAACTATTCCTCTGGAATCTTTAGTACTGGACGAGTGGTCCAGATTCCTGGTGATAACAGTTAATGGAGTGGTAAAAAAGTTCCCAAGTGTGCATAAATAGGCAGTCAACTTCATGCCAGCATGAAGGAAAAGAGCATCTTACACCACTCTCTTGTGTTAGAATCATTGTATCCTGTCGACACACTGCAGATCCTGAGATGATCCATTTAAATAGGAACAAAAATAAGCTAAAAATTCATGGAATAATTTGAGAAGACCCGAAAAAGCAGAAATACATAGCATTCCAGATTTTATCTAAAGGAGATGATTTGTTCATGTTGTGCTTCGAAACACTGCTGCAGTCAGACGAAAACCCCATGAGACAAACACCTGCCAAGCTCGAGTCACTGCATATTTCTCTTTCATATCTTTGCAACTTTACCTGTCACTCACAAAAAACAAAAAAACAAAAAGCAGAGCATGCAGAGGGGCACACAACTGCTCTACATGTAAGTAAAAGAAACAAAACAACAGCACAGTAGTGAAGTACCCTATAAGCAGTCACCTGCTAAGAGAAATAAACGAGACAAAAGAGAAAAAAGAAAATAGGTTAAAAAAAAAAAAGATAATTAAAATATCTTCATCGCCAATTATGGGCATTGCCTTCAAGACATAATTTTTCAAGTATTAATATTTTGAAGGGAAATGTGTGCATGTATTTAAAATAGTCACTCAACTTTACTTTCAAATAAAGATCTGGGGACTGTTCAAATTGAAGCATCTATGATAATAGCGGCTCTTGTGGCATCGTGCAGTGTCCTGTTGAAAGTGTTGTTCTGACATATGGTAAAAAAGTGTTATGAAGGGACGAACATTGTAAACAACATTAATTCATTCATTCATTATCTTTTGCTTTATCCTCTATTAGGGTTGAGGGGTGTTCCCTATGCCCACCCAGAGGTTGAACATTTTCACACTCACTCACACAGACACACACAGACACACTATATAAGCAATTTAGAGCATTCAGTTTATCTTAAACCCATGTTTTTGGACTGTGGGAGGAAACTGGAGAGCCCGGTGATACCCACACAGACACGAGGAGAACATGATAACTCCACCCAGATTGGGATCCGAACCTGGATCCCCAGCACCAAGAGGCGAAAATGCCAAACACTAGGCCAAATGCCATCCCATTGTGAGCAAGAATGCTTAGGTAAATCCTACACACCCATTTGCACATCTATTTATGTGTATGAGAAGCATCAGATAACAAAACATTCCTATTCTTCCCACTGGCCTGACTTTACACATAACAGTAAAACTTAATATTAATGTTTCTTGTATCATATTCTGACCCATTTAGAATAGTACAGCTGGAAACTTGATTAATTTACTTGGAGGGGGGGGCGGGGAGGTGGAGTCGACATGTTGATCAAGGAGATTAACGCACCTGATCCAGCTCCGTCTGATGATGAGTGCAGTCTTATAAGATGTGACATCATATGCTGCAGGAACAAAATCCCACGGACCACATGAGCAGAACTTTTAGCAAGTGAGAACATGCCAACACAGTGGTAGTGATTTTAAATTCTGGCTCCGGTCCTAATTCGTGCCCACCCCTCACTACATCTACCTATTGACACTTTTTTATTGCAGTATCTGTTAACATTAGACATAAATGGCACTCAAGCTGATATTCATTATAGTCTATTTGTGCAAAAGAACAATAAGATTAGCAGTGTTGTACTCTACCTGCTAATCAAAACGATTCTGGGGAATCACTGAGCACTCTTTTATCAATAAGTTGTTAACTGGTACAAGATTCCCTTTCATTACATTTTTTTTTTCTTGATCAACATTTTTGGTGATCTTTACAGTGCTGAACAAGAAAACCCCACAAGACCTTGGGTAGTCCAGCACTAATGACCATGGCTTGTTCAACATCGCATAAATCACTTGATTTTCCCATTGTGATGTAAAATGGGCCAACAGAGTACTTGTTCATTTGATTTCATTCTGCACTAAAGGGTCATGTGTTTAAGTTTCATACAGGATATAAATGCAATCTAATTTGTGGTAGTAATGGAAGGAAACAGGAAAAAATACATGCATGGCCAGTTGCTTAATTCTATAGCAGTGGCAATGTGACAAACACTAAATTTGAATTAAGTGGTGTGTCCAAATACTTTTGTCCATATGGCATTTAAACATAAATACATGCATGTATATGTGAGAGGCAGAGTAAGTGATGCTGACATGAGAAAGAGAGTACAAAAATATTTGATGGATTGCGCCTGGTAAAGCTGTCAACATGTTTATAAAAAGAGACACACTTAATAAAAGCTTTCCTCCAAGGTGAGATTCTGTGTGGTGTGTGTAAGAGAGATATGAAGTAAAGAATTTGCTTGCAGTATTACATGATGAAACTATGTAGACACCCTTTTTTGTGGACTATGGGATTCATCTGTTTTAGCCAGACTTGGAGCTAGGAGCTTTTTTCTTGTTTTTGTGTCTGTCCTTTTCAAACTTCTTAAGTGAACTAAAAAATGTTGTGAAAATGTCTATAAGCAACAAAGGCCCAAATATAACAAGCTTTCTGAACAAGGCATCGTGCTAAAGCATGTATTATATAGAGAGTGCTGAATAAAGGACACATGCATTTCAGTACTCACACGTTTGGCACTAATCACACATGAGAGTGTGTAGGTGTAAATACAAAGTACAAATGTTACTTTGTACAAATGTTCAATGATTCAAAAAAACTAATCAAAGAAATAACTTTGCATTGTTAGATTTTTAAGCCAGCCATAACTGAATAAAATACATTAGTTTAAATGTGTCTGACTCAAAGGTAACAATGTGTCATTTTCAGGAGCACATATCAGTCAATGAGATCCTAATCCAGGGTCAGCACTACCACACCTAACTATGTACATACACACGAGGACACAGTGACAGAACCCATCAACACATCACTAATCCTTACTTAGACCTGCCAAAACAATATACACCACATTGGGAAAAAACACAGATTCAGTGCTGATCACATACACACACACACACACACACAAGCGCGCACGCACATGAACACATGCATGCACGCACAAAACTATGTTTAACAACAAATAAAAATCTCTTTAGTAAAACTCTTTCAGCATAAATCTATGTTTCTCAATGTTGTTACCCAATCACAGAGTCAGAATATGTTTAAATGACTGTAAAACACTATACATTTTGTACAAAACATCAAAATGTAACAGGGAGTTTTTTTCTTGCCACTGTTGCTTTGACTTGCTCTTTGGGGGTTGAGGCTAAGAATACTATAAAACTGCTTTGTGAAAATGTACTGTTGTAAAAAGCGTTACATAAATAAATTAACTTTAAATTAACTTCAACTTAAATGGTGCAAGTAAAAAATGTTAAAATAAGCTAAATGTGTGTTTTATGGTTATTGTTTTTCACATGAAATTAAAAAGTTAGCTACAGCCTATCAGATATGTAAACTTTTAATAACACAAAAAGTTGCAGCCACCAACCAGCCTCCTGGATGGCACGAGGCATTGGAAGTCACATCTGGTATGAACTGCTGGTCGTAACTGGTAACTTCTGGGGATGGCGTACTGATCTGTACACTGTATACATGTGATCAGTTGCATATGAGTGGTTCCTTCTATGACTAATAGGTAGATAACATGCTATACTGGCTTTCTCTTTGGAGAGACTTTAGAGAGTTCAAGAGGAAAGTTGTTTGGTAGCCTTGGTCATTTGAATTGAACTTACGTACCTGCCCTATCTGCCTGAACACAAGCCCATTATGTTTCAAGGTTCTGACCATGGACGACAGCAGGATCAATAGGATTTAAATAAGAAACACATTAATCTTTCAAAGACTAAAACTAAACACTAAACCTATCGACCTACAATAAAAGTCAATCATAATTACATATATTAACATTCTGCTGTAAGATATGCTTGTACAAAATTGCATGTTTTTAGCTAGCAATTTTCGCATTTCCTGTGTAAACACCAGACAAAAACATTCACTGCAATCTCATCGCTTGTGACAGAATAATGCTGATCATTCGATTTGCATTATTACAAAGATACCGTTGTTTCTAATTTGTTTGTGCTTTTTTTAACGATTGTAAAGTGCTTTCTGTTCTGCTAACCTGAAAGTGCTCTTTACTAAAAAGGCTTATAAACACAATGCATTTGGATGACTGGTGTTATTTATCATATGCATCACACTCTCACTTTTTCTTCATCACCCATTTTTATTATTATTTTGCTTTTGTTATTCGTATCACACACACACACACACACACACACACACACACACACACACACACACACACACACACACACACACACACACACACACACACACACACACACAATTCCTCTCTGTAAACCGAAAACAAACTCCCCACTCTTTAGACTTTAACGATACTTTCCATGACAGCTTACAGGGAAAACACCCTCATTATTCTGCCAACTGTCGAAGTGCTACTGAAATACTCACTCTCACTTGTCACCTCTACAGACCCTCAGCCCCCTGCAACTCTGCCTACAAGACCCTCCCCCATCCTGATAGCCTAAGCCTGAACCATCTGTGGTCCTTTGAACTTTTCTTGAAGTCCCACAAGTGTCCTTAGTCTCATGAACAGACTTAGTCAGCAGAAATTCATTTAAGTGTGAAACTTCTTCTGCCTCCAGCATAATTACAGACTTCATGAATTAAACATCTAAAGTTTTCTATATAGAAAAAAAAAAAGTCAGATCGGATAATGATCAGGTTTATGATTATACTACAGTGTATCTAGTTCCTCTTTAACTACTGACTTGTGTTGTTCTCTCATTTGTAAGTCGCTTGGCTAAAAGTGTTTGCTAAATGACTAAATTAAATGGAATGGAATGTAGAACATGACTTTTTTAGAACATTATTTCTAATACAGCTATTATCATCTCTCAATTTGAGAATAAAAGTGCATCTAAATGATCTACTACAACAATGTTATGCCGCAGCGCATCCTGGAACAAAGTCAACCTTCTTCATCTGTTTCCTAAGCTTTCTTATTTCTTTGGACTTGTCATACTACTATTTCTTCCTGACAAGCAAAAACACGGCAAAGCAATAAGCAAAATGTGTTTGACTGACACAGAGGCTGATAAGACTTGATACAGATATTGGGGGAAAGGGTCATGATCTAAGCACCACGGGAAAAACAAAGAAAACTCATTTTCCACACAGAACAACTCAGCATGATCTTATTTCTGCTGTGCATTGTATATTAATGACTCGGCTAATGAAACTGAGGAGAAATGAACTGCAGCTCGTTTTTGATCTCCTTCTCTTGTTCTGTACACCATGTCTCACTTTTAATACTATGACCTTATCCATATGACCATATTATTTAGTACATCATAGTCTAGCTGATTTACATTGCTAACTTTTAGCCTGAAGCTTTTATCTAGTAAGGACCTACAGCTAAGGGGAGTACTCTGAAGCCCTATATGGGGTTTAGAAAATTAAGAAAGTACTTCAATAACATAATTACAAAGGAACAATTGTGTAGTAATCTGAGCACTGCATTTATTTCAAACTGTATAGTATATGTAAAAACAAAAATACATACTTATTATATACATTATTATTAGTCAGCATGTTAACACATGAGTGTAGACACTTGTTATATGAATAATTTGTATTATTTACTTAGAAAAACACTGAAAATATAGAATTGAACCTCCATAGTTTTCATTCAAAAATATAGTTGTTAATATAACGCGCCCATTTGAAAAACCTGTGTGGCATTAGATACTTAAAATCCCATGTAAAACTACAGAACTGCTGTGGAAATAAACATGTAAGCTTTACTTAAGGTACTGCCCATATTGGTTAATTAGCAAAAATCAATAAGAGTTTTAATTGCATTATCATAACACCGAAGCACTTGTTTAATGTGAATCTGACAAGCACGCAGCGACAGAGAAGAAATATGAGTGATGCACCTAAGGCTAATTAGCTGGTATTCATACAACGACAGAACTGAAGAGTGAAAGTGATGGCAGAAGTATAAAGCTGAGATGAGACCAGCACACCCAGAACAACTAATAACAAACTCTGAAAAAAATAAGTAACACATTTAAATGTTAAACACATTCGAGGGGGAAAATAAATAAAAATCGTTTTGACTTCTTTTATAATTTACCAGGTTATGGGATACAGTGTGAGGAAATGAAGACCATTCCTGTACAGGAACTCTTGAACACAATAGATTATCCATGAGGTCTGCTTAATGTCATATCTTATACACTGACAAAAAGGGAAGTTTTGAAATACATTAAGTTACCAGGCACTGATCAACTAGACTAACAAACACAAATATAAAAACAGTATTTTTCACTTGTTAATGTAATTTTACTATTATTTACCTAGTTCTTTCAATTATTTTTTAACAGTTTTACCAAATTGTAAAATTGACTGTGTATGTATTAATATTTTCTATAAGACCATAGCAAAGTTTTATTTGGATGACCCTAAGCATTATCTGTTTAAATAAAGTACAATATAATATGATATAAAATAGTGGTTAGCACGTTCGCCTCTCAGCACTAGGGATTCCCGGTTCGAATCTCAATCTGGGTGGAGTTTCCATGTTCTCCCCGTGTCCACGTGGGTTTCCTCCGGGTTCTCCAGTGTCCTCCCACAGTTCGAAAACATGGATCAAAGTCAATTGAATTCTCCAAAATTGCGCCATATAGAGTTTGTTTGTGTGAGTGAGTGTGCCCAGTGATAGACTGGCACCCTGTCCTGGGTGCATCTGCCCAGAGCCTGAAACGTTCTCCCCTGGATGGGCATGGGGAACCCCACCGCGTCCCTAGTATTTTATCCTAGAGGATAATAGTGGAAGATAATGGATGGATGGATGATATAAAATATGACATAATCTTGCTCAAAATAAACATAACAAAAGATTGGCCCCACATATATATAATGTGCTGAATTATGGCTTTGGTGTTATGTGTATGACTAAACTATACCTTACAAACTGATACAGAAACAAGCCAAACCTCTCTACTGCTTATAAAATGGCTGCTAAAACCCCCACACAGCATTGAGGAAGCTTACAGAAGATCAAAAGCTTGTCTGTCTCATACCTGGTGCTCCTCCACTGCTGCTGTTTACCAAAAGAATTGTTCTAACTGTCACATTTCAAAAATCGTCTACTATAAATATTGTTTCGCTGTTCTTCCGTTCTTTCTTGTGACCTAGTTTACAAGTGCCCAAGGGGGTTCGTCTGGCTTCACAAAAATCTACGCTGAGATTTCCACACTTAATCGACTGCATGCGATGGAAAAATATAAACACAATGTTTTATAAATAGCTCTCACATTACCATACTGCACCACTTTATGCGTGATGTGCCATTTCTTGAAGTGGTCCCAAACACTCATATGCTTTGATTTCAAGGCTTTTTCTTTTCTTTCATGTACCCGCATCATAACTCAAGTGTCAGATTAGTTTACCGAGGCTGTTTGTCCTGCATGCTGGGTTTTTCTCCAGGTTGTAGAGCACAGCATTCTGCTTTGATGAGAGGTATTCATGAGACGAAAAAAATAACTAAAGTATTCCTTCATAAAGATAGGAAAGCCTTGTTTTTATGATGAGATCTAATATAAGGCACAATGTGCCATTAAAAAGCCATTAACCAGCCTTAGCTTCACACAGCTTTGTTCATCCATCAAGCAAACCAATGCAATACTGGGATGCTGATGTGGGTTTTTGGTTAAGGGAAATCTTATTCTATGGAAATCTCCTACTTTAGGGCTGCCGGTTGACTTTTATAGGTTTTAGATAGATCAAATAATGGCACTCTGAACATTTGTCTTATCTTAAGGGCCAGGAAAAAAGGCAGTACACTCTTCTTAATCCTATTCTTTTTGCATACATCATTAAATACTTTAGAAAAAGAAGAAGACAGTAAAAAAAGAAAAGCAGTTAATGTACTCACTTTAATGGTATATAAAATAAAAAGAATGAAAGGGTATATTTAAAAAAAACACACTGTGGATGCACAATCAACAATGTATTTACACCTTACAATAGAAATCACACGCTGCATAATATCATTATTCATTCATTCATTATCTCCCGCTTATCCTCTATTAGGGTCGCGGTGGGGTTCCCCATGCCCATCCAGGGGAGAGCGTCTCGGGCGCTGGGCAGATACACCCAGGACAGGGCGCCAATCCATCGCTGGGCACACACACACTCACTCACACAGACACACTCTAAACAGGGCAATTTTGAGAATTCAATTAACTTGATCCATGTTTTTGGACTGTGGGAGGAAACCGGAGAACCCGGAGGAAACCCACGCAGACATGGGGAGAACATGGAAACTCCACCCAGATGGGGATTCGAACCGGGATTCCCTAGCGCTGAGAGGCGAACGTGCTAACCACTAAGCCACCGTGCCGCCCTAATATCATTATTTCAGAAAAAAATAAATGTATTAGTATTAATAGTATTAAGAATGACATAAACTGAAGGAAATGGAAGCATGCCAATTGGTATAGAGTTAAGAAATTTAAAGATATTAACCAGTTGAGTTTTTAGCTTGTATGTTGCCCTGGCAACCCCCTATGTTTAGAGCCTGTTTAATACCAAGAACTATTAAACAATTTGATTATATTAACAAGTCTAATAATTATTTTAGTTTTAGTGATCTTATTATATCTATTTAATCTTATATCAGATATATATATTCACAGATTTTGAATTTTTATTTTTTTTTATTCAATGCTATCCTTCAGAAATGTAAACTGCCATTTGAATTTTGATCACAGCGTCCACCTTCATTTAAATCTGATTCTTATTAACAGGCGTTTGCTGAAAAGAAGCCTTAAATCATTAGCTTTTCTAAGTTTAATGCTATTTTTTCTAGTGCCAGTGCAAAACCTTATAGAAAATATTAAATATTAATAAAGTGTGATAGTGGTGAACATTTAAAAAAAAATGACTTGAGATTAGTTCCTATACTAAAGACCCTAGTCTTATTTCACAAGCAGTTGGTGGTTTTCGAAAAAGAAGTTCTGCACTGCAATTTTTTAAATTGAACATGTTTAATTAACAGCTCTTAAAATTGCACCACTTATTGTGGGTCAGTCTTTAAATCATGACAAATTACTATGTTAAATATGAATTGCTAAATCACTAAGATTGCTTTGTCAAAGACTCAATTTTGAGCTATATTTTTCATCACCCACTACACTTCCCATTGCTGTTTAAAAAAGTGCAGAACCACAGGCAGAGTTAAGTCAGGCACCACTTCTTTTGCATATTAAGTGTGCATGGGGGATTTGTGTCTGGGGTTTGAAATTGGAAATCACAAGTTTCACTAATCAGCTTTGGACTTCTCATTCAGTCTGGCTCTTGGGGAGAGGGAAAGAGTGAGAGTCAGAGAGACGTAGATTTGTGTGGTGTGTGTGTGTATGTGTGTAAAAAAAAAAGAGAGAAACAAAATAATACATATATAAAAGAAAATGTAAATAGGGCCTTTCAGTGTACTGCATATAAAACCACTAAAACAATTTTGTTTATTTTAAGTGTACACCTTAAGTTCTTATATATATATATATATATATATATATATATATATATATATATATATATGGCACGGTGGCTTAATGGTTAGCACGTTCGCCTCTCAGTGCTCAGGATTCCTGGTTCGAATCCCCATCTGGTTGGAGTTTCCATTTACTCCCCGTGTCCGCGTGGGTTCCTCCACGTTCTCCGGTTTCCTCCCACAGTCCAAAAACATGGATCAAGTCAATTGAGTGCTCCGAATTGCCCCATATAGAGTGTGTTTGTGTGCGTGTCTGTGTGAGTGAGTATGTGTGTGTGTGTGTGTGTGTATAGGTCCACCACATGAAAAATTACAGTGTTATCAAAACAAAAAAACAATATGTGGAAAAACTAAGTACACCCTAATGAATCACTACATTGTAGATCCACCTTAAACAGCAAATAGTTTACAATAGGACTCAGTTTTTCATATTACTCTGGAGGAAATTTAGCTGATATGTTCTTAATGAATGTTGTTTTAGTTGAGGACTGTCAGTATTTGTGCACAGTTCTATCAACGTCCATTCACAGGTCTTGACTGGGCTGGTGTCCATGGGATCATTGTCCTGGTGATGATGTTGGATAAATAGCCTAGCATATGTCTCTTGAACTTCATGGTTGAGTCAATGAGTGCAACATGCACGGGTTATTTGTTTGCCAAACAAGCCGAATACATCATCTATTCAGCTCGGTGATTGAAATTTGGTATAAAGTGTTTGCGTTAATCTGCTGTTTTCACCAAATAAAGCACTGCACATTTTGTACAAACATCTCCACTTCGCTCTCTTCTGTCCAAAGAACATTGCTTCTGAGGATTGTGTGTTGCTTAGATATAACTTTACAAACAAACTATGAAAGAAAAGGCTTTATCCTGGCAACCCTATTTGTCAGAAAGTACTGGAAGCTCAACACAGAGGTAGCTCAGTGGTTAGGGTGTTGGGATCTCAGTTTGAAGGTTGGGGGTTTAAATCCTGAGTCCAATAAAATTTTGCTAATATTTGCCTCTGAGCAAGGGCTTTAACACTCAATGCAGCAGTATCTGTATCATGGCTGACCCTGGGCTCAGACCCCAACCATTAGGATATGATATGAATGAAAGGGTATGAGAGGGTATGAATGAAAAAGTCTAAATAAGTTAAATAAGTCTAAAATACATATGATGTAATTTGTCACACCCGAAAAAAACTCACACACACACACACACACACACACACACACACACACATGTATATTCATTCATTCATTCATTCATTCATTCCTTCATTCCGCTTTATCCCCTATTAGGGTCGCGGTGGGGTTCCCCATGCCCATCCAGGAGAGAACGTCTTTGGCGCCGGGCAGATACACCCAGGACAGGGTGCCAAACTATCGCTGGGCACACAGTCACTCATACAAACACACTCTACATGGGGCAATTTGGAGAACTCAATAGACTTGATCCATGTTTTTGGACTGTGGGCGGAAACCGGAGAACCCAGAGGAATCCATAGCACTGAGAGGCGAACGTGCCAACCACGTGCTAACCACTAAGCCACCGTGCCGCCCTACACACGTGTGTATATGTATATATATATATATATATATATATATATATATATATATATATATATATATATATATATATATATATATATATATATGTGTGTGTGTGTGTGTGTGTGTGTGTGTAAAGGCTTTTAACTCTGTAAAGCTGCTTTGTGACAATGTACTGTTGTAAAAAGTGCTCTATAAATAAATTACTTTCTAATTCTAACTCTGTATCGTTCACCACTGCTAAATGACATAGCATCTTTAAGAAACATCTCAAAACACATTTCTTCCACAAGCACATGCTATAAAAAAATTTAAAAATTTGATTGGATAATGATTTGATTATACTACAGTGTAATTGTTTTTGTGCTGTTCTCACATTAGTAGGTCATTTTGGATAAAAGACTAAATGTAAAATGTAAATGTTTTATATATATATATATATATATATATATATATATATATATATATATATATATATATATATATATATATATATATAGTATCAAATAGAGAGTGGCAAAAATAGTAAATATCCACAATTTTTTTTTTTTTTTTTAATTAAACCTTAGTGGCGGCACGGTGGCTTAGTGGTTAGCACGTTCGCCTTTCAGCGCTAGGGATTCCCGGTTCAAATCCCCATCTGGGTTGAGTTTCCATGTTCTCCCCGTGTCTGCGTGGGTTTCCTCCGGGTTCTCCGGTTTCCTCCCACAGTCCAAAAACATGGATCAAGTCAATTGAGTTCTCCAAATTGCCCCATGTAGAGTGTGTCTGAGTGATTGTGTGCCCAGCGATGGATTGGCGCCCTGTCCTGGGTGTATCTGCCCAGCGCCCGAGACGTTCTCCCCTGGATGGGCATGGGGAACCCCACCGCGACCCAAATAGAGGATAAAGCGGGAGATAATGAATAAATGAATGAACCTCAGTGACAAGTTAGTTTTAAGATTAGACATTATATTATACATATCAGATATTTTTATTGCACAAGGATGGAGAATGAATTTCCATCGTTTCAAAATAAAAAAAAAAAACTCTCAATATGAGGCAATTTGAAGTCAGACATAGCCAAAATAAATGTCTGCACATGCACACACACTTGTGCAGATACACACAGACAGACAGGCAGAGATGCACGCGCACACACACACAAGCACGCACACATGCACGCACACCGCAGCTAAAGTCATGAATATAATAATGAAAGCCTTCAGCACCTGTCTCCTCCTCTTCCACCTTCCCTTCCTCAGTGAAACTGCACCTTCGGCTCTGCCTTTATTTAACCTGAAAGAGAATCTTACCCAGATCTCTATTTATTATTTTGGGTACCTACCTTAAATGGATATTTGTTAGTATGAAACAAACCAAACTGAAACCCTACCTAAAATAGTCTTATTTGTAAATGTTGTCTTTATTTGTGTTACATTACATTTTCTTCAAATGGCTCAGATGCAAAAACAGTAACCTGTGAACTGTATAAGCATCACATGGCTCTGCAACAGTGAGGAATAAAACCAGACCCTCCACAGCCTTTGCTATTCATGGTTTCAGGAAATACATCTCAAATGTTCTCTCATTTGTAAGTCGCTTTGGAAAAGTGATTTAATGTTAATATCAAATGTTGTTCCAATATATTTAAACTTTTCTGAGTTGCCCTTAGAATGTAATACATTTTGTTGGACTAAGTGCTGCATAAATTATCATTATGAACTTTGGGTAGAAAATTAATATTTATCATTATTAAAAAGCAGCTTTGTGAATATGTTGTAGGCCTACATATTACTTCAGTTACTTCACAGTTAGATGAACTATATAGATGATTACTTTATAAATTTTGAATGCATTATCTGTTCCCAGATTTATCTTGTCAAATATGCAAAACATTTATATATGTTTATATTATAGTGTATATTCTGAGGTTTTACACTTTTATACTATACACTTAAACATGTATAAAGACACTACAGATTCGACTGGCGTGATGAAGGACTCAAAAGTTTATAATAAGTTTAAGATGCAAATTTAGCTTTCTAAGCTGAAATCCACTATGGATGACATCATAGCTCAATTAGAAACAGTCAATAGAAGAGTGGTCATCGTTTTGAGTTTAACTGCTAACCCAATATTTTACTAGCAATCAGGAATCATTAGACAGAATGAATGCCAGAATTCTGGGACTTTTATTAGGCTTTTTGCTGAAATCCCAGACGGCACTGTGCTCACTGATTACCTTCTTTGTCTCAATGGACTTGTTATTAATGTTGACAGCAGTCTCAGTGGAGCCTGCTGGATCCCTCCACGCTTAGATAGGATATACAGTAAGGTTGGAATGGGACTGTCTTTGTGGCCTTGTTCAGTTTTTATTGGGCTTATTTGCTAACGCTAATGCTTTGGACATTGTGAGTGTTGTATCTCTGAACTCATAAGGGCCTCCTCATATTCATATGTGATTGATTTAAGCTTACAATTTGCTTTGATAGTTCAAAACACCAAAATTCATATGAAGTGGAATTCGGAAAGTTTATTTTTATTAGGGTAAAATTCAATCAATCAGCTAAACATTTATAAAAATGTAGTTAAGTCACATATGCTAGAATTTTTGTGCTGAAAACCAAACATATTAAACTGATATTACTAATAAACATAATATTGTTTTATGATGCTGGACATGCTCTTTCAATCTGCTACATTCTTTATCCATGGATCTGCTGAAGTACTGTGGCTACAATGATTTACTGAATGGAACCTGGATTTATCCTGGACTGGCATAGTATTCCAATTGTTATAGTTTTTTACAATTTTTAAATACGGACACCTGATCACTACACAGTCTGTAAATGGCTGCCCTACACTGTTAATGCTTCCAGGCTGCTTAAGGAAGAGCCAAGATTTATTTCTAAAAAAACAACATAACGAAGTTTTTTCTTGCCACTGTTAATTCGGCTTACTCTTTGGGGGTTTTAGGCTTATAACCATGTAAAGCTGCTTTGTGACAACATACTAATGTAAAACAGTGCTGTATAAATAAACTACTTGAAATTCAACTTCATTGTTAAAAGTGTGTACTTACAAGTAACTTCACTGGTACAGTGTCGGGACTGTGGTATGTTTAGTATAACTCTAAAACATCAAAAAGGTCCATGCATCATGTTAGCACATTTATTGACTTTACCATCTAATCAATAGAGGATTGAGATGCAACTGAACATAACTCCCTTTCATAGACTTTTCTAAATTGATTTCCTTACAAAATGCTCCAGAGGCTCATACATTAGGAAGAATAAACAGACTTTCAAGCATGGCAGACATATAAAACTTAGAATTCACTGTATTACATAATAAGACAAAGACATTATACTCCACACAGAAATTCAAACAAGCGCCTTAATGTCACATATACAAAGCCCCTTAGCAAAGCTTCAGTACAGCTTTAATACGCTGAGAAACATGTCACTTTTCACTTAAACACTAGCGTTCCAGCAGTCCATTACAATAAGGCTGGTCCAGTTATCCGATTTGTGGTTCACTCTTCACCCAGAATGAGGGATTGTGGCAACAAGAGCAGGAAATGACAAAGAGGAGCCCAGTTAGAGCTCTCAAAATAACAAACTAATGCAATTTTCTTTTATGGATGAGAAATCGAAGCTGCTGGCAGAGAGCTGGAGAACGGAAAATTAATTAAAGCTCCAGTATACAAGCAGCACATTTCAGAGCTGACCAGGTTTGTGTTCTGAGGGTTCATGTTAATTCATAATTTATTGTATTTCACTTGTACTGAACTGAGAAGCACTCTAACCAAACTGTTATATTTGATTTGTATATAACTCAAGAAGCTGATTTCATGTTAATAGATAATCACCTTCTGTTTAGGGTAAAATAATGACTGTTCATAATTACTTTATATTTCGTGCTGAAATACAAAATCCAGAAACATGTTCTTATCTACCTGCAATGGATTGGCACCCTGTCCTGGGTGCATATGTATAGTGCCTGTAACGTTGAACATGGAGAACGACCCTAGTCCCTAGTATATGATTAAGCGTAATATGATAGCATAATAAAAAATAAAATATGAAGCATAATATAATAAGATGAGATGTTATAATTTAGCAAAAAGCTGAATAAAACTGACCTAAACACAGAGGTTAAAATACTAGTGCAGTAGCTCTTCCTTGTCTGCTGTCTATACCTTGTCAGCACCAGACTCACTAATTGTAAAATGACAATGTTTAATCAGATGGACGATAATGGGACAATTAATACCTTATTTCATTATATGAGCATGTGCGAGGCTATAGTGGCAATAAAAATTGTTTGCTTAAGATTTTGGTTAATCTCTGTAGAATAACATCCAGATGCTAGTTTAAAGACAATTCAATTTTGTCTGCCACCCCTCCTGTCAATACACTTTTGTTGATAGTAGAACACAAACATTTGAAAAAACTCCAAAGGCTATGTAATATTTTTGTTATGCCATTACAGTTAGTACACTTGGACCATTTTTGATTGGCACTATGATGTTGATCTGTCTAAAATTTCTGTTTTAAATTTTTGTTTGCAATATCAGGCTCAGGTTACCTATACTGTGGACTGAATTGAGGAAATATTTTGCCAACAACATCACAATACCTTAACAGAATGTTCTATAAAAAGTTCACACATGAAGGACACTTTCACCTTACACATGCTTTAATAGTTTTTCTCTTGTAATTTAGTCTTAGTTTAAATTTAGTTTAAATTTCATTGACTGTTTGTTAGTGACCTCACTATGCATTCTGAACAAGACACTTTTATTTTCTGTTCTCAAAGTTACCATTCCTGCATATATATTATCATTTTCTTTCTTTTTATCTTATATTTTAGCAGTCTATTTACGAAATGCATTAATTACTATTTTGCACTATTTTGAATCTGAATGCAGCAGAAATGAAAGATTTGTAATTTTATCCAAATGTTTTAATATAGTATCATGTGCATATTGAAAGACTATCATAGATAATTAAAGATCTAATGAAATGAACAGGTTGCCTTTGCACACTTTTAACAACATTTAAGCTTTATTTATCGGGGTGGGATTAGTTATTAGTTTACATGCATCAGTACTTGCTGATTCTAAAAAGTTACCTGGCTAGACAAGCGTTTTATGTCTTACTAAAGCCAGATATGAAACAGTGATAGCGAATAGTGGAACGAAGTTCAGGTTATGCCCTTGTTCTTCCTTTTGAGTGAATTACCTCTACCTAAGGCCTATTTTTAGATACCATGTGATGTGTGAGATGTGAGATGAATGGAAAAATGTTATTGGGGTCTATGATTAAGCTATTGAATTGGGTTATCCATCATTTTAAAGCTGTCTACTACAAAATATAAGTATAGTAGATGAGAAAAAAATAGAAATAGGTAGTGGTGACCCAGAAAAAAAAGTAATTCCAACCATATCTAATAAGCTTCTCTTGGGTAATATCCTGTACAACAACGCCACACGAAGGTAGTGCTTTCTTGTCATCTGTAATCAAATAAACCAAAAACATGGCTTTAATGCCTCTTGGTTGCAACTTCAGTGCCAATAATAAGAATAAGTTAAAAAAAAACACATTTTTGTTGGAAGAACATAATGATAGCCCCTTTTTTTATCAGACAACCATATTCAAACAGTATTAATATGGCATGGCACACTACTGTGTGTTGTACACACATTTTGGGGACCCTTGCTGTAAGCCTATGAAGAGAAAGAGCTTGATTTGTGCTATAAATTTTATTTTATATTGACATTTTTAAGCAGGAATTGATTAATTCTCATTCAGTTGGGTAAACTACATGTACTGATCTTTTTTTAAAAAAAAACACAAAGTAGACCATTTAACACACCTTATAATCATTCCTTTTCCTTCGTTTAACTTTAACTGGCCTCTGTTTATTCATATGCAATAAAATTATGTAAAGAGAGAGAGAGAGAGAGAAAGAGAGAGAGAGAGAGAGAGAGTGTGCGTGTGTGTGGTTCAAAAGGCCTCACCTTTCGGGCTGTTTACTTTCCTAAATGAATGTAATGGTGCAAACGGTGGATAAATTGCCTGCCTCGCGCTTCATCTCCTAGTACACATCCCAAAGGGACTTCTCCAAACTAGTGCAAAAAAATAAAATGAAATAAAAACAGCCGTGTCTGATAATTCACTTGCTTTTGCCTCCCAGATACTACTTATATCAGCACATAACATTCTAAGATAAGAGCCAGCAAGGGGCCTTTTTCCTGCCACTGAGAAACATTACACAGAGCTGTGAAATGAATCAGGGCTGAATGTTGGAAGGCATATTTAACAAACTCAACATTAAACTGGAGTAAGCATAATACAGTGGTGTTTACATTTAGGCTTTTTGTGGTTTTACTTCTTCAACTTAATAATAAAACATGTCCAAACTAAGCTCAGTAAAACACAATTACCAAAAATATTTCCAAGCAAAAGTCTTTGAGCAGGTTTCTTTTTTACATGCTTCAAATTAGTATTTAGAGCTATTATTAAAGGTTTCTCTATCTGAAACACATTTCTTTCTGCATTTATTTAGACTGTATATTTATTAACAAAGGTAACACATAAATAAAACTATAGATTTTCCAGGGACACTTTAATATAGCTGAAAGTATAGCCATTTTGCAGTTTCACTGTAGTATGGAATATGATTTAGCAGTCCTCCTGCAGATTGCAAAGTACAATTAAAGCAAATAAAACATATTTTTGGGCAAATATGTTTAACTTCTTTCACAACACAGGTAATCACCTGAACACTCCGCATTGACAGCAGTTAACATCTTATTTACTGATGTTCCTTATATTACCAGGTTGTTTGTAGGTTTCTTTGATTATAGTCATGCTTACGTTATATGGGTGTTTAGCTAAAACTTCTGCCTCTTCATGATTCACATTTGATATGGGCAACAGGCAGAATATGACAAGTTACTTATGAATTACTGCTCCTCCTTCAGCATAGCTGCAACAGACACCGTGATGTAAACAGCTTTACACCCAGATGAAAGCAATAACCTTTTTTATCACCATCCCAAAAGCTATTCATGGTGCCTAATCCAATTTCACCACCATGTAAATTCAGAAAGTGGATTAAAAAGCAAGAAAAGAGAAAAGAAACTAAGGCCTTGTATGAGACGGAGACAGAATTTCACCTCCCTCGTTCTCCTGCTCACTTTCTCGTTCTTTCTCAACTGTTCTCTAATGGGAACAGTCGTCAATCAAGCTAGAGTGAAACAGAGAGGTAAGGGTTTGCGTTGAACTTCCCAAATCTCACTCAGTGTGGCACCTGTCAAATCACCCCACACTGAGCATGCTCTTTTCTGCTCCACTGGTTTTAAGGTCTTGCACATGTTCAGTTCTACCCATCAACTAGATTTTCTGAGACATAATTGAATACATTTACAGCAGTAAGCAGACAAACAAACCCAGAGAACTCACTGTGGGTTTATCTGCTTTACTCAAAAACCTAACAGCTAAATTTTGCCTAAGCTGAGATTTGGCCTAGACCATCAAGCCAACACTGCCCTGTAACCGGAATAAATACATACCACTGTTTACAGTCTTTAAAAAAATTTCCACAGTCCACAGTGGTGGTGTTACTGCTTTAGATAGATTGTTACAAAGTTCTGAGGTAATTGTAAAGTTGTCTGCATTATTTCAATAGAAATTGCTATATAGAAACAGAGACTGGCGCTATCTAAAGCATAAACTATGCCTGTTTTTGACTGTGCTGGTCATATAGATGAAATAAATATAGATTATAAGATAAGATAAGATACCTTTTATTGTCATTGCACATATGCAATGAAATTTGAGCAGCAATCCTATGGACTGTAGTCCATTTGTTTCTGTACATATTTTGTTAGTCCACTGTATTAGGTTCTTCGATGTCCAGGACTACAAAGTGGTGATATTAGTGTGGTGGATGACTCTTAGTACTGCAGTGATAGTGACATGGTGGTGCTGTGTTAGTGTGTGCTGTGCTGGTACGAGTGGATTAGACACAGCAGTGCTGCTGGAAGGAGATTATTACACCAATTAAAACATAAAGGTGTCATCAGAGAACAGAATGTACTTGTACTTGGACTACAGAATAGACTACATGGTAAGTAGAGAAACAATGAGATGTACCTAATAAAATGGCCAATGAGAGTGTATGTGTATATCAATAGGTAAAATACCCTATTAACCCTCAAAGTAATGTTCATCAGACACAAGACATAGGAAACTTATGAAACATGAAAATTTTTTTTAGCTACAGCATTTGTCGAACCACCTTCAGAGTTGCCAAAACATCTCTCTGAATTTAAGACAAATCTTAAATCCTTCATGATTTTCTTAACGAAATTACTGACAAATAGCTAAGTCATATATTATTCTATTTGATGAAATGATTTTCACAAACACTATCACGTCAGTTTCAAGGAGTTTTGCTGATTGATGGCAAACATTCTCGTCTTTTCACAGATTTCTTGCTAGTGCAAAAATGCTTAAACCAATTAAATACACCAGCTAGCATATGTCATCCTACCAGTAGAGTTTGTATGTGTATCTCTGTTGCTGTTGTTCTGAAACAAAATTTCATGTTTTTTGCTCGATTCTTCTTAGACATCAACTTTTTAATAGACGGCGCAGATGGGAGCCGTTTAAAAAATCATTTTAAGATAAGATGTCCATCTGCATTAACAAAAATATTGTCTATGTTTTATTTTAAATATACAATTATTTACCAGGACGACACGGTATCTTAGTGGTTAGCATGTTTGCCTCTCAGAGCTAGGCATCCAGGTACAAATCCCAGTCTGGGTGGAGTTTCCATGTTCTCCTGTTTTCATGTTGCCTAATTGGGTATCCTTCCAGTTCTCCAGGTTCCTTCCATAGTCCAAAAACTTGGATTCAAGGTAAATTGGCTGCTTGAAATTGCCCCTATATAATGTGTGTGTGTGTGTGTGTGTGTGTGTGTGTGTATGTGTGTGTTCCCAGTGATATTGGAGCCCCGTCTTGGGCATCACTGCATATCGCCCGATACATTTTCCCCTGGATGGGTATTGGGAACCCCCAACGACCCCTGTAGAGGATTAAGCGGAAGATAATGAATGAATGAATGAATTATTTACCAAACTATTTGTACAAACCTTGTATTTCAGCAATAAAGAGTGTTTTTAATGTTGATGTTTACAAGCCACTGCTGTAGCACAGTTAATAAGCACCAGAGAGTTCAGGCTTATTCTGCTCTACTGCTACAGTGACCTTCTGATTGGAAATCACACACAGTCTGACTCCAGCTTTCACTTATAGCTCAGCTTTATTTGCACAGCTGTGGCTTGGTTGATGTAGACTTGTTTTCTGTACTTTTTACTAATCGGAGAGCTGGACGTCAGAGGCGAGACTGAAGGTCCTCATCAAAATCTGAGGTTAATGGGCCTGAAAACATTTTTGGCAACGTGAAAAGCAGCTTTTATTGATTTTAGAGTCATGGGCTGTGTCTCGAGAGTGAGCTAAAAATGAAAACACATACACACCCACATATTTAGTAATGACTGACTGCATGTGTGCTTTTAAGAGACAGACAAAGAATATGATCATAAATAGGCTGACTTTTTGGCCACCAACTTACGACCATCTATCAGGAAATCTGGTAAAATCAGACTACAAAACAGTCCAGCATTGATAGAGCCCGGACTAATTTCTTTGAACTGTATGTTATAAAACAATCATGGACCCACAAGTCTTTTCAAACCCAACTAATCAAATCCATGATAATTGCCTTAAGTTAATCCAGGACCTTATTTCAAATGCTTTTTATTTGAAACTACAAAGTAAGAAATATGTCATATTAATTTTGACAGGAATGTTGATGTTTTTATCTTTTTTTACACAACATTTAAAAGTGCATAACTTTACTAATGTTTTGACAGTGGCACACATTACAAAATGCATCAAGACATTTCATGTCAGAAACTTTAATAGTCTGTATACTTTCACATGGATGGCTCAGATCCAAAGCACAGTAAACTAAGGGAAAATTGATTTAATTCATTCATACTATATAAAACGTATGCTGCTACACATTCCATAGTTACTGCTGTCTGATTCCTATTTTCAAAAGGCGCCATACAGATTCCATAAGAGACATATTCTGTTTACAAGGTAATGCTGATAAAAATCACTCATTATGTGAGAACTGATTCACCCCAATGCCATCATAGATGTGGGATTTTGCACTTTTCATTGGTTACTGTATGGTCATTTTTAACTTTATTATATAGAATCCAACATCTGCTTTTCATTAAAACAAATATCAGACACTAAACACATTTCCACTGTCATTTGGTTTGTCTTAGGTCTTTGGTCTCTGAGTTAATAAATTTAGATATGATTTTCTTTTTGCATAAAGAGATGTCCATTTTATGGTAGCATGCTGGTTTCCTAAACAATACCACCCAAAGGCTTGATGGTCACACAATAAGAGGATGCTTTTAGCCCTTGTCCTTTATCTAAAAATCTCCTTATTATATATGTACATATGAGTAAGAGAGAGAGATGGATAGAGAGATGAGAGAGAAAAAGTTAGTGTTGTGCAGTGTCACTCAGTTGTGGTAAAAGAGAACCAAATAATCTATTTCAGTGCCGGTAAGGAATGCTTATTTTAAACCTATACCTTATTTTCTTCCTGCCTTGACAGTTTAAGAGAGCTTGCCCTTTTTTCATAGTATTTTAAGATTCTAAAACATTCCAATTTGCTCTGACTTACATTAACTCCACTGAACTTACAGAAAGCCCCGTATAGTGGTTTATTATGGATAGTCAACATTCACTTGTCCATCAAGGCTTTCTTTATACATCAGGGGCTGACACCATGAAATTTCCATTAGCTTCCATTTAGAAATGCAAAAGGTTGTTTGCTTTGATTTACTGAGAAAGCTGGACTGATTGAGGTGCTGAAAGACCAAAATGCATTCAGATTGCAGACAAAGTGCATTATGGCATTGCAGTAGACTGCAGGCCTCAGAGCTGAATCAAATGAAAGAAGGCAATTAATTCCACAGCAACAGAGACGCACATTACAGCAAATTTCACACCATCATCCTACAAAGAGATATGCAAATCAAAAAGTTAAAAAAAGACCAAGTTTGTCACTTTATTTTCTGTTTTTCAGATGTTGCAAAATGATATGCCTGGGGTTCTGTTATATAAGTTCCCATAAACACTAATGCATAATTCAAAAGATCTCTAAAGGAAAAGCCAATGTTTGAATACAACATTTTTCTAACAAACACAGCTGATATATCTTCGCATTTAAACACACATGTTTTCCCTCAATTTCACAAGGTTTTAATTAAAACTGTGATGAATTGTGGCATGGTGAACTTAATTAATATTTTGATAATGTGAATGCCAGAAGTTCTGAATTTCATGTGTGGCTAACCTTTAACAACAGAAAACAACATAATATTGTAAAGCAGCTTTAAGACAATGTAAAAAGCAATATAAGTAAATGAACTTAAACTTAATTTGGACTAGGTTGTAATACCTGCCCATTTAAAGCACTGAAAATAACCTTTACATTTACTTACAATGGTTAAATTAATTCATTCATTTATCATCTTTCACTTCACCCATTGCTAGGGTCGCGGGGAGTATACCATGCCAATCGAGGGGAGAATGTTTTAGGCTCTGGGCAGGTACACCAAGGACAGAGCACTAATGTATTGCTAAGCAAACTCACTTACACAGACACCCACACAAACACCCTTTATACGGGGCAATTTAGAGCATTCAGTTTTCCTTGAATCTATGTTTTTGGACTGTGGAAGGAAACCAGGAAACCTGGAGTAAACCCACATGGACACAGGGAGAATATGGAAACTCCATCCAGCATTAGAATGGATCCCAAGTGCTGATAGATGGACATGCTAACCACTAAGCCACTGTGCCACCCCAAATTAATTGGCTAATTCATAAGTATTAATATTTTTTTAATTACAGGTAGGCGGCACGGTGGCTTAGTGGTCAGCACATTCGCCTCTCAGCACTAGGGATTCCTGGTTCGAATCCCCATCTGGGTGGATTCGAACCATGTTTTCCCCGTGTCTGCGTGGGTTTCCTCCAGGTTCTCTGGTTTCCTTCCACAGTCCAAAACATGGAACAAGTCAATTGAGTTCTCCAAATTGCCCTATATAGAGTGTGTATGTGTGAGTGAGTGTGTGCCTAGCAATAGATTGGCGCCCTGTCCTGGGTGTATCTGCCCAGCGCCCGAAACGTTCTTCCCTGAATGTGCATGGGGAACCCTAATATAGAAAAAAGCGGAAGATAATGAATGAATGAATGAATGAATGAATTACAGGTAAAAGTATTAAAAATAAAAGTTCTAAATATTTACCATCAAATTTGAAATAACAAAAACATTATTTTGCTCAACTTTTACTTTAAAAAACCATATTTGACTTTTATTGCATTTCAAAATCTTCTAAATAATAAATATAGCTAGTTAGCTGACAATAAAGTGCTGATTGCTACCATGTGTAGATTACAGCTCACAAACAAACTGACCATTCATGTACCTTACTATGTTAGTATGAGCAATTTGATCCCTTGCATCTACTGTATAACACTGGACACAAACAGGATTGTGAAAATTGTGATTGAATATATGGATTAATAAATGGATTAACAAGATGGACACGTTCAGGCAGACACAGATGCGACTCTGCATAAGCATATGAAACTAAACGGTACAAATAAGTATAAAGTCACTCAAGAAGACAAAACTGCTGTTTATTACACACTTTTCATTTGCAGCCACAGTGAGGAATATTAGTCAAAGAACAGACACATCCATAACAAAGGATGGAAGATCTAAGTCGTGTTAGAAAGAGGAGAAGAGACAGAGCATGTGACATTACATTTTATATATTAGTGATAATTGTGTGCTCTGCTGTTATATATGGTTTTGGTTGTTCATTAAAAGCAGTGATTTATGTATTAAGCTCTGTATTAGCTCTGTATTAAGCACCTCAGAATACACTCTGTTGGAGTATATACTGTCAGTACTCTCAATATATACACTTTAGGTGGTTAAAATGGACAGTGTTGTTTAAATGGCTTTTATAATGAATTACATTTTTTCTTAAGTTGAAATTTTAAAATAAAATTATTAAAGGCAAATTTCTGAAGACATATTCTGCCTCAGAAAGTCTTTCACAAGGGTTAAGCATCAACCACTGGCAGCTCTCAGCCATCCCTAGAGATATTGACATCCTGATTTCGCAGGTTATCGAGTGGCAGCACAGTGTCAGAAAGCGTGCGGATACTGGGGTCACACCACAGGGTGAAATCGTGCTAGGAGATCTAGACCCCGAGGAAAGGCGTGTGGCTAATGGTGCTGTGCACAGCATTCTAACACATAACCTCCTCCTCGTGTGGAGAGAGAAAGGTCACACGTGGCAAGTGGCAGGTGTCAATCATTCACTTAAATAGATTACCTTGCATGAGGTGATTACAATCCATTTTCAGAGTCTGAAGCAGTCTCACTATAGCAAGGGAGGAAAACAATGCTCTGCTCAAACTGCACTTTCCATATGTCACAATCATAAGCTTCCATACAGCCAAATCAAATAAACAAGCAGTGTGAGGTGATTATTTGAGAAAGGTGGGTTTAGAAAATCCACAGTGAAGAGCAAAAGTTTAATTTTTAGCTGCACACATAAATATGTGAAATAAATTAAGCAACAGGCAAATGCAAGATAAATCGTTTTTTAACTGAAAATATTGATGTAGCTGTCAGTAAAAGATAGAAGAACACAGCATCTTTTCAAATAAAGCATCCACAGTACTGCTGTAAAAATTTTATACAAACACAGTTTGAATTAGCAATGCAACATTAAATATATTTAACATCAAGAAAGTGTCTGTGTGAGTGTATGCCCAGCGATAGATTGGTGCCCTGTCCTGGGTGTATCTGCCCAGTGCCCGAAACTCGATAGGCATGGGAAACCCTAGTAGTGGCCCTAGTACAGGATAAAACGGAAGATAATGAATGGATCTAAGTTGACTTGATTTTGATTCATAAGGAGCACGCTTATGGATAATTATAAATGTGATTGTGTTTTAGTGCACAAAAATGATAACACCATTTTTAGGTGCTGTTTTCAAACATGGCATATTTAATTTTTTACATCATAAGAATAATTAATTATAATTGATTTAGCTTTGTTCTCAGTCCCACCTATATGGCCAAGTCAATGGAACTGGACTATGGAAGTTCACCTTAAGGTTTATAAAGCATGCATATCTGGTTCATTAAAAAAAAAAAAAAAAATTAAATAAATAAATAAATAAGCGGGCACAAGAAAATAACCAAAAGGCTAGCACACATTTGTGCAGGACAACCAAGAATGTTTTTTTTTATTTCAACAAATGATATCCATCAGCTATTTCCATTTTGTAGAATATTTACCATGCAAAAAAGACCAACCAATTGAGAACACTCATTTTCACTTAAAATCAGTTCCACTACACATATTATTATTATTCACTGGCCATGAAAGAAGCAAAACTACGCTGAATTGCCCTTACCTGTCCAAAGATGATGGTCCTCCATTGCGTGGCTTGTTGACCTGAGCATACAAACTCTCCAGGGCTGGATCTCTGGGACTATAAGGCCGCTGATCCTGATTCAAGCTCTGGCTACTGTCCATTGATGAGTCGAGTGAGCCAATGCCTGCGTAGGTGTGCTCCTCATCAGAGCTAAAGGTCCGGGAGAAGTCCTGAATTTCAGCATAGTCTCTCTCTCTGGCTTGCCGTTCCCGCAGCTCCCTGGTCTTTGCCTGGATTCTATGAATATAAAAAATATGTGTTTTTTTTTACCTGCAGTCTGATAAGGCAAATCAATAATTAATTCCTACAGTATATCGTTATTATTTTAATAAAAATTACAGACTTGACTGTCAAAATTGATAGGATTTAAAAACAATTCCACTTTGTGAAATGAAGCAAAACAAAGATCAGTCTGTGAATTAAAAATCTCTAGTTTTATCACTGAAATATTAAGTGACAGTGTTTTAATATAGTTCTCAATAAGTGGTACTGTACAATTCTAAACTAAAAATCATAAATGATTTAAATACTGTTTAAAGATATCTGTGAGATGCAAGTTATCAACTTGCAGTTATCAACCATACAATATACATTATTGAAAATTTGTTTTCACATTTGGTTAAAATGTAGATTTAGTCAGTAAACCCAGATGGCAGAACTATTCTGGATAGCAATTTGTCTTATTATTAGTTTAAGACAGACATACAAAAAAAAAGAGAGATTTAAGACAATTTACATATGAACAATACTAGCTATTTTTTTAGCAGTTGTTTTTAAATCTGGTTTACACATACTGTTTATTCATTCATTCATTATCTTCCGCTTTATCCTCTATTAGGGTCGCGGTGGGGTTCCCCATGCCCATCCAGGGGAGAACGTTTCAGGCGCTTGTCAAATACACCCAGGACAGGGCTCCAATCTATTGCTGGGCACACACTCACACACACAAATACACTCTACATAGGGCAATTTAGAGAACTCAATTGACTTGATCCATGTTTTTGGACTGTGGGAGGAAACCGGAGAACCTGGAGGAAATCCACGCAGACACGGTGAGAACATGGAAATTCCACCCAGATGGGGATTCGAAGAGGGAATCCCTAGTGCTGAGAGCCGAACGTGCTAACCACTAAGCCGCCCTAATACTGTTTAGATAAAAAAAAAAAAAAAAAAAAATCACATCAATTTTTTTAAAAATGTGATTGTTTTTTTTGCAAGCTGAACTACAGCTTTTTACTACAGTAAAAAAAAAAAAACTACAGTAATTTAGATATGTGTTAGATAAACCTGACCAGCATCTACTCCAAATTCCACCTTTTTCCTTTAAAGTGTAGGTTGCAAGAAATCTAAAGAATGTCTAAGAAATAGTATGAATTTCAAACATTAGAAAATGACTCATATCATGCATAAATATCATGCATTTGAAATTTCATGGGTTTCATAATTGCCAAAAAAAATCTTCCTGTGAGACCCATTTAATGGGCAGTGCTTGAAGAACTATTTAGTGGTAGTAGAGTGAACCCTCTGTGATAGTATGAACTTTTATTAGATGTTGATGTAACAGTACAATTTAACATTTGTAGTATTTATGGTATGTCATTATAACAATTCATTGCATTAAAGGTATATCAAGCTGTATTAAAGTGGATATGTTAATGAGGTTTTGCTAATTGGCTCCGGCACTGAACTCAACTTAAATACTACACATGAGCAGAAATCCTTTACAGATTAATACAAATTAAAATTATACATTTATAAGTCCTTCATTAACATCAAAAACAGATTTTTAAAAAAATCTGACATACAGGCATAGGAGATTAACTACTTTAGGGATCTGATAAATGTATTTGTCATGACTCCTGCTGTGCTGATGTTTGCAGGAGTTCTGTGCACCTACTGGGTTAATAGGCAGCTCAGACACCACCCTCCCTTTCCTGTTTACCTTGGAACTCTTTCCTATTATGGTGGACCGTTCGATGGGATCTTGAGACAAAATTCTTAAAAGAACCTCCTGTGGGAGTGCATTTCAATCAGCTTTTTGCAAAGGTTAAGCCCTCACTCCTCAGAGTGCCTCTCCTGCTGCTTCCTCTTAGAGAGCAGAGTCAGAACAGACCTGTTATGGCTGACATCGTACAGATCAGCTAAAACAGCCAGTGGGTGATCTTCCGCAGAGAAGTCGAGCAACGCGTCCTGTAGGCGTCTCCCCAAATGGGAGAAAGCATGAAACCTCTGTGATGTTCTTCCAGCTTCACTTTTTTCTTTTCCTCCTTTTGGTTCAAAAGCTCATATCCACTTTCACTCGGAACTTCTTCATAGACGACCTGGTTTTCTCAGGACAATCTTACTGGGATGAGGTGAATGAGGCCTTTAGTCAGGCCACAAGGGTGAGTGAATAAATGCACATGTGATTGTGTAAGAGAAAGTTGATCTGTTTAGAACAGGAAAAGTAAGGCATGCCAGGTTGGTAGGCGAGGACAGAGGAAGGGCCCCTGTTGAGTGACCTTTGGCACAAAACACTCTGTGGCTTATTAAAACCAAATGGGCTTAAACATTGTTCCTGGTCAACCTTCACTTTCTCAGTTCAATCTATAGTTGTAATGCTTCATTTTACCAGAACCCTAGGTTGTATTTGACCTCTGTCCTTTGCATGTCTATCACATCTCTGAATGACAGTTACAAAGCACTGTCTGAGGGTTAATGTGGGGTTCCCAGGGAAATATAGAATGTTTTCACAGTCTCTCATAAGTGCAATCTAATTTTCAAACAATAAACATTCTCTCTCTGTGACATCGTAATATGATTACAATGCCATTTACTGTAGCTTCATTTTGTTCTCTTTCTCGCCTGCAAAAATCTAATTCTGGGCCAGACTATGTGAGAACTGTGTACATATCTGTGTCATGTGCAGTTAATAGCCTGGCAGTAATGAGAAAAACTGCTGGAGGGCGTAAAACCAATAACCCTATTGTTCTCATGATCCTGCCATGTCATGCAAACAAGCCTTTCCCTTTATATTGTCTCTAAAAGCCCTGTTCTCTTATCCTTGCCTTTTTAAAATGTGAGACTAGAGAGGACAGCCCTCTTGCCTTCTGCTCAGAAACTGATGTCACCTTACTGCCCGGAACACACAAGGCCCATGTTATGACAGTTTTAACAAAATCCCAATAGCTAGACAATGCCTGCGGCACACTGCACATAATGGCAAGATAGAATCAGCAAGAGCAATGTGTGTCTGAATGAGATAATGTCCATTGAATATGAGAGCACCAGGCCAGACCTGCAGTCACACACTAAAACTTTATTTAAGGCTCAACCAGCAGGTGAATTTGGCAGACCAAATTATTATATACAAAGCATACAGTAGACCAAAATTATACTGTGCTGTATAAATATATTACATTGTATTGGCTGCTGCAATATGCAAATTTTACTCTGGGATTAATAAATGACTACCTATACCCATAATTCCATACTGGTTTAGTGTGTACATGGAGAGGTTTCTTACTTTTCTATTACTACGTTAGAGTCATTTAAAAACCCATTTCACTGCCTTTATTTATTGATTATAAAGTTTTGCCAAATTAGCATGTCCTCTGGGGGATCTAGGTTTGAATCCCAATTTAAGTGGAGTTCCCATGTTCTCCCTGTGTCCATGTAGGCTTTCTCTGGGTCCTTAGATTTCCTCCAACAGTTCAAAAAAGATGGATTTAAGGTAAATCGGCTGTGCTAAATTGCCCCATATAATGTTGTTTCTGTGTGTGTAAGTGAATGAGAAAGTATGTGCCCAGCGATAGACTGACTTCATGTCCCACGGGTATCTGCCCAGCACCCGAAACATTCTCCCCTGGATGGTCATGGGGAATCCCTCCGCGACTCTAGTATAAAATTAAGCTTAAGATAATGAATGGATGGAATATTAGAATGTTACACTCGATCACAATGTTACACATAATTCACATATATATCAGAAATGGATCATGAAGCAATGGAAATGGTGACCTGGTCTGATTATTCATTTACATCACTTGGCTGGGTATGTTTGTGAACCACAACACCAGGATGCACTAAGGGAAGAAGGCAGGTCAGTGGATGTTTTGCGCTGTGTTCCTTAGGGAAACATTGGCCCTGTTGTCCACGTGGATGTTAGTTTGCAATACAAAGACGAAAAACATTGTTTTTAAACTGACTTTCAATTCTCACACTAAATTTGCCATGAAGTAGCCCTAGTGCTTGTACAGACAAGCTTGGATGTTATATTATACAGATTAGTGTTACTTTTATGTAAATTTTATAATATTGCTTTGTTTTTCTTTCTCTCTTTTTTTCTTTTGTTTTTCAGGTCATTACATTTTATAGTTATACATTTACCAATTACAGTAAGGTTTGTTGACCACTGAGTTTTTTATATTTAAGCAGTTAAACCAAAGTTCAAGCAATGTATTAATTAGCAATTTAGATTTTATTTTACTTGTAGTGTCCTTACTTTTTTGATAGAAAACAAAAATAATAAAGATTTTGCACCTTATTCTAAACCTTTGTCCCATGATACATTTCCACAAATGTGCTGTGAATATCAAACTGTTGATTTTACCTCCAAAAAATATCTGTTAATCCAAAGTTAATATCCTAATCTTTTATTCTCATTTCTTTTATTTGATTCACTTTTAGGACTTGTTCAAAAACCTGATATAGATAAGACAGAGAGAAAGTGTATGTGTGCGAGAAATAGTGGGAGAGAGAGAAAGTGTGTGAGAGGCACTGTTTTCATCCCTGGTTTTGTATTTATATGAATGGTAAGGCTGGCTTGCCAAGAGTCCACCATCACTTGTTTAGCTCATTACACAATTAATGGCCCATTGTTGTGTTAGCTCAAAGGAGAGAACTGGCTAAACTGAACATGATTACTGCTCTGTCAATTTCTCTTCTTGTCTGAGTGAAGGCCGCTGGAGCTCCTGGTGTTTCATGTGGCTCTGGTCCAGAATCATTACCCACCCACATTCAAAGATAATTAATGCCAACTGCTTGTGTTGGTGTGAGTGTGTGTGTTTGAGAGAAGGCTTATTTTCCTGTGTACATTAACAAAGACAGGAGGTGTGTGTGAGAATCCTGATGTGTGACCAATTAACGTTTAGACGTTTTTATTAGCTTGCCTCTGTTCTACTATGGTGTAGGCGTTGTGCTGTTTTATGCTGGTTAAAGGAACACTTATACAGAATGCAGGTGGACAAAACTGTGTTTCAATGCAACCATATAAATATATATAAAATCCATTAAGAAAAATTTTGGTGAGATAAACCTGACTGATCGACACAGAACTCTGACCTGAAACTTATACAACACATTAAGGAGTGCAAGCCCCTGGCACTTTCATCCAACAGCAATGCCTGACTTTATAAATGCTCTTATGTGTAAATGGGCAAAAATTTTCCAAGACCCACTCTGAAGTTTTTTAGAAAGACCTCCCAGAAGAGGGGAAAAGATATTATAGTTCGAAAACAGGGGGGCAACTTGGAATGGAAGATTCCAACCTCCATATCATTACATGTCCTCTATGTTTATAACAGCTCATTAAGAGCCATCCAGCCATATCTAAACAGTTTTATACCTCGGTCTTATCTAAAGGCTGTCAGACTGGCCAGAATTCAGTCTAAACACCATTTTAGCCCAAACCACACATGGACATTCTAAAGTATGCATTTAAATGCTTGGCTGAAAAGAACACATTTGTCTTGCATATCAATAAGCAAACATTGTATCCTAACAATCCATTGCTCCCAAAAAACTGCTGAAACTTAACTGGGTGTTAACATTTGACACTGACCACTAACTTGGAGCTCTTTCTCAAACCCATGTCAGTTAACATTCACCTGAACTTTGTAGCTTGCAGTTATTTTTGTTTTTTAAAGTATAGCGTTCACAATAACTCGAGATGCCATTTTACAAAAAAATATGACAAATTTATCTAATCTAATTAAGAATAAAATCCTTCAAGCTTATCAAACTACTGAAAAGATATTAACAAAAAAATATATATATAATAATTAATAAAAAAACAAAGTTGCCAGTGAAGGAGAAATTAAACCATCAGACAGTGCCAACATTGCCAAGCTAATAATTTTATTACTGAAACAACGTTCAGAATCTAAGACTCCTAACAATCACTTTTAGCCACAGGCCAACTATAAATATAATTACAAATGCAATCAGCTCCACAATCAGTCCGTGTCATCTGTCTTTGAACTCTGCATGCTAATTAGTTTGGTCAGACAGCAAAATGTTACAAAAGGCTTCAGAGCATAATGAGCTAATTATTTTGTAACACAATTACTGCCTCAGAATGTGGGTTGAGAAAAGACTGACTATTATAATGATTAACTTGCATTAAAGCATCCAGTGAAGTATGAAAATATGTGGATCACTCAGCAGACAAATCCAGAAACTTACAGAAGCAAGCATTTGAAAGCAGCAAATATCAGCTACACTGTATCTGGGAATAAACACATCAGGCCATATGAGATATTTAAAAATGGTTACTGATGTTGTAGTAGGCCATGAACTAATGCTATGATCACAGCAATTCCTCAAAGAAAGTGCACAAAAAAAAGGAGAAAAAAAAAAAAAAAAAAAAAAAAAAAAATATATATATATATATATATATATATATATATATATATATATGCAAGCTGATAAGATGATATTATAAACATGATAGCATTGTGGAAGTTTGCTAAGCATTTACGTACTTCAAAACTCTAAAGAATGCTTTTTGTATTAATTATGCATAGTGTCTTTATTTCATTTAAATAAATGCATATTTTTATTTATTTAAGAGTTATAATATTGCAATAATTAAACAAGCTTTAGGGTGAGATAATGGGATGAATACGTGTGAGTGGGCCACTGTGGGACAGGAAGTGGCTGGTTACAATAATGTTACTAGCTGAAGTAGAGATGAGGATCGGAGGCTTCCCGGTCTGGTAGCACTCAGAAAAAATCCAAACAAACAGAAGGAAGTCATGGAATTGGGAAACAGGAAAGCCAAGAGACTGAGAAGTGCTAGCCACTGATTAACGGCCCAGTGGAGCAGTGCTGATAAGGGAGCAGCTAATCTGCTACAGGGTGGCAGATATTTACCATAGTGAGTTATGCTCAATGGTCAGTACCAGACCTGTGCCTTCATGTGTATGAATTCAGTACCCAACCATGTGATCAGTTTCTATAACACTGACACACTGAGATGGAAAAGAGGTATTGGTGTGCAATGATGCAGGGCTCATAAGTTCAAAATGCTATGATCTAGTAAAGCCCTGCTATGGTGGTCTCCTAAGTCAATGCAAAAAAAAAAAAAAAAACGTTGCTGTGTTACAGATGATGCAGAAATGCTGGTGGATAAAATACCGAGTGAGGACCATGGGTAGCAGCTGCTTACAATTTACTCAATTGTGGCAAAACAAATGCTACTGATGCAGGCATTCCATCATCATGAGTCTACATCAGACCTGAGAATGCTCTACTTGCTTTCAAAGAAGGTTCTCCCATGTTTTTTTATTTTTGTTCAGTGTTGCTTGGAGTCTTTAATCCATAGGACACTGACAGAAAAAGGATTTAGGAAGCTTAAATCCTTCATAAGCAAAGCTGTGTAAGCCGTTTAAAAGCCAGATTTAATGAACATCCTATAAGTCAGATATGCTAAACCCGGTGCATTGGTATCCTTTAAAAAACAGAAAAACTGTTATCCATAACTATCAGCAATTGGCTACAGAATTAATCCAGTGCCATTTTTTGTCTGAGTCAGTAAAAGCTGCTGTCAAAGTATCAACTCCAATTGACGACAGGTCATGTTAGGAGAGCAAGGTATTGGTCCACAGCCAGTGCTGTACTTTCTGCCCCATTCTCACTTATTCTGCTCATCCTCATCTTTCTGCGACATGACGGCTTGCTTTGAAAATGCTGACTACATTGCAACAGTGTTCCATCAACACCTGATCCATAATTTCTAAAGGCTATAAAAATGGCCTTGTCTCGACAGCTTGTGAATCACAGTTCTCGCCACAAGTTTACCCACAATAGTGTCGGTCCATCAGATTTTTAAATATAATATATATATATATATATAATATAATATATATATATTCATTCATTCATTCATTATCTCCCGCTTATCCTCTATTAGGGTCGCGGTGGGGTTCCCCATGCCCATCCAGGCCAAAACGTCTCGGGCGCTGGGCAGATAGACCCAGGACAGGGCGCCAATCCATCGCTGGGCACACACTCACTCACACAGACACACTCTATAGGGGGCAATTTTGAGAATTCAATTAACTTGATTCATGTTTTTGGACTGTGGGAGGAAACCGGAGAACCTGGAGGAAACCCCACGCAGACACGGGGAGAACATGGAAACTCCACCCAGATGGGGATTCGAACCGGGAATCCCTAGCGCTGAGAGGCGAACATGCTAACCACTAAGCCACCGTGCCGCCCTATATATATATATATATATATATATAAATATAAATATATATATATATATATATATATATATATATATATATATATATATAAATACACACATCATTAAAATATATAAATACATAGACAACACGTACATACAGTATATACAGCTGCTTTTGACTGTCCGAGCGCTCTGTCTCCACAGCGCATAGTTTTGAATATCACATTCGCGACACACTGACAGAGTAGATTATTGTTGCAGAGACAATTTCCCTAAAGCTTTGACTTCCATTAAGTAATAGAAAACTTGAGCATGGAGACATAGCCAGGGAGGTAATGTAAACAAAGCTTAACTGGATTCAAAATGCAAACCTAGCAAACGTCTATAAATATATCCGTTGATTACTGATGTAAGGCCGAAAGTGTGTGTGTGCGTGTGTGTGTGCGTGTGTGAGAGAGAGATAGAGAGAGAGAGAGAGAGAGAGAGAAAGGGAAAGAGAGAAAAAGAGAAAGAGAGAAAGAGAAAGAGAGAGAGAGAGAGAGAGAGAGAGAGAGAGAGAGAGAGAGAGTATTTCAAACAGGTCTTGTAGTTCTGAGCTCAACATTGGCATTGGTAATGTTATGTTTTGGGCTGCAGGCCAAAACAGAGTCCCCAGTGCCTGTACTTGATAGTGCTACTGGCGAACTGGGCTCCTTTAATAATGAGCTACAGATGTTCCATTGAGAAGGCCAACCTCATTGTCAGAGCCGGTCCTGGGTGCTCTCCTCATGTAGGCATGCTCTGGCCCTATTGTTGCAATTCAATTACTTTCCATTAGCAAAAGTGGCTTGATAACTGAGTTCATTTGAGTTCTTTACTATAATAGGGGTGGCAAGGGCTCTTAGTACATGGGAAAGCCAATGATACTGTCTTCTTCCAGCGTTTGAGAAATTAATAGCCATTTGCACTGTTGTGAAAGACGCCGAATCTTGTGGCTGAAAGAGAATGAGGTTTTGAGTATTTGCAACTACTTAGCAAAGGCTGGGATTGTTTTACCTCATATTCTCTGACAGTAAGCCTGTCTGAAAGCTGCTGTAATGAATACCAAGGTTAATATATGATATGTCCAATGTATCATTACATATTTTCTTTAATATATAAATGTTGGCCATTTATTTTCAGATTTAACTACCACAATCAGCATACTGTATCGTGTTTCCTAAACCTTGGTCATTAGTGGAAAGAGACCACCACTGGCCGGATTTAATTTGGGAGGCTGAATTTTTCTTTTAAGCGGAGGAATTACAAAGAGGAAATGTGCATACCCTGATGGAATATCAGGTGAAGGCATGTTCAATGTTCACTTACTGGCCACTTCATTAGACATAGATACATTATAGAGGTCTATGCAATCTTATCTCTCTGTCCAAGCTGAGCGACTGAGAGGATATGAAAAGCCCACCAATTCTATTGCACCTGATGCACTCATATCAATGCCACATACATGACCTCATAACTACCATTCTAATGCAAGAGCAACACAAGAATGTTTTTCTTTATGTTGTCAGTAGCGCTGTGCCAAACTTTCAATAATGTATTTATTTATTTGAATTAAAAATTTGTTTGTGTTTATAAAGAGTTTGGCTAAAAAAACATTAAACACAACAAAATTTTAAAAAATATCTTTAGCAGTGATTATGATAATTACAAAGAAATTGTTTTAGCGAGCTGCGGCACAGTGGCTTGGTGGTTAGAATCTTCGCCTTTTAGAGCTGGGGATTCCAGGTTTAAATCACAATCTGGTGGAGTTTCCATGTTCTCCCCGTGTCCATGTGGGTTTCCGCCGGGTTCTCCAGTTTCCTCCCACAGTACAAAAATATGTATTTAAGGTAAATTGCCCCATATAGTGTGTGTTTGTGTAAGTGAGTGTGTGCCCAGCAATAGATTGGTGTTCTAAGAGTATCGGTCCAGTGTCCAAAACGTTCTTCCCTGGATGGGCAAGGTGAACCTAACCTGCAACCCTAGTAGAAGATTAAGTGGAAGATAATTAATTTACGAATGATTGACTGGGCCTTGACCTGAACTGAAACAGCCAAAGATCATAACACTTAAAGCGTAAACTGTGAAATTTTATGCAAGAATGCTTCAATAATTTCTTTCCTTTACTAATAGGTGTCAATTAACAACTCCTGATAAGAGAGTTCTTTCAGTGCATTGTTTTAGATTGGATGATTTTCCTTTAGTGCTCACATTCATTTCAGCAATACAAAAGTAACAAACAATCTATAAATAATCAATTTAATGCACGCTTATAAAAGCCCTTTACCACTTACACTGACCACATGGCAGTACATTCCCAGAAATTTACCTCTCTGGCTCCTATTATTTAATTAGTTACATTTCTAATTGTTCTGGGAAAGACTATTTATTCTAATGCAAGGTCTCTATAAAGCAGTGGGGCTTCAGTATTGACACTCACCTCTCCCTTTCCAAACGCATTCTCTGCATCTCCTCCTCTGTGGCTTGTCCGTCCTCCATTTTGTTCCTGCTAGATCCTTTCCTTTCAATGTGGCTTTCAGATTGTTCATCTTTGCGGTGCTTGCCAAACCTGGGACAAGGACAAAAAAAAGGAACAAACTCAGATGATGTGACTGACTAATAACTCTAATTTTAGAAATATAACTTTAAAATATTTTCATACAACAAAACAGAACATTTAATGACAAAAAATGAAACAAAAATGCAATTAGGTATATGCAAATCAAATTTGATTTACACATTAATCTTCAGTAACATCATATTTGAAAACTTCTGTATGTGATTTTATTAAAGCAATTGTTATATTTTAATGACATTTTTACATCTCTTCTCTTGTTGACAGCAATCAACAAATTGGGTGCTTAAAAATCTATTGGGTTGAAGGTACGTAAAAATCTTTTTTTCATAACACAGGTTGGGTAGAAGATATCCACACCAAGTCACTATTGTCTAGATTATGCTTACAACCACAAGGTGGCAGGTAGAGGGAGTTAATATGTAAAAGAAGATGCCATAGAAAGAAAAAGCTTTAATTTATAGCTCAGTTAACTCTGGTATTAATATTTGAAACTTTGTATGTGACAGTTAATTATCCATAACTACATTGCTTTTGCATTATTTCAGTTGTTAATGTGCAAGCATGACTGCAGATCTCAGGAGTCGCTGGAATTATAAGTGATTAACTGGATTGTAAACAGTCAACACCAAGCTAATCTTTCTGCTTATAGGAACTGTTACATCTGATGGGGTAAACGTTCTTTTATCTCTGCAGTTAGTGGATTGACCTCCTTTAGATAAGTGTTCAGCTGCTGCCCCTTATTTTCATTTTAAAAAATCATTGCATATTTTTAAATTATTTTGTGTACTTGTACATTTATATCAGCAAAAAAATATTAAGAGGAGCAGTTGCATTATTAACTGTAAAAAAAATTGTTTGTTGATAACCAAATGCAATCCATGGTCTTAACTGGATGGTTTCTGAATCTTTCTATATAGGACAAAAACACTAAAAACCCAGTAAGTCCTCACAAACAGATGTTAAGAATAAGTTGTTTTTAAGGTTAATACCTTATATGGAGTAAAATAAATATTTTTGTTGAATTTTTTTTTTTACTTAATTTACCTGGATTTTGAGAATAGCACATAGTAGCTCTGATAATTGATAACTGATCAATTAAAAATTAACGACTGCCTATGAATAATGGTGTGTTTAAATACCCACCAAATAAAGTAAAATGTCAATTCTTCTAAAAAAATTTAGTCAGTAAACGTTAAAGTAATTTTTTTTACAGAAATTAGCAGAACAAGTATGGTAGGCATTAAGCAAAATTGCCAACTAAAAAGGGGTTTTATTTTAAGTTGCCTGTTAAAAATTTTCTCTAAACACTTTCCTGTTTAACAACTGGTTGATAAATTAAAAACAAGGCTGTGAAAGTAAAATAAATTAGCCAGTGGTGCAAAGTTCAAAAGTGAACCCTTAAGAATTTTCAATATTTCTGCATAAATGTAAGCAAAAAATGTTACATTTCAGATTTTAGACATTTACATTTTTAAACTTAGTCCATAAAATAGATAAAAATAAACATTTATTAAGCAAGCAAAGCAATCTAATATACACAAATCTGTGAATGACACAAGTATTTTAATCTTTCAGTACCTGCTATGACCCTCTTCTGTAGCTGTTTCTGGTAATAGGGATTAGTCCTGTATATTAGTTTGTAGGAACTTTAGCCCATTACTTCTCCTCCAACTCTGTTATGTTGTTGGCTTTCCTTTATAAATTGCTTGCTATAGGTTATTTCAGAACATTTTAACTTTATTCTTTTTATTATTGTTTGGTAAAACAACTTGTACTTTACTGATAGAACAAGTGTTGTTCAGTTTTTTCCTGATGGTGGATTTAAAAATATTAACATCAACCAATCTTAAAAAATCTCTTTAGTTAATTAAATGTTACCTTAAGTTCCTATGTGATTTTGAATAACATGGCTCTTGGTGTGATTTTTGTTGCACAAGCACTCCTGGGGAGTTTGAAATATCTCTACTTGTACACAATCTGTCTGATTGGATTGGAGCCCAAATACTTGAGAAAAAGTTTGTAACCTTATATAAATAAATTTCAACAACTTGTTATGTCCTCTTTGTGCCACTTCCACAATATATTTTGTGAATATCAGATATTGACAAATGTCTATTTTTTAAATAAAACAGGAAGCCCACTCACACCTTATTGTTATCTCATTAATTGAATACACCTAACTCTAACTTTAAATTAAAATTTGCTTATTCCAAAAGTTTACATACTTTTTAAAAAATATACATAGTATAATTTTCTTTAAAACATCAATAACTTAATATTTTATCTCATTTGTTTAATTAGTAATTTTTTATCAAATGTATAACTGAAAATAATTTCAAGGTGATTTATTCGTGTGCACACTTTACAATCGTACATTGTCTTAAAGCAGCTTTGCAGTGTTCTAAGCCAAAAATCTGTTAAACAAAACAATAGAAAATTAAGGTTTGAAAACTTTCAAGCATCATTGTACATGTTGAAGCCTACCAACAAGTCATCATAATAAGACAGATTTTTTGTTTCTATTAAGACAAACAGGGGACTAAACAGGGGGCTAAATGTGCGTTACCTTTTGTCACATTTTAATTGCATTAGAAGTGTTTTAAACCCTTGCTGTTAACACCTGACTTAGTAAAATACAGCATTCCTTAAAATAAACATACTGTTTAATGTACATGAATTCTGTTCCATAGTTATTTCCATCGTAATCTCTGTTCCTTCCTGAGCCCTTGCTTTTAGGTCAGGATGTGGTAGAGACACTGCTCATTTAATGGAACACATTATAATGTTGGCATTCATGCGAAAGCCATCAACAACACTTGCCCTTTGGCCATATGTCCACTCACATGTAATGAGGGAGCCATACAAAGATGCCCCACTCATTTGGGGTGGAGTTGTTGACTTTAGGAAATTTCAAAAGAAGCTGGAAAATACAGTAATTACAGAACAGGAAGAAGTAAAAAACAATTATCTTAACAAAACTGATAAAGTTACTATAAAAGTGTAATCCTACGGATCTGGAATTCTTATAATGTCAAACTCGCTACAAAAATAGCAATTGAATCATATGCACACTGTATACAACATTGTACTTTTTAAATAAACTACAAATTCAAGGTTAAAAAATAAAGAAGATAATTGTTTGCAATATGCAGGGTTCAAATGTACCATTACCACAATTGTTGTGGCTGTTAAGAATAGTAATTAGTTTCCCTACTAGTCACTTGTCAAATATTGATTGGATAATACATACATTATCTTCCGCTTTATCCTATATTAGTTTCATAGGACAGGGCGCCAATCTATCGCTGGGCACACACTCACTCACTCACACACATACACACTCTATATGGGACAATCCATGTTTTTGGACTGTGGGAGGAAACCGGAGAACCTGGAGGAAACCCACGCGGACACGGGGAGAACATGGAAACTCCACTCAGATTTTTGGACTTGAATTTAGGACAGACAAAGGTAATAGCTCCAACAAGCTCACATTGCCCGAAAGGTGTCAAAAAGCAAAATGAATAAAGCTGCTCATAGCCTAAAACCACATGAATTTCAGGAACTAGACTATTTCAGTTCAATTATTGTATTATGAAAAATATGCAAAGGATATTAGGTATAGTACATTGCACTTTACAAACAAAAATGGCAAAATTACAATTAGATCACTGTTTTACTGTGTAATGTGTTAGTCCCTACACTGTCAGAAGGTTAACAGTAATTAAAGTCATGCTGGGATGCTGAATGGATAAAGACTAAATGGCTTAACCAACTCAAACATTTTTTGTCTAATAACCAGTATCTTATCGTAAGTTGATTAAGCTTCATTTACAGTGACATAAAAATTGTAGCATGAGAAAGACTGACTATGAAATTCTAAAGATTTAGTTAGATACATATTGTATGTCTTATTTAAAATGTTGAAGTTATTTGAGGACTAAACATTGACCGGCTAATTGATAGTCATCACATAATATTTGTACTGACAAGGTAATAACAATTTCTGTTGATTTGGAAAATGGTTGTAGGAATTAGTGAACTGAATCAATGTTATTATTGTAATTGATTTAGAAGCATTCTAGGGATGCTCCAGAATCATACCTAGAAAAAAAAAAACTTCAGTTAGAAAAAAGAATTAAATTAAACAGAAATCCATTTTTATTTCAATTGCATCAGTCAGGCATGTTGTCTCTGTGAAAGCATACTCTTTACAAGTCACAGGGTCACCTAAACAAAACAATCCACATTTGATTCCTTTAATACTCATTCCAAGAGTCTGTGGAAATGGAAGCATGCAAACTTTCCAACCAGACTAGTCAGAATCATTTTAAATTGAATTGGGATTGAGCAGATAAATTAAATATATTCATAACATGAAAAGCCCCATTTATAAAAAAAAATACACATACTGCTGAAGTTTTATATTACTGTAAAATACACTGGCTTAATGGTTTCTTCTGGTTTCATTGCTGTGAAATGAAGAAGGCAGGCCTCATGGCAAAAAAACAATTATTATCATAGCAATTATCAGTATTATAGCATTATATTAGATTAAATCAGCACAGCATAAGTCCATCCATCCATTATCTTCTGCTTTATCCAATAGTAGGGTCCCGTGGGGGGGGGGGGTCCCCATGCCAGGGTAGAATGTTTCAGGCGCTGGGCAGATACACCCAGGACAGGGCGCCAATCAATCGCTGGGCACACACTCACTTATTCACACAGACACATACACACTCTATATGGAGCAATTTGGAGAACTCAATTGACTTTATACATGTTTTTGGACTGTGGGAGGAAACCGGAGAATCTAGAGGAAATACAGGCGGACACGGGGAGAACATGGAAGCTCCAACCAGATGGGGATTTGAACCGGGAATCCTTAGTGCTGAGAGGCGAACGTGCTAACCACTAAGCCACCGTGCCGCCCACAGCATAGGTCTATCAAAGAAATACATAAGTTGTTCTTTAGGATTAGCTTGGCCCTGTAGTACCAAAAAAAATGGAGCTCTTATTGCTTCAGCATGCCAAGAGATTTTGACAATTTCATGCTCCCAACTTTAAGGAAACACTTTGGGGAAGGCCCTTTCCTGTTCCAAAATAATTGTGTACAAGAGCACAAAGCAAGGTTACTAAAAACTTGGATGAGAATGAGTTTGGTATTAAAGAACTTCACTGGTTTTTACAGTCCCGATTTTAACTCCAAACACCTTTGAGGTAATTTACAGAAACTCTTAAGTAAAGCCTTCACATCCAACATCAGTGTCTGACATTACAAGCACATTTCTTATAAAAAGCATAATAATGCCCACATAAAACATGTGAAAAGCCTTTTTAAAAGAGCTGAAACTCCAAATGGTCTGCCAACATCATACTAAACCCCTTTGCTTAGGAACTGGATGTCACTTAGATTCATATGCATGTGAAGGCAATATGGTGTATTTCATTTGTGCTTTCTTCTATAAAAATGCATTTTAATCATGTTCTGAATTGGTAAACTTTAAAGTTTCTTTAAAAGTGACAAAATACTAATATTGCAAAGCAATATTTTTAAAGCTTTATATTGGTAAAGTAACAATCATGATTGTATTTGAACACAAAAATGATCCCTGAATTAATATTAATAAGGAGTAAGGATTAGCTAACACATCACTTTTTACATCTTATATACAAGCAATCAAACAACTTGTTAGAATTGTTTTACAGGTAAATACTACCTTACGTAAAATACAGATAAGCTTAATAAGCCTAAATACAAAGGATGGATTTAAAAGTACAGAATAATTGGGACACACATACACACACAAAACACCCATTATTTAACTTTCTTCCATCCAAACCTTTACAGCCCTGCATTATCTAATTAATTAATCAACAAATGTCTGCAGTCATGGTACAAGTTACCTTGAATACTAATAATGGTGACAGCCCCATTCATCACCCCACTCTCTGACAGCATCCTGCCATAGTGCTCAGCGAAATTTTTATTAACTCCGTTTCACTGCATCCGTCTTTAGACTTTAGCACTCTTTCTATGGTTGAGGAATACTATGTATTGTATGGATGTATTATGCGCTAAATACAATTTTTAAGCATTTTCAAACAAGTGTTAGACTTTTTTTTTTTAATCTATAAAAAGAAAAATTGGGGGGTGTGGGGTTCCCCATGCCCATCCAGGGGAGAATGTTTTGGGTCCTGGGCAGATACGAAAAAACAGAACCGGAGGGAAACCCTCGCCGACACATGGAGAACAACCCTTTAACCCTTGCTGGAAAATCTTGTGAGACCATACATCAATTTGCTGATTAAATAAAGCGAGACAGAATTTGTCCCCACAGTGCATGTATGGTGCTTTCCTTAATCTCCTTGTGGCTCCGGGCTTTGATTGCTATAACTTAACAGAGTGTATCCAATGAAGGACAAGCTAGGATTTTATTGACCCTGGATTAAATTGGTGACCCTTGACATCAGACTGCATTATTCTTGTTATGTCAGCAAAACATGCAGAACATTTCTTTTTTACAGCAAATCAGCAAAAATACAATAACACTGCATCATCCCTACAACTTCTTAATAAACAATCTAAGTTTGCTTAAAGTACAGACTCTATTACCTTGACAAAATGCTACCACAATTGTACTAACATAACCACAAAATAAATGTGTAATGTTTTTTATTCTATTTTAAGTAAAAGCCCAACAATGATCATACAATTTGATTGGATAATACGCAGTTGAGAAGTACCGCCATATTCTATCAGTGCACGGAAGGTTTAACTCAAATTGACACTCTAAAAGCGCCAAGCTTTGTGTGACTTTTTGCTGTTTCATCACACTGTCTGAACAATTCAAGATACACAATGATTTCTACTGCATCTGAAGGTTAATTTGATCTAGATCTTTATCTCATGTTGCAATGATGACATATGGCATGGTGGTTGTCAACTCTTATGCCAAATGCCACTTGGAATTTGGTAGAGAATATGGACCAAGCTTGCATGTTCACTATACACTTGCTTACACAAAAAGCCTACTGCGTTACTGCTTAAACAAAACTTAACTTAACTTAAAAAAAAGAATCAGCACATCAAAGACATAGAATTAAAACACCGTTTCCTCCTCTCCACAGACAGAAAGAGAGGAAGCTGCTGAGATAGCTCAAGCCACATCCATGAGTTAGAAGTGGGTAGGAAATGTGATATATTTGGCGAAATGGTGATAAAAAAAACCCTGCTCACATATAATCCAAAAACATGGATTCAAGGTAAATTGGATGTTCTAAATTGACCTGTGTAAACTCCCCCTATATACAGTGGGTTGCAAAAGTATTCATACCCCTTGAACTTTGCCATATTTTGTCACATTACAACCACAAACATAAATATATTTCACTGGAATTTAATGTGAAAGACCAACACAAAGTGGTATACAATTGTGAAGTGGAATGAAAGTTATACATGAATCAACAATTTTTTTACAAATAAAAAACTGAAAAGTGCGATGTGCAAAATTATTCAGCCC
>JAFMOD010000688.1:1243673-1308573 GCA_019802435.1 Corydoras maculifer | reverse complement strand
CACAAAGTATTGACTCAGGGGGGCTGAATAATTTTGCACATCGCACTTTTCAGTTTTTTATTTGTAAAAAAATTGTTGATTCATGTATAACTTTCATTCCACTTCACAATTGTATACCACTTTGTGTTGGTCTTTCACATTAAATTCCAGTGAAATATATTTATGTTTGTGGTTGTAATGTGACAAAATATGGAAAAGTTCAAGGGGTATGAATACTTTTGCAACCCACTGTAGTGTAAGTGTCTGTGTAAGTGCGAAGCAATGGATTGATACTCTGTCTTGTGTGTATCTGCCCAATTTTCTTTCATGGATGGGCATGAGGAACCCCCCCACAACTCTAGTCCCTAGTATAAGATTAGATAATGAAGATATTTAATTTTCCTTGCGAATAATTGTTATAACTTGTACTTTGCTTCAACATTAAGAGTACAGTCTTTGGCCTGATTACCTGGAATTTTTTTCATATTGGAATTTATATTCATAAAATATAAAATTTAAAGTGTAGTTCCTTTAACAAAAAATTCAATCAAATATTATAATTTTTTGTTTTATGGAAAATACTTAAAAAATGTGTACCATATATTTTCTAACTGAACATTAATATCGACAAAGAATTGCCCATGAGAAAGCTCACCTTGTTTAATTAGCTCAAGGACAGTGATATGTCCTTCTCCCTTTGTTTCAAACTGTGCTCTAGTCAAAACTTTGGCTTTTATATCATTGTTTGGTTCCAATCTGGCACACAGACTGTGGATTGGTTTTACAGGGTGAAGGTACTTTAAAAAGTCTGTGAGAATGTAAAATAACAACTAGAGCTTGAAAAACTTAAAAGCAGGTGCCCACACAATACAAAGAAAGTAGCCCATGTATTTGAGAATGATGTAGGAAATGCTGTTTGAAGAGTGGGATATTGAGTGTAGCATATTTTATTTAACATAAAACAAGTTGATAAGAATGTTTGAGTATGAATAATAAAAACTTGGTCAACAAATTATTAAATTATGAATAAAGCTTTTGAAGATATTGCTTTAATTTTAGAACAAATTTGCAATGAGGGATTGATTCATGTCAGCGATAGATTGGCGCCCTGCCTGGGTGTATCTGCTCAGCGCCCGAGACGTTCTCCCCTGGATGGGCATGGGGAACCCCACCGCGACCCTAGTAGAGGATAAAGCAGAAGATAATGGATGGACGTATGGATGGATTGATTCATGTGATATACAATAGGAAAGACACTAACAAAAGGGGCTGAGTACAACCATTAAGGTCTCATGTGGTCCAATTGAATAATCCTAATTATTTCTGAGCAAGAAAATGCTGTAGGTAGATTAAGAAAATGTGTATTTGAGTTATTCTGAAAACAAGAGCCACACAAGGGACAGAAAGTCTCTTCACTTCTGTCCGGTTGGCCCTCAACATCCTACCTACACACTGCCACTCCATCATTTAGTGCAGACAAAAACATTTAATGGACTAATAACTGACCGATGCAACCCTCGTCCACTCTGACAGCTTAGCACTAATTAACATCAAAACATTCACTGGGTCAAACAAACTTGCCTTAGGAGCAAGGGGACACTTTTAGTTGTCTGGGAATGGAAGCACTCTTGACTTGATTTGACTACAAACACTCAAGTAAATCCAGCCATAATATATGAAGGCATTCTCCCATTTAAATTTACAAATGGCTTTCACTAGCAGCCTTTGGTGTAACTGATGGTCCTATTGTGGTGGAAACAATTGTGGTAACTTGCCAGCATTCCCAAAGGACTGAATAGTAAACATGTATTGTTAGAGAATACTAGCTCTTCAATCACCTGCACATTGCTGTCAAGGACAACATATCACTACACAAAGGACTGCATTTCAATAGCCTGTTTAGGCTGTGTGTTTCCAGTGTATGAAGAAAGCTTTTACATTGGGCATGAACTGTCAAACTCAAAGATTGCTTTTTCATTTAGTTTTGAAAAGGCACGTATAGGTACAAGGTCTCACATTTATAGCCTTCACTTTCCACGCATCTCTAACTTAACAACCTTTCAAACTGCCATATCCGCACAGACCTCAAGCTCATTCACTTTGCTCAAGGGTCTGTTATTAGGGTACCAATCTCTTTTATGTAGCGAGTTCCGTATTTAGTATTTAACATCAACCACACAGTGTGGTGGTTTACTGTGGCCCTCTCAATGTGCCATGTCTTATCCTTGATAATTTATGGCCTAGTAATGTACTCGCTATAGTGTACAGAGATTAGCATGTATCTGAAGCCAGCACAGCTCTGTGCATGCCATTATCAAATCTTCCAATCATGCAGACCAAGGCCCAGACACACTACAACAGGATATTGCTCTAGTATGTGAAAGCCCAATTAAAGCAATTAGGATTTACAATGGTTTAAATTGGGAGAGTCTTCAGAGGAAACATAATGTTGTTGTGATAAGCGCCCGATGAGAGCACACAGGAGGAAAGACCAGATGACTAATGCTTATTTACGCAAATGACCGAAGAGCCATGATACAAGAGGAGTGTTGTTGAGGGCCATTTAAGTCAGCTTGACTCATAACAGAGATGCTGCAATATAATGTAACAAAGGGCCAAATTGATTAAAATAAAGCAGTGTGGTTTGCAAATGGTAAACAGCTTTCATAGCAAGAAAAATGGCAGCTAAGCAGGTCATCATCAGTGGTAAAACAGCAGTTTTTTAATAGTTATTAATGGACCCAGTTTCACCCTATCTATCAATGTAAAACACATTAAAATATTAGATATAGAATAAAAAGTTGAAATATAAAATATAGCAGCATCCATCAATCCAGTATTAGTAAGATATAAAAGGTGTGGCAGGGCAGTGGTTAGGGTGTTAGACAATCAATCTATGAGTTCAATTAAAGGGTTCTTAGGGTTCAAAATGAGTAAAAAGGAATATCCACCAAAAGAAATAAAAAAAAAATTCCACCTCTAAGATAACTAAGATAACTTATAATCCATATTATGACAAAAATATAAAGCACTTGTAAGCAGCTGACCAACTCTAAAATTTTAAATAATTGAGATATAAGCAAAGCAAGTACAAAATGTCTCTTGCCTTAGTTTATAACATCGAAATTAAAAAATGTTAACATGAACTATTGATGTCTAGAAGACCGAGAAAACCTTAACCTTCAGATGGTTGATAGAAAGAATGAGGAAACATTAGTTTGACTATAGAAGTCCCACAGAATGATTTAGCAGACTTGACTAGATGAGGACTGTTTTGCTGTGCAGTGACGCATGAACATAAATATAACCTTCATATAGGCGTTAGCCTATGTATAATTTTATAAGAGTAGTGTGGAGAAAGAGAAAATTGACATCTGTCTGCCAAGAACAAAAACAAACAAAAAAAAAAAACAAATCTTAAAAAGATCAGTACTATTGAAAGTGAAGAGGCCCTTTTTTAGATGTTTTCTGAGGAATTGCTAGTGAGTCTTCATTATTGAAAGCATGTAATAGTGCCACCACCGTTGCTCTGGTGATGGCCTTCATCACTGGTGTTACAAGCCTTGAGCTGAACATTAGAATTATATCTCCCTTTGGACCTCATTATCCACTAGCAACATCACTTTGGCATTCAGTGGTCAATCCTGGCACTACACATAGCAAGACAGAGGTATGGAAGGAAAATGCATTATAATATTTTAACAACAGCAGCAGCAAGCATCTCACTTCTTGTCTATGCAGTTAAGAAGCTCTTCTAGATGTACTTGCTATTTGTTGTGTCTGGCACAAAGGACTGCACACACAGCAATTGTCCCATTTATAAACCCACATTTTGTATTTGTGATTTATATGATTTGTCAAAATTCTATTAAAAACAGATGATCATGTTATAAAATAAAAAATCCAAAATGCATAAAAAACATGATAAAAATTTCTAATTATACTGCCTTTTAGTATAATAAATAATATAAATTTAGCAGGAATTGGAATTATTTTATCCTATCATCTTCAGGGGGGTTCCCGATGCCCATCCCGAGGGAATTTTTGGACACAAGATCTTGGATGCAGATAAGACCAGGACAGGGTGCCAATCCATTGCTGGACACACACTTACTCACACACACACAGACACAAATGTGCACTAAATAGGGGCAATTTAGATAAATGAAATTTATAGCAGACAATTCACCTTGAATTCATGATTTTGGACTGTGGAAAAAAAAAACGTAAAACCTATGCAGACATGCAGAGAACACAGAAACTCTACCCAGATCAGGATTCAAACTCAGATCCCCAGTGCTGAGGGGCAGATTTGCTAATTGCTAAGCCACAGTGCCGCCCCTAAATTACGACAACATGAAAATCTGAATTTATTAAATATTCACTAGACATAAAGCACCGTGCTGCATCTCCAGATTTCAAAACAGCTTTTTAGCTATTAGTTTAACTGAATAATATCAAATGAACAGAGTTTTAGGACAAAACTTCCCTAGTTTATTAACAACCAAGTCATGCAGTGTTAGTGTCAAATATAGAGTCACAAACTGATTACACTAGAGGAACATAACTAATTTATAATAAAGCTGTACTGACATAGCCCCGATTTATTGTGCAGCTCTTTGTGTGACAGAAAATTATAGTAACACAATATAACACAAAACAGGAAAAAAAAATGTCGTGGACTTTGCATCCAAAATTTGTGTCCAGAATGTACTAATCTTTATATAGGAGTAATATGAAATGTAGAACTATGCAGCTGCACACTTTTGGTAATAAGCAGTTTCTACAGGCATTAGTACCCAAAGCCAAGCTTCAGATCTGTAGGCTTACCGATCACAACCTATCATATTTACACAGCCAGGAAAATAAGGATTCAGTTTTATGCAAACAATAAAGTCTCCTACTCCGTGAAAGCAATGAATATATGATGAGGCAATCATTTGCATTCCTTTGCTGTAGCTTCCAAACTAACCAGAGTACAACACCAAAGCCCTACCTTCTCACTTTCAATAATATGGAAAAAGCAGAGCCCTACAACTCTTCTATATGTGGCTGCACATGTTTATCACTGTGCTTCAACATCCATGGTGAGATGAGAAGGGAAGGTATTCCTTTGCCTGAGCTTCTTGATGGTAATTGGTTGTAATACATAGCACAGAAGCTAAATGTGAGTGCAAGATCAATGTATCTTGCTCGTTCTGGGAATGACAGTTTAGATTTTGCACAGGTGATTCATATTCTAAATAAGTGAGAATATAATAGCATCTGTAGGATATTAACCTACATTAACCTATTTATCAATGCAATATTTAGCACATGACCTTATTCTGGGTATTTCTAAAGACTTGGTTATAAGCAGTAAAGAGTTAAGAAGCTGATGTAATGTGGGTCTTTATGGTACTTTTAAAAGAGAGGGTTTATAAAGTAGAATTAAATATACATGAATAAGGAAGTTCTAAAAGCACAGTCAGCTTTCACAATATAAATTCTGTCCAAAAGCACATTTCACATATACAGTGCAACACAAAACCCTTTGAGTTATAAGCCACAGGCTATATGAGTGAACCCTCATGAAGTTTATTTCAGAACATAAATCTGCCAAGTTCATAGAATGAGATTCAGACCTGCCACTGGTAGATCAGAATAAAATACAGTCAGTGAGTTCATATGCTAATGGTTAAGTTTCTATAGCATACAAACATTCAGAAGAGGAAACGGAGAATACACAAATAATAAAATTCATGAACTTTTTTATCATATAAATTAATTATTTAGTTTTTTGGTGAAAACATTGTGACAGTGACTTTATACAATTTGCATCATGTACCAAAGAACAGAATCTTTCCTGGTCTGGTGGATTATTAGAGGCTATTTAGAGGCTCTCATTGTATTAGTATCTGAAGAACTTAATTATATTTTCAGACAGCAGAAATATCTGGCAACTCTTCTCTCTTCTACCTAACTCTTGTTTTCTTTTAGGGAGCTGGTGGCAAATTGAAATTCTGACCCCAAGACCCAACTAATGACTGCAATTCCTTATGTGTGATCCCTGAACATTCTTTAGCCACTTAAACTGCCTCACTTATGTGTGGGGTCAGCAGAGACATATGGCCTCATTCTGGTAGGCCGATTTATCTCCAGCTCTTTTATTTAAACTTATTCTCTTTATCATTAATGCTCTAATAATAACAGTTTTGCTATTTTCTATTTTTACTATTTTTTGTTATATACAGTTAAAACCAGACTGTCTGATCTTAAATCAGATCAAACCTTTCTAGCTTTAAGTCAGTTAAGATTTTTATTTATTTATTTGAAATTAATAAATAAAAAATATTAAAATATCTAATTTTTATTTGCCTTATGTCAAAATAATTGTCAAAACATTTTTTTTTTTTTATAGTCGCAAGATTGCATACACATTGGTTACTTGACTACATTTGGGGAGCGGGGGGAGCGGTAGCTCAGTGGTTAGGGCATTGGGCTATCAATCTGAAGGTTGGCGGTTCAAATCTCAGGTCCACTGCAATTACCAATGTGGGTCCTTGAGCAAGGCCCTTAACCCTCATTGCTTCAGGGATGTTGTGATTAACCCTGTGTTCATCTTGTAAGTCGCTTTGGATAAAAGCGTCTGCTAAATGACCAAATGTAAATGTAAATGTAAATTTGAAGAAACCCTGGATCTATGTTAAGACACTCAAACACTTCTTGTGCGACATCCATCCATCCATCCATCCATCCATCCATCCATCCCTCAATTATCTTCCGCTTTATCCTCTATTAGCGTTGCGGTGGGGTTCCCCATGCCCATCCAGGGGAGAACGTCCCGGGCGCTGGGCAGATACACCCCCGACAGAGCACCAATCCATCGCTGGGCACACACTCCATCACACAAACACACTCTACATTATTATATTAGAGAACTCAATTGACTTGATTCATGTTTTTGGACTGTGGGAGGAAACCGGAGAACCCAGAGGAAACCCACATGGACAGGGGGAGATCATGGAAACTCCACCCAGATGGGGATTTGAACCGGGAATCCCTAGTGCTGAGAGGCGAATGTGCTAACCACTAAGCCACCGTGCCGCCCCATTGTGTGACATAACGGGGAAAAAAATCCAATATATTAGGAAATAGTAAAAGGATAACCAAATGTTTGAGTCATACACCTTAAAAACAATGCAAGTCAATACTAAGGAAATGCGTGCAAATGATGGTGTAGGAAGTCATGATATTTCTCTAAATAGCCTATTGCTTTGAATAAAATATTGTTGCCATGGGAGCTCTGCTTTGTAACACCAATGCAAAATCAAGATTATCAATATAAAAACATTTTGTGTAAAAGCTCTGATTTGTTTAGTAAATAACCATATAACAGCTGTAATAATCTTAAATAATTCTCTTCAGGGTAATACAAACCCCTCATTTTTGGGATCCAAAATCACTCTGTCAGTGGTTACTGTAATAATGACTTGATTGTTGTACATCATCTCAAACATAAAGCACACATGAACAATGAGTTTACAGTCAGTATACTCAGTACAGTACAAAGTCTGTCACATCAATTTCGATACATAATGCATAGTAGTCAGGAGATAAATAATTTCCTGTTTTATATAAAGAGTATAGAGAAGGTAAGCTGACAGCACATACAGAGCTTGTTTGTATGGATGTGAATGTTTCTACAAAATAATAATAGTACTAATAGTAAACAAAGAGATTAATTCTCAGCTTCCACGACTTTTAAATTATTAATGTTAACCACTCTGCAGTGTGTGGCCAGACATGTGCACACTAAAAACTGTTGACTGACAGGTTCATATCATCAGTAATAAAGAAAAGGAAAAGGGGGGAAAAAAACAGGAAACACCCACAGGAATAAAGTATCACTGTTGCTGACCTAAATATGCCACCTCATACTGCATATATTTAAGGAACAGGTTTGATCTCTCCTGCACTTTGGCACTCTCACTAAGCTTTAATCCATAAATAAGGCAGGCAGAGGATGAGGTGCACACTCCTTTAATGAATGTCAACACCACCCCTCACTCAGAAATCAGACATTTCACCTAATAATTCATGCAGACTTTGAAACGGAACTTGGATTATTGAAAACAAAAACAGGCCAGCAATATTTCCTCAGTCACTGATTTTGTGACGTGATGCACCCAATTTTTCTCTTCCATACATAATATATAAATTGATGTCCTGCTTTGAACAAAATAGTTTTTTTTTAAATAATTGTTTAAATATATTTAAAATATATTCATTATTGCAATCAGGATATGGAACCAGGCAGTCCTGGTTTCACAATCATATTGCAAGACGGGTAATCACTTGTCCTCTTATCAGTAAAACTATTTTAATAAACATACCTTACATTTGGTCATTTAGCAGATGCTTCAATTCAAAGCGACTTACAAGTATCCCACGGTTTGAGTCAGAACGCAGGGTTATATACAGAAATCCTGGAGCAATCAGGGTTGGTACACACTGGTAACATAAGTGGACCTGGGATTTGAACCCACAACCCTTACCCCACAACCCAACATCCTAACCAGTGAACTACAACACCCAATAACAGAATAAAAGCATGCTAAAATTTCCATAAAGCCTGGGATAAGAGAGTGCATCTAAAAATACAGGCTCTTGTTGAACATAAGCTTATGCTAACATAACATAACACAACTAGATGGCAAAAAATCAACGTGTGTGTCTGTAGAATTCATGAGGGAATGTTTTTTAATGAAGGACTGGCTCAGATATGATGAAATGAAATTAGGATTGTTGGGGCACTGCCAATGTACTGAGGCATGTCCACAGTTAGTAGAGAATAAGAATATTTTTTATCTTTTTAAATGTTAAAATGTTTGGTGTTCCCAAAAGACCTTTAAAACTATTCAAACGGAGACAGGTATTAAAGTGACTACAAATAAAATGAAACAAATATTAAGTCAGTTGCTTATACTGCCTACAGTAAGTGGGCCAGATTTTTTTTTACAGATTATTTTCAGATAACAGCACAAACAAACATGTTATTTAAAAGGCAATGATAAGCACTCATGACAAGCAATGATAATAATAATCAATAATTAAATAATCAAATATTTTATTCAAATTATATTAGCTTACATACTTATATACTTCTATACAACCTAACTATCTGTGGTGTGTTTCCCGCAAGAGATTTTTACGAACAACTTTAAGAATGACGTTACTTTTAGAAAGCCAATTTTGTGTCACTTTACCAGAAGCCTATATATATATATATATATATATATATATATATATATATATATGTATATATGTGTTTACTGTGTTTAAATATAGAGCCAGTGCCTCTGTGTATTTGTGCACTGCCTGTTTCGAAGCACTTAGTACATAGGAACTAAAATCTGTAAATTTATGAATCTTCCTAAATATGGAGTTATGCTTAGCATTAAGACACTTTTGCAAAATCCACCCATGATCACCTTGGAAATTTTCGTTTTTTATATGTAAATAATTTTTATCTTGCATCTCTGGTTAGATGTTACTGAATTTCAATGGCTTTGTGCTTGTTTATGCTGCACGATGACAATAAAAGTTAATATAATCTGAATCTAATCTTAATGTAAAGATATCAAATATACCAGGTGATAACTAGTATAACTCACATTTAAGGAACATATATAAAATATTATTATTTATTATTTACCTTATCACCACATAGAGGCCCATAACAATGCATTAATAGCAATTATGTCTAGAAAGAATAAATAATATACTAGAATTCATGATCCTGTTAAAAAAAAAGGTATTGTAAATGACAGAATTTTTAGACCATGAAAACACTTTATTAAAAATTTCTAAAAGGCACAGGAAGATATAACATAAAGGCTAATACGCATACTATAAAGTATAGTATGCAAAAAGTATTGTCTGTAGCAAAGTTGCCCTTCCAGCGCTAACCTGGTCATGATTAACGAGTCTGCCAATAAAAGACAGGACATCAGAGCAGTCACACATAGCTGCGGGTCAGCATTCATAAAAGTCACAACCCTATGGCAGGATAATCCTCTAAAGCCTTTTTGGAGTATGTGATATCAAATTTATTCAAACAACAAAAGAGAGTTATCTGCATGTCCCTGACCAGGACAGTGAGAAGACCAAAACACCTCATCATTCTTTTTTTTTCCTTGACAGCACATAGAATGGCAGAGCAACACCCAATTAAAGCTGTCCTCAGGATAAATGATGACAAAGTCTCACACACAACAGCTTTTAGCTCGAGGTGAGGTAGAACAAAACTGTCTCTCCCTTTAACACGCACAAAACATTCAGCTTGTATGTCATACAGACCCTCATTCCCATACATATTAGAGATGTGGCTAGACAAAAAGCGAACTATTTAAGATGCTCCTCAATCACATAAATGAAATAGATGAAATTATGTCTTTTGTTGGAAAAGTTTTTATTTTAATGCTAAGAATTCAGAGATCTCTATTAGCAAATTAGAGTAATGTATTCATTATTGTTTTTTATTGCTGTAAAGTCACTTAAAAAAATGATGCATCTGGTTTTTGCTCTGTATAGGCCTTTAATATCTCTATGGGACCGGAGTTACCCATCAGAATGCTGTGCCACCTTGTTTGTAACGTAGTTATATTGGTCTCTTCTGTTTCAATGGAGTAATCTGTTAATGCAGATTCCATATTCGTAAGACTAAGTGACATTTAGAATCAGAATACTTAATTCTAGAAGGTTGCAATCTGCAACAGCACCCATACAAGCCACTGCATATATTATACTGTACCTTTAAAAGATGCATTTTCTTTTCACACTCAATTACAGAGTAAAAGCCCTCTATGGGAAAACAATGTTAGCAGATTAAATTATCCACATAACAAATTAATTGTGTGATTTTTAATTCAAAGTAAAGATGGTACATACAAACTCAGCATTTTATATATCTGTTAGTTAGTGTTAGCAGCAACAACTGCTAATAAGGAACACAGACACACACACAGACACAGAAACAGAAACACACACACACACACATATACATATACACATATATATACACACACACGTGAATGAATGTATATATATATATTCATTCATTCATTCATTATCTCCCGCTTATCCTCTATTAGGGTCGCGGTGGGGTTCCCCATGCCCATCCAGGGGAGAACGTCTCAGGCGCTGGGCAGATAGACCCAGGACAGGGCGCCAATCCATCGCTGGGCAGACACTCACTCACACAAACACACTCTATAAGGGGCAATTTGGAGAATTCAATTGACTTGATCCATGTTTTTGGACTGTGGGAGGAAACCGGAGAACCCGGAGGAAACCCACGCAGACACGGGGAGAACATGGAAACTCCACCCAGATGGGGATTCGAACCGGGAATCCCTAGTGCTGAGAGGCGAACGTGCTAACCACTAAGCCACCGTGCCGCCTATATATATATACATATATATATATATATATATATATATATATATATATATATATATATATATATACACACACACACACACACACACACACACACACACACACACACACACACACACACACACACACACACACATATATATATATATATATATATATATATATATATATATATATATATATATATATATATATATATATATATATATATATATATTAAGCATTCACAACAATGGGCTATTAAAGTAGGTTTTATTAAATCCAATTGCCACAAGTGTATAAAGCACATAGCCATGCGCTTTGGACAATTGTATGCCTGTTTCTGCACCAGCATGATTGTACTCTAGTGCACAAAGCAAGGTCCTTAAGACATGTCTGAGTGAGCTTAGTGTGGAAGAACTAGCCCTGTTCAGAACCACGCTGAACACTTTTGTGATAAACTAGAATGAGCCTGCTTACCTGACATCAGTGGCTGAGTTCATAAATACCCTTTTGGATGAATGAGCAAAGGTTGCCAAAGACTCATTTCAACATCCTGTAGAAAGCCTTTCTACAACAGTGAAAGCTATTACGGTTATAATTGTGGTAGTCACTTAAAATGGGCTATCACAGAAGCTGAAGGTGTAATGTGTAGGTTAGCAGTACTTTTAGCTATTATAGTGTACGTCTTGTACAAATTAAATGAATTTTCATAAACAGTTACAGTATAAATGTTTAATGCCAAACAGTGTTTTAATGTTTTTAAAGAAAATTAGCAATACTGTATTTTTTTTTAAGTTAAATATTTTGCCTACTGTGCTTTACACGAAGGGGAATTTGTTCTCCACATTTAACCCAGTGAAACACACACATATACACACTGAGTGAAGTGAGCACACATGGTGGGCAGCCTTGTATATGGCGCAGGTTAGGTGCCCTGCAAAGGCATTTCAGGCATAATATTGGTGGGACCAGGAATCGAAATGAAAGTATTCAGATCACTATTAGCTCTATTAGCAAATTTGAGTAATTTATTCATTATTGTTTTTTTAAGCATTGGAGTACAATCACAGGTGTTTAATCAGTACTTTCATTTGTGTAGTAAACTATAATCTTAATTTAAGTCTAGGAAATTTAAAAACATTTAATTCTTAAGTCAAAATTTTACAAAGAAGACTGGTTGCTTAAATTTTTATTTAAATCACCAGACACATATTTTCTAATTCTATATATATATAAATATATATATATATATATATATATATATATATATATATATATATATATATATATATATATATATATATATATTTAAAGTCGAAAGTCTTTTTGTGTGTGTTCCCTATACAAACACACATCGTTGCTCGATTACCATGAAATTTATACTATTTGGTACCCTATTTGGTACCCTGTGGAGGTTTATATACTCTTTACAACCGCCAATAAGGAGGTGAAGGGGCATTATTTTGCAAGTAGTCAAGCATGTCCTGCACTGCTTGATTTAGGGGCTTGGTGTTGTGTTCAGAGGATTATGTTGATGTGATTTATGGCTGTGTTTTTAACTTCACATGCAATAAACCAATAAGAATGTTACTTGTAATTCCCTTTAAGACCCTGGTGTCATTGGACATTGGTGGATTGCTATTTCAATGGCACAGTTAAATAAAGATAATTTTTCTAGAAAGAAACTAGAAGCAAGCAATTATGCTTACATTAAGATTTATACCATTTGCACAGAGCCACGAACAAGCCAGGCAAAGCTGCTATGCAGTATTATATAAACCACAGTGTATGTGAACACTTGGGGAAGTAGTTCCCATATTGCACCAAAGTGGTTTCATGTTGCTCAATATTGCATGATAAGATCAACTCCAAGGCTTCTGTTATGATCCTTCCACAGTAAGCGGCTCATTAAACACCTCATACTAAAAGCAAGTCATTCCATTCACTCCAAAAAAAAAAAAAAAAGAAAAAGCGATTCACCCACAGTACATCTTCCCTTTTGTTCTTTCATTTCTGAAACTCAAAGAGTCGTACCATAAATGGGTGTGATAGGAAAGATTTTTTTTCGGCACCTTCTTATTAAAAGCTTGGCCTCTATGCATTCCTGGTGGAGTGTGTAATGACTTCTACTCCACAGGCTATTTATATATTGCACCAACAGCATTTTCCTTATTCATGAGCCCCGCAATTCTGTATCCTAAGAGCCTTTTATATCCAACAACAACCAGTTTTCACCTGTCCCATTAGAATAAAATGTTCCAAAGCTTTGCGACAGTCAGCCACCCAGTCATTCAGTAATATAAACGAAACAAACAGATACATAAATAAATTCAAAAGTAGGATACAGGAGTAGTAGAAGTCGAATGTGGGAAACAAGTGGGCGTTTATTACCCTTAATAATCCATTCATTCATTTATTATCTCCCGCTTATCCTCTATTAGGGTCGCGGTGGGGTTCCCCATGCCCATCCAGGGGAGAACGTCTCGGGCGCTGGGCAGATAGACCCAGGACAGGGCGCCAATCCATCGCTGGGCACACACTCACTCACACAGACACACTCTATATGTGGCAATTTTGAGAATTCAATTAACTTGATCCATGTTTTTGGACTGTGGGAGGAAACCGGAGAACCCGGAGGAAACCCACGCAGACACGGGGAGAACATGAAAACTCCACCCAGATGGGGATTCCAAGCAGGAATCCCGAGGGCTGAGAGTCGAACGCGCTAACCACTAAGCCACCATGCCGCCCCCCTTAATAATCAATTCATAAAAACCTAATAACAAAAAGTTGAGCAAGCAAGTGTAGTTTAATTTTAGGCAGTAACACACAGGGCTATTTATTTGCTTCAAAAGCTGTCACTGTGTAACATAAGTATTGAATAAACACTTACATTTTAAATAGATAAGGCTTAGGGAATATATAAATAACAAATAATTGACAGTGTATTCTAACAAAGCTGAAGTGTGCAGGTATGTGCTACGAGTGAATTTGGTTTAGCAGTGAGCACCAAAAGATATTAAGTCATCCTCTTTAAGTAGATCCCTGCAGGATGTGGACATTTTAGAGTCCTAGAGACAGATGCTGATGGATTTGGTTTCATTTTCAACAAGATTTCAGATTCAATTAGCAAACTACATTTCCACATCCTTTAGCTTGCCTGAAGGGACTACAGCTGTGCATGAGTAGCCAGTTGATTCAATCGCATCTCAGCACCGCTGGTGGGTAGCAGAGGTGCCCTACTGCCAGCAGGCATGGATTAGTTGTTTGACTCTAGTTACCATCATTATAGAAAAAAATGATCTAAATGGATATTTAAAGTATATGCATTGCACCTAAACAGATGCATTGCATTGATTGAAGAGATATGTATAAAGAAAACAATTAGTTAGGGTGACTTCACTGGCTAAAGACGAAAATGAGGTTTGAAAAAAACCCTTGAAAACCTTATTACACAATACACAAATATAAAATTACGTATACATTTGTGTGTTGTGTAATGACGGTAATAAAGTTTTTCGTTATGGCATCTTTATTGGAGACAAAACTATTTAAAAACTTTACTTAAAAATAGAACTAAACCTCAACAAAAACAAACACCTTTAATCTTTACATCTTTTTTAGAGACTGATGTGGGAATGCATTGTATTGCAAATCTACTCAAATCAATGTTGCAGCTGTGAGACTGGTTGAAATGAATTTCCTGGCTTTTGGAATAACTGGTGTAATAATGCACCTAATTTCCTAAAAGGTTAAAATAAGGTTTTATTTGTAAGTTAACAAGTTAGGGCCACCACAGACTGATTAAATTATAAAAGAAATCACCATATTTCTGAGCATTTCACCATTCCTGCTTTGAATGCTGTTAAACATGTGATCCTGTGCATTTGTGGAATATCGCATTTTTTATTTCCACTCTTTCTGTAGAGTCTGACTTGCTGAGAGACAATAAGAAAAGCCAGATGAAGCTAGATAAATATCGAGCTCAGATTTAGTGGGCCGCCCTTGCTCAGATAACTATGAAAATATCTTCCTCACCTTTTGCCCTTTAAACACGAGGGAGATGACCATCATAAAACAGATATAATATTTAAAGAGGGTTGCCTTAAGCCCTGTTAAAAATTTATCTTTCATATTGCTTTTAATTTTCCCTTAAAATGTCAGGCTGCTGACATTTTAAAGGTATAATATTTCCCAATACCCCCCTGAACTACACCCTCAATGTCAGACTGTGTAAAGGACAAGACATGATCCCACTGCTATTATTTTTTTTATATATTGTTTAATTGCAGTGGATTTGTTTGGGCTGGTCATCCAACAGAAATCTTCAGACACAGACTAAAAAGATTTCCACATCATACATCAATATATCTATCTGTGTACACTAATTTCCCAACCATCCTATTATCTCATGTCTGTCCATCCATCCATCTGTCCATGCATTCATCCAGCCAGAGGGTTAAAAAAGCCCAACATGCTAATATGCTACAGGCTGTATGCAGCTTACTCCTGATTAAATCATGCTCATGACCACAAAGCCTGGCTAATTTGAACAGACATATGCATGTTAATAACAAGAATATCATAAGAGTCTAGAGCTTGATGGGTAGAGCTTTCAATTGGGGGTATCTGAAATTAACCAAACATGACCACATCTGTGTGTCATGTGTGTGCGCCTCTTATTGGCAGAAGCATGACCTAAATAGCAAAAACTATATACTGACCTAAGACATGTTTTGCTGCAGCAACCTGCTCATGGAAATGACAGATCTTAGTATTATATAAATATAAAAGTTTACTGTTTCAGACCTGTTCACTTTCACAAATATTTATTTGAATGTACAGCTTGACAAGATTGAAAATATTTATATCAAAAGTACAGTAAGTGAAAACAGCACCGGAAAACTAAAGAACATTGAAATGGGGTGTTAAATATGTATTTCATTTAGGAAAATGGAATAAACCGTGGCATTGTTACTTATCATCTTTAAGAAACAAGCCAAAACGTCGGCTAATGATCAGGTTTGATACTTTTACAGTGCTGTTGGTTTTTCTTATTTCTTTTTCACACAAACACACATGTACACAAAGGCGCACACAAACAAGCACCCAAACACGAGCATACTTACAAACACACTCCCTCTTTCACACACATATGCATGCACATATACCCACACACGAGCACACACAAATGTGCACATGCATTGAAAACACAGGCAAACAAGGACACAAACACACACAAACCCACTCACACACACATGCATACAAACAAACATGCACACAAACACGTAGGTAAACACACAAGTGCGCTCAGACATACAAACACTCGCACACACAAACACACACACACACAAAGGCATACATGCGCGCATACAAGTGTGCGCACATACACACAGACACAGACGCACACACGCACGCACGCGCACACGCGCACACACACACACACACACACACACACACACACACACACACACACACACACACACACAAATACAAACACAAACATCTCATGCATTCTCCTGTTCTGTCCATCATCCTGTAAGTGTCTGCCTGAGTTTCTCTCGCCTCAGGTGGTATATCTTTGCTGTCACTTTTGGCTGAGGTGAGATGTGATTGGTGGTTTGGGGTTGAAATAAGGGTCTGAGTATTTTTAATAAGTATTTTTTTTAATCAAGGGTTATTTATAATGTTCCAATAAGAGATGTAGAAGGAGGTTCTAAACCGAACAAAACAGTTGTGAGAGAGGGACATCTTCCCCATCAGCCATTGCTGTCGTGACCACAAGTGTGAAATGAGAGAATGCCTTTTTCTCTTTTCCCCTTTGCCCTACTTCAGTTCATTACACTTGTTTATGAATCTTACTCTGTCTCTCCTCAAGCATTTACCCTCCAACTGACCATGACCCATCATCCAGTGCTCCAGGAGCCATGAAGAGAGCGGCTGCTCAACATGCAAACATGCGGGCAAAAATGAAAAGGGGGCTGAACAGTGGGGTGGGCAGTCAGTCATACAGAAGACAAACATCACCTAATTACGTCTGGAAATGGAGGATTCTGCCTCGTTCTCTGGAGAAAAGGTTGCTTTGTGTGGCTCCACTGAGCGTGTTAACGTGCTAACGCGGCCTGGGGTGAAGCATGAATGACTTGATAAGTCAGGCCTGATATAATCAGAAACTACCTCTCAAAAGAAATGCCCGACCGTAATGTCTCCATGCCTACAGGACAGGCCAATGAACAACAATATTGCCCTTCCAATCTTGTAGACACATAGTTGTGCCTTCAAAACTGGATATATGAAAAAGTAATCATATACATCATTAACCATTTGCCATAATTTCAATGCAAAACCTGCAGATCCATTTTTTTATTTCAACCAGCAAACAATAAGATCGGTTTATATAATTAAGCTTAAATATAAAGTCCACATTTGGCAATATTTGAAAAAAAACCATACATGTTTAGTAATGTATGCTTTTATTCGAACTCTTCTGCCTAACTCAGAATATTTTGTACATCTTTATTTAATTACTGTTTTCATTTCTAGTTTATGCACCAAAATAGTAAGATGTCTTTTCAATATTTGACTTATTTTACAAAAAAACCTTTACATGGTGGTGGTGGTGGTGGTGGTGGTGGTGGTGGGGGGGGGGGGGGGCCCCCCCCCCCCCCCCCCCCCCCCCCCCCCCCCCCCCCCCCCCCCCCCCCCCCCCCCCCCCCCCCCCCCCCCCCCCCCCCCCCCCCCCCCCCCCCCCCCCCCTTATCTAGGTTTGTGTAATATTCCAAATAATACTTTTCACTTCAACACTACATTAGTTAGTTAGTCTTTTATTCTGTATTTAATCAGCTGTATTGATCATTCCATTAACACGTTCTCATTTCTCTTTCTGCACTCACCATCTTTATATTTTCCATTGCGTTTCTATTCCACTATTCATCTTCTCCCATTTCCCCTTCATCTTTTAAAATATCTATCCCCATGCAGCAATACACTCAATTTCTTTGTCCATCTCTCATTCTCATTTCATCCTTTCATCCCCCTCTCTCACTTGCTTTAGTCATTAAGCACTCTCTGCCATCCAATCAGGGTCTGCATTAAACTCTGAGCATAAAACTCATCAGAGCATGTTTAGCCAGGCGTTCAGATCAACTCAAATTGCTGTGTGCTGCCACCGTCTTATATTGTGTGCATGTGTCTGCATTTGTATTCATACGTGCATGTTCATGTGTAATCAAAAGAAAAGGAAGAAAGAAACAAAAGCACAAACACAAACAAGAAGACCAGAAAAAAGGGAAAAGACAAAGAAAAACAAAATATAACTGTGAGTAAGCAAAGGGGGGACTGGCAGAAGAGTGAGGCTGAGATGAAGGCTTCACCCCATCACATCTTTTTCTATAATTGGTACTGCCACTTTGCTCTAATGAAGAGAGATGATGCAGAAGGGATGAAGGCAAACCACCCACAGCCCAAGGGAAGAATTTCACAACCTTTCAGGCAGCAGGGGCCCGACCATCACACTCATTTTACCAAGCAGGTAGACACATGCATGCGTGCCTACATGTGCACATGCACGCACACGCACACACACGCGCATGTATATATATATATATATATATATATATATATATATATATATACATATATACGTATATACACAGAGCCTTATTTGGATTTATGTACCTTGCTCAAATGTTTATGTTTCAATTTTGAAGCATCATAAACTAGTTCATCATTTATAGGGGAACATTATAATGAACAATTTCCTTTTGTAATAAATTTAACTTGTTGGTAAACAAAAATGTATTATATATTAGGGTCAGGCTACATTATGTTATTGCCCCATTATTTAAAATTCAGCAGATAAATATTAATTGTGTATTAAAATGTGTACAAGTTAATTCTCTGTGGAGAACGTGCTAACACTTACATAATTAGAAAAGCAATAAAACATGGAATTTGACCTGTGGTGCCCAAAACTTTTGCATAAGACTGTAATTAACTAGTGTCTATGCTGCACAGGTTATAAACAGAAAACCAAGCCAAAATTAGAGTCTGTGATAAGCGACCTCTCTGAGTGACCTGGAAACACTTGTCATCTTTATTGTTCGTTGGAGTGCTGTTTGCCGCATGCTGCTCTGCCTAGTAATCCCATTACTCTAATCCACCACAAAGTAACTTATTGCACTGATAAGAGCATCGCTAATTTAGCCTGCATTTAAATGAGCACCAAATCAAAAATAATTAACAGTGGTCTGTGTTTAATTAGTTTGGCACATGCAGTGTTGAATACGCCTTTAAACAGGAAGCAGAACCCTCACTCACAACAGATCTAATGAGAAGAAAGTAGTCTGAGCTGAGGAGTTCTGCAAATACAAAGTTCTCTATTAATCTTTCATCATCACCACAACAAGATGTAATTAGTGATAATGAATAACAAATTGATTTACACATGCTACACAAATCAAAAATAAACAAAGCAAAACAATGACCGCAAGTAAAAATAATGATCTCCAGTAGGTTTTATAAATGTAATCAAAGTCAAAATTTTCATGTCAAAATTTTCTGCTTAAAGCAAAATATAGTGACATCACTGTCAAAAATCCTGTACGTAAAAATATTACTTGTAATCATAAATAAGTATTTTTACACGACTACGTCTTCAAAATGTATGATACTTAGGATTTATGCATATATAGATTGGAAAAATTACGTATGATTCGAAAAATTACTTTACTAATTTACTGAAATAACATGGCATGTGAGGAGATGCCTTTAGGACACTGACTTTACTGAATTACTGCATGAGCCAAGACATTACAAGTGCCATCTAGAGGAAGGTTGGTGTCACAACAGGTATCTAACCACTATAACACGTGTTCACCGCAGAGTCTCCAAAAGTCTCCAATAAAACTAGAAAAAGAAGCTAGATTTGTCACTAGTAGCTTAAAAAAAATAAGCCACTAGGTGGTCTGAAAAGTTACTTTATACTTTTACGCTTGCGCTCAATTTTTAATCAATTGTTCCTATGCTTTATGCGTTAAGTCTAATTACCCGGTGGCATGGCATAAGTTGACACATTTCGAGTCGTACGAGTGTAAATCCAAGAAGTCGTTCTCGTAATTTTTTGAATCCTAGGTATTTTTTTTAATTCGTTCATGTTTAAGTCCTAAATATCGTACATTTTAAAGACATAGTCATGTAAAAATAATTGTTTATAATTACAAGTAGCGGCACAGTGGCTTAGTGGTTAGCACATTCGCCTCTCAGCGCTAGGGAATCCCAATCTGGGTGGAGTTTCCATGTTCTCCCTGTGTCCGCATGAGTTTCCTCCGGGTTCTCCGCTTTCCTCCCACAGTCCAAAATCATGGCTCAAGGTAAACTGAATTCTCTAAATTGCCCCAAATAGAGTGTGTTTGTGTGAGTGAGTGTGTGCCCAGCGATGGATTGGCGCCCTGTCCTGGGTGTATCTACCCTGCTCCTGAAACATTCTTCCCTGGATGGGCATGGGGAACCCCCCGCGACCATAATAGAAGATAAAGTGGAAGATACTTCATAGATGTATAATTACAAGTATTTTATTTATTTATTTATTTATTATTATTTTTTTTTTTACAATTTCACCTTTTGACAGTGAAGTCACTTCATAAAATATCTGCTTTAAAAACAAACTAATGTACAGTAGTTGATATATTTATAGCAAAATACACTTTCTTTATTAAATTTGGTTTCACTGATTGACATATGATTACATAAAGTCAACAGTGGATAAATAATAAAGCATTAGTGTAAAGACAGCATATCTTTATTATATTATATGCACAATAAAATTGGTATAAAAATAGATAACATCAGGAAATAGACATTAGTTGATATAAGATATAGATACCGTCAACCTGCCCACTATGGTAGTGCAGCATTACTTACTGTAAATTCAAAGGCCAAAATTGAACCTATAATAGAAACAGCAGTAATGCCACTTTCATTCTGAATCAATACAAAAAAACTACTGTCGGGAGAGTTTTGTGCAACATAGTTATATTGCACTTTTGGCTGTAAATGCAAACCAAAAGAAATATCACCAACCTTCAGGATATTAAGTAGTTAGAAGGGTATAAAAGTACATTACATAACATTAGCAGCCAAAATATGTATGTTTCGAAGAACTGTAGGCACCTTATATTATATGAGATCTGTTTAGTTGAAACCTTGCAACCCAGAACTACTTTTACTTTCACAAGAAAATATAGTTCACAGTTGAATTTGTGATAAAGGGTTAAACCTTACCTAAACATGTCACCCAGACCCTTTAGAACACCTTTTTTAGATTTGTTCTTCTCCCTTCCTCCTTTGTCTTTCTTTCGATCACTTTTGGACATTCCACTGTTCACCTGGCTCTCCTGGTAGGCCGTCATACCTGGGAGTATGACATCATTAGCAGTGGAAACAGAGTCTCGTCCAGAACGTGAGCTTTCCTCTGTGTCCTCCTCCACTAAATGTAAGAGAAAAATAAAAAATGTAAAATATAATTCAGAGCATTAAAACCCTTTAAACAAAGTGCAGTTACACACAACAACTGAATTAAAAAGCATCAAGCATGTCTAATTTTACTAGTTTAACACATTGTGAAACAACAGTAAAATGAAGCCTAATTGTAGCTTGTAGCTGGGCATAGTAGGTCTGTGATTAGGATGTTGGGGTATCAACCTGAAGGTTATGGGTTCAAATCCCAGGTTCACTGAAGTTACCAATGTGGGACCTTGAGCCAGACCCAGTTAAGCACAGTTGATTTTGCTCTGTAATTACTTTTTTGTTGCAGTTTTAACAACTTTAAAACAAAAAAGAAATAACACGAGTTTGTACAGAAAGGTTTACCACAAAGCAGGTATAATTTGGAATTTGTATAACAGTCTGCACTGCAGTGACATTGACTTGGTAGAGGGTCAGTGTGTACATTGCTAGTATGGGTGGATTGAAAATAGTAGTAATTTTTTTTTCCCCATTAATCTGATTTGAAAGTGTTTTATATCTGAATGGTTTCTATCAGCATATGCAATTAATATGTCAATAATTATTTCAAATTGGAATTAGACTCGAATGAACCATGGAGAGGAAAACTCATGCAGCAGCTACTTATGCTAAGTGTTTTAGCATAACACTTTTAGCGGTGCTTGTGATCTTATTATGGGCGGCACGGTGGCTTAGTGGTTAGCACAGTCGCCTCTCAGCGCTAGGGATTCCCGGTTCAAATCCCCATCTGGGTGGAGTTTGCATGTTCTCCCCGTGTCCGCCTGGGTTTTCTCCGGGTTCTCCGGTTTCCTCCCACAGTCCAAAAACATGGATCAAGTCAACTGAGTTCTCCAAATTGCCCCATATTGCACCCAGAGTGTGTTTGTGTGAGTGAGAGTGTGCCCAGCGATAGATTGGCGCCCTGTCCTGGGTGTGTCTGCCCAGCGCTCGAAATGTTCTCCCCTAGACGGGAATGGGGAATCCTTTTGCGACCCTAATAGAGGATAAAGCGGAAGATAATGGATGGATGGAGGTTGATCTTATTATTACAGTGTGCTTTGTGTTAGATTTGGGATCAGACTTTATTAATTTTCCACACCTGTCTGCGGGGGACAGATTAGATGCAGGGTGAATGAAAGTAACCCATGTATAGAATGAAGCTTTAAAGTAAATTTCAGCAGGTCACAAACGGAAAACCATAATTCTGTTTTGAAACCATAGTTATTTTACTATTTCAATCAATTCACAAGAAATTGGTACATGAAAGCTTGGATGCTGAATTTACTTACATTTAAACTGTAACCTTTTTATCCAAAGTTCCTTAATAGTTTGATATGAGATAATACAAACTAAATTTTGGCACATCACGGCTCTTATCCTCATTTTTTTCTCCTCATGGTGCAGCTTATCAGTCTGTTAAGTGCATAGGCGGCATTGCTTAGTGGATGAGTTGCATCTGGCAATTAAAACTGGGCTGCAAGATTAGAGGAGCGTGCTAATTTTTGCAGAGCCTAATGATGTCGTCTAGGATAACACACAAGAGATGATAATCGCACAGGCCTCCCGGGGGACCCGATAAGTATGTGTGTGTGCAGGCAAGCACTCAGCTTGTCATTACCACACTACAACAAAAAATCTGGTTTTGACTAAGATTGAACCAAAAAAGAAAAGAACCAAGAAAATGATGAGAGGTAGAAATTGCACTCTTCATTTCATAAACACTGATCATTAATCTAACAAAGTGACATGTGACTGCAAAGCCAGAGTCAACACTGATTCAGAAGATCAGTAGTGTTTTATTCAATCACTTAATGCTAGAAGTGAAACTGCCATTCAAAGTTTAATATGACTGCAATATAAAAGATACAAAATTAGTGTAATTAAAATGATTTCAGCTGCATGAGCACAAAATAAATGTTTTGACAAACCAACTCAACTGCATCATTGATCTTATTTTGATAGTGAGATGTGCTCATTTCCCTTCCTATCTGATAAATTCTGATAAAATAATTATTTAAATTATTGCTTAAAATCTAGCTCTGGATTTTGGTATTCCAGAAATGCAGACAAGCAAAAAGCCCAGCTCAACTTCTTTTCTTCTTGCCAGTATATCTGCGGCTGACACATTTTCCCCAGATGATAGGGAATTTTATGTAAATAAAAGTCAGTGTGAAGAAAAGAATGCCAGGGCTTATCAGTCAACTCTGACTATTAACCTCAGGGACAGACACAGGCAGGCTGCTTTTATCTAAATTGAAAACCGTATTTGACTTATTTGAATATCAGGAATGGAGAAATGCAATATAGCTCTGTGGCAGACCCCCCCCCCCAATTCTCTAAGGGAGAGATAAGACAGTATTTAGTGGCATGCAGACACAGCATACCAGAACAAAGTGGCTCAAGTCAGTGATTTGCCTGGTTTTAAAATATGTGTGCATCCTGTTGAATAAAATATTTTAATGGAGAACAAGGAGGCTCTCGCAGCAAGGTGCTGTTATTACTTGGTTTGAATTGTTTGACAAATCTCTCATCACCAAGACACTGCTGTGGGTAATAATACATAAGATCAGGCCGAGCTCAGTGGAAGGGAGGCATGAAGCATCACTAATGCACGTTTCAAACAGCTATGTTTTGTTTTTTTCAAACCACAGATGTCAATATCATGGTGTGAACTTGGGTGAAAACCCAACAGGCCCTATACTCCACCAAATCAACATTTTTTTATTAAAACCCCACATCATTGTCTCTTCTGACTAAATAAAAAAGATGCAGGTGCACAAATATGAGTGGCCATCCTCTTTTAGAAGGATTTAAATTTTGATCACACAGTTAAATATCTGAATTTGCCGTTCTTTTTTTCTTGCAATATCTTGCATCATTTTTGTAACACCGTTCATCTTTTGAATTGATGCATATATAATAACTTACTTGCCTTAGGGTATTTACACACATCCAATTTGTTTTTATACCCAGAGTCTGGGTGAGTCGGTAAGTAAATCTGTTTCAGAACCCAGGTGTAGGATGAGATTTGAACTTCCATCTTTAATATGTAATGAAGGTGAGTTCATAAGAATTCTTAAAGTTCACTAGCCACATAAAGAATTACCTTCTGGAATCAGTTGGGCATTCAACAAGCTAGAAATAATAAGCTTAAAAATTACTTTCCTAATCAAAAACAAAGCCACTCAAAAAAGACGAGTGGAGGAAAACACGCTGCTCTATTCACTAAGGACTGCAAAGAGATTTGAAGGACAGACTGTTTCTGCAACTAAACAGGACAAAGGTGTCCCCAATGCTTTAAGTCTGAAAGCATTAAAAGGAGAAACGGAATGGGAGGGCCCCAGTGGACAGAATACAGCCAGCAGGGACGTCTAAGAGCTCACAAGGATAAGGCTGATAGGAATAGTAATAGGCAAGTAATGTACTGTAGATGCTGATTGGCTGTTTACTCCTATTCTGGGTTGCTCTTTGTAAGGGAAGCCTGACCTAGATATTTATAGGAAAAAATTGGATTATGTTCTTATAATGAGTTTCAGCAGTGATTACACAGCCAACTAAGAAAAAAATGTAATAAAACGTACCTTAATAGCAGCAGCTTACATTCTTTATGAAAAGTAGACATTTTAGTTTAACCATATGCAACCCAAAAATTTTCATTTAAAAGTCTTCAGTAGTAAAGTTTAAATGCAGTTAGCTTATAGTATATTATAGTTTATCCTAGTATTCAGCATGCTTTTATAAATTTTATGAAATGAGGTAAAACTATTTATAGCTGTAAAATCATTGACAGTTAAAATAATAATATAATAAAATAATTTTGGATTGTAGGTTTTCAGATGGTCTCTATACTTACACATCTCCATCCCCTCATCCTCATCCTCCTCAACCTGTATATTAATGCCAGACCTGTCATATGATTTGTCGATAGCGGCACGGAAGCTCTCATTGCAGCCGCGACCTCGGACAATTCTTGGCCGTGGTCTATGGAAAGGGACGTCCCCGTTAAGAGTCACTTCAGCCACCGCTGTCTGGAGACTTTCCAAGGAGCTAGACTTCTTCAAACCCAGATTTGGCCCAACATCATGAGTGGAGTTACCTTAGGGGCAAGAGAAAAGATAACAATTTAGATCCAATCAAAAAAGTATTTGATTCATGTAGGACCAGTAAAGGATATTTTCTGCTGGTCTGTTGTCTGCATAATAGGAATTTCAATCAATGAGATGAAAATCATTTGACCGGTTTATTTTTTAAAGTAGGAATCTAATGAAGTATGATCTTCACAATGAACATGTGTGGTTGGAACAAAGTAGATTTTTGGTCACTTTAATTAGGTGCCCTGCCTTGTGTCTACACTCTAAACAAATTATTAGGTGCACTTAATATTCAGATGCACTATTTAGCTCTAGTACACAATTAGAAAGACCTATTAATTCTATTCACAGATAATCAAGACTCTTGCAGGATCACCATTAAGCAGGTGATATTCAGGTGGTCGATAATTTTTAGCACAGCAGTGTGTTGCGATATGAGTTGACTAATGCAGCATTGCTGCTGGGTTTAACAAACAAGGTACACTCCTTTTGCCACATGTGGCTAATAACAGTCAAGAAACCACTACCCAAATAGTATCTGCTCTGTGGTCAAACTAATATTTTTATATTTTAGAAACGTGCATATTTTCTCAGTGTTAGTTAAACAATTTAACCTAAAAATAAATGCAGAGAGACACAATTAAAAAAGAACAGAAACGGATTCAGGATGGCGGTTTTCCTGCCTGTATTTCTTGCTCTGCCCAATAACCTACTCAAGCAGTAAATTTAGATCAGTATGAGAGTTTGTTCTGCCCCACAAAGTCATTCTCGGAACACACAATACCCTTGCATAAAACAACTTTCAGTCGAGACAGTGCATTAATATTGCGCTAAAGAACTGGCTATGGGAGGAACATGATAAGTAGGCTCAATACAGGATGCTTGACTGAGCGGTGTGTGTGTGTGTGTCTGTCTGCATGTGTGTCTTTTCTTGTTTGGGGTGGGAATTCAGGTGGGGTGGCTGCCAAACATTTATTCCTTGTCCCACCTGCACAACTTGGATAAGATAAATGTTAAAATCTCACACAATTACTAGCACAAATTTTACAAAACAAGGAAAAAACTCCCCCCTCCAGCACAAAGACAATATGGTTGACAGAGTAGGCAGCTGAAGAAGGAACAGGAACCACACATCACTACTGGTGCATTTGACAATATCTCATTGATATGTACAGCATAATGGAGCTCCATTATGAGCCCAAATATAATTAACATGCAAATGATATATAAATATATAAATATACATGCTGTGGATGACAAAAAGCTCCAATTCAAAGGAGCGCAACCAGGCATATTCTTTCTGTTTGTTGACAGAGCTGATAGAAGTGCCATTCTCCTCATGAAGCATGTTAGGTTAAACAGACAAGCTGGTGATGTAGAAAATCCCAGAGGGCTGCAGCTCCAGCCATCATTCTTTCTGTTTAAGGCTAACAGAGGTCCTTCTCAGACAGCCAGAATTACTTTTTCCAATATTTGCTGCTCTTTGTTTAGGTTTGTTAAGTGAAGCAAGACTTTAATATTTTATTTTGGCATATACATGTCTCATGACTGACAGTAAAAAAACAAATGTCATGAAATTAGGCCTGATTTATTTTTTGAAAAATCATTTATCTTTTTTCAAATTATTTATCTTTATGTCCATTTTTAGACCATCTATAAATTTCAAGGATTATTAATAATGTTACACAGCCTGTAACCCATCTATGCTTTAGATTGGTAGACTCATTTACTGCATGTCACCGCATGTCCAATGATTCAGTTGAGACTACATTAAACCAAAGTGACACAGCTGTGTTCTAGCATGAAGCATACTGAATTCTGCACCTGTTCTTTTTAGATAACTGCTGGACATTTTACTGACATTGCTTAAACTAAATAATAGCAACATGGATATGCATACTAATCGTGAAATGCAAAACTTAATGACTGCCCATACTACAATATAGACAAAGCTTCAATTTTCAATCATTTAAATTAAAATTGGGATTATTTTATGTGGCTTGCATCAGCAACTTATCAAACCACAGAATGGTTTCACATGACCAGGTAATGTATTTAAAACTATGATTTTCCACCTGTTAACACTGTTCATTCAAGGAGGATAAGTCCCCAACTGGTGTATGGTTCTGATAAGGTCCTACCCAGGGGAAGTCGTAGGCTTGTAGTTAAGAAACTAGCATTGCAACCTAAAGGTCACCAGTTCAATTTCTGCTCCTAACAAGTACTATGGTTGAAGTGCCCTTGGGCAAGGCACCCAACCCCGATTGCTCCCAGGTGCCATGTACAGGATTGCCAACCGCTTACTTTAATAGTGTGTATATCACTGCAAGGCTGAGTTAAATGTGGAAGACCAATTCCTCTGTGTAAACATAGTAGGCAAATACAGATCAGTTGAATTTACATTACTTAAAATAAACAAATTACAAATAAATTTTCTGTGCAATTATGGCTTTAGCTCACTTGCTTTGTCCTGATGATTGACTTAAGAGACAGTGTGAATTTAGTCTACAAAAATCTTAATCTAGGTTTAAAATGACTTATTCATTAATTATATTTGTGTTTACAAAGGTTTATCTATACATATGCTCAGTAGTTTATAATAAGATTGTTTATTTATACAGCGCTTTACTTTTACTATTTACTTTTCCGAGCCTGATCTCCAAAAGAGAAGCCAAACCAACAGTGGCAGGAAAAAAAAACACCCTGTTAAGTTGTTTTTAAGGAAGAAACCTTTGGAGGACAGAGGCATAGTGAGGGACTCATCCTCCTTGAGCGACCGGTCAGCCTCTAACGGTGCAGGACACACTTGGACAGATTGCACTTTGCACACACTCTGCAATAGTATTTAAGGAATATAAAACCATCATAAATAGAATTTGTTATCGGATAATTTACCTAGAGAATTTGACAGAAATTTTTGCATAATTCAGGCATCTCTTAGTTGTTAATGTATTTACACACAGCAACATCAAAAACTGTGCTTGAATTCTGCTTTAAAAACCAAAGATAAATTCCTCATTATTAGATGTTTGTGGTTCTCTACATTGGTATCAGCAAAAAAAACACTTTGTTTAAGAGCTCAAACTGGCTCTGAGAAAAGAAAAATATAAGGCATAATAAAAGTTGATCTGACTAAAAAAATTTACAGTCATGTGGAATTAAAACAAATCTATTGTGGCTTTCTTGTTTAAACAACATAATGGAAAAGCTGAAAGATTGACCAAGATACACTCACGCTGAAAAAGGTTCCAGGAAACGAAAGTAATCCGCACTGGACCTGCTACTGTTAACATTTCTTTTACAAGCAGCAGCAGCTTTACATGCTGCTAATCCACTTTTGATCCTTTTACCAAGCAGACTTGCACTACAGGTGATGACCAAATTCGCAGTCATAATACAGATCCTATTTCAGGCAGCAAAAGACTCACTACTCACACAAAGCTTATATAAAGTCAAATAATGCCAATCCAAACAAAATTGCATATGAGGTACAAAAAGTTGTCCTCTGCCTACAGGGAGAATGCGGGAGGGTACAACCAGGTCTGCTTTTCAGCCATTGGATTACGGAGCTTTTTTTGCCATTATGTGGTCCATTGTAACAGACAGGATTACGGCGTTTTACAAACATAACTCTGGCAGATGGCTTAGTGGTTAGCATGTTCACCTCTAAGCACTTGGGATCCAGGTTCGAATCCCAATCTGGGTATAGTTTCCATGTTCTTACCATGTTCACATGAGTTTCTTCTGGGTTCTCAGTTTTTTGTAAATTGAATGGTCTAAACTGTCCCACATAACATATGTTTGTGTGTCTGTCATGTGAGTGAATAACAGATTGGAGCCCTGTCCTGGATGTATCTGATGAGCGTCCGAAACGTTCTTCCCTGGATGGGCATGGGGAGCCCCTTGTAGAGGATGAAGTGGAAGATAATGAATGAATGAATATATGAAATATGGCAGACAGTCTGATGTGTCAAAGCCAGATTTTTTAGTGAAGTAGGGTCACAGACACAGACACCAAGGGTCACTTGCACAAGGCATCCAAAATGAAAAGTTTGTTTTTAGTCTTACTATTGTTATTAAAATTATTATAATATTTCTATAAAGTGTTGTGCTTTAACACAACTTTACTACAGGCATAAATGTTTTGGTGAACCCACACTGACTTTAAGATCCTGTATGCAATATTGTAAAAATAATTTTGAAGAGAAACTGTTCCGAGATGCTCCTATAGACCCACAAACACTATAGTTTTAAAGCTGATTTTGAAACTTTTTGTACATGACAATGAAATGGAAGGTCTCAGCTTGAAATTTGTATCTTTCTGGAACAGCATGTTCTCAAAATGCATAAATGGAAAGCTTTCAGGGTGTTTATGCAAGCTCTTTGACAGGAACAGTATGTATGGCAGCCAAAATGAGACATGGCAAAGAAAGTTTAAGCTACTGTTACAATTTAAAGAAGCTCAAATTTTGTATACTTAGCATAGTCATCTTACTTCACCTGTTTAGCCTTCCATATTATAGACACGTCTGTTGAATTTATTGAGGATGGGACAATTTATGGCAATTGCGTTAAATTTGCATTTTGTCATTTAGCAGCTCTTTTATCCAAAGAACTTAGAAAGCGAGCACAGGGTAGGCCACAGCATCCCTGGAGCAATTAGGGTTAACTGCTTTGCTCAAAGACACAAATGAGTAACTACAGTGGACCTGGGATTGGAAACCACAACCTTCGTATTGATAGCCCTAGCGCTAACACTGAACTACCACATCAACCCAGATTTATTGACAGAGAAAAAAATGGCATTTGCATTTTTGTCAAAAATCAATGTCAAAAATCAAAGCTACACAGTAAGACCAACCAAAGAAGGTTTGTGGTCACTCACAATTAACAAAATGAGGAGTTAATTAAGGTTTTGAAGGAATGTTAGTGATAGCAAGGAACATTTGCACTAATGAGTAATAGTAATGAGTAATAGTTCAAATTTTAACTTCACATTATATCCTTAATTAGTTGGCCCTTGTGGACTAGGGCACTAGCATGGAGGAGAACTTATAATGCAATGTTAAAAGCAGGTACCAAACATACCATAAATAATCTGTCCATGGTTAACGTGAGGTTTGTGGCTGCTGCCTTGTTAGCATGTTCTTCTAAAGGCCATTTCTCCAGGCAGCATGTCATACTGGTCTGCATGTGTATATAAGCACTGGATCCATTACATGTAATTTATTCAGCCAGTTGGGATTCTTAGTACAGCACTAAAAGGGTGATTAGGCTAAGAATAGCTCCACGATGGCCAGGGGGAAGTTATGTTCCAGTTTCCCAGAATGTGTGAGGGGGCCCTAGGGTCACTAGAGTTGCTGTGCCAGCCTGTTCAGCATCATTAGCAAACCAGAAAACAGCTTTCCCCCTTCTTCTTTACACCTGTCCTAATTAACTTTTTAGAGTCAAGTCTGGTCATTGATGGCACTCTTATGTACTATTACTGTCATGCAATCCTGTAGATATGCTGAATCACCACATGGAACGTTCATAATATTAGAATGAAATCGTCAACATTTATCTTCTCTCCTTCTATTAACTACAACAGATATATAACACATTCTATGTTGCACTGCACTAAACCATATGGTTTCACTTACCATGCTATGCACACAATTTATTAATCTAAAATATAATATGGGTTATGATGAGTTATTCATGTCATTGGTTTTTGTCCAGGTGATTTTATATGTTAAACAAAAATGATTTTCTAGAGGTGGTGTGACTTTAAATGTATCCAGGTGACAAATTATATTAAACTCTATTATACTTGATATCACAGCCAGATTGCTAAAGTGGCAACCTTAACATTCTCTAGGGAAGGTCCTTATTTGGATTAAATTGGGTGTTGGACGTTTAAGATTGAAATGTTTTAAGGTTTTTAGCTCCCTACAGATATAAAATAATTTCCAGATGTGGCAGTCTACTTGAAGTCCTGCAACATAAGACCTTATTATTTCGAAATGATCTAACCATTCTCTGTAGGAAAAAAACCCTGAAACATTTATGTTACCAGCACCAGTTTTTTATTTAACCATCATCCTTTGCAAACTGTTTGTTTCAGAAGAGATTTTTTTTTTGCACAAGTCAACCCTGGGCCCCAGCTGAACCCCTGTTGTCCACAATCCTTACACAATAGCTGTTTCCCTGACCTGTGATTACAGTGCATAACACTCAACAGTGATTGATTAATTGCAACCATATTAGCAGGTTTGCCTGATATTAAGGGTCTCTATCATAAAAGGGATTTCAAGTTTGTCAACATCTGGGATAAATTTACCAACAGCACCTTTGTCCTCCAGTCCTTCATCTTCCCATTTGGAACATTTATCAGCTCATTTATCACTCTCTCATCATATTACGTGAGAAGTGATCCCTGTTGTTTTCCCCTTGCCAAACTACATTCTAAAACATTATTAAATTTTCATGGGTGTGGTAGCTTAGTGGTTAGGGTGTTGCTATCAATCTGAAGATGTCAGGTTCAATTCGCAGGTCCACTTAAGTTACCTTGAAGTTACATGGGGGGGACATATAAGTCACATTGGATAAAAGCATATAATTAATACATTTAATATAATAAATTATTGAATGAATGATTTTAACTTCAAGTAATAACATGTGATGGGAGGTACCCTAAATTACAACAGTAAACAGTACTTTTCCTCTAAGTTATGTGGTTTCCTCCCACAGCCCAAAAACATGGATTCAAGGTTAATTGAATGCTCTAAATTGTCCCATATAGTGTGTGTTTGTGTGGGTGTGAGTGTGTGTATCTGTGAGTGAGTGTGCCCTGCGATAGATTGGCTGCCTGTATCTGCCCACCACTCGATACGTTCTCCCATGTTGCCTTAGTCGAAGATTAAGCAGAAGTTTTTAAAAAAAATTTAAATGTATTTCATTAAAACTTAACAATAGTATTAATGACACTACATTAATGACTTGGTCCAACTTTCCCAAGAACACACAGAGAAGCCAATCAGTGTAATGTAGGAGTGACAGGTGTCACAGATTAGTAGTCTTACCTTCCAACCAGTTTGGGCGGGGTGTGAGGTTAATCTCGTCGGCTACTGTTAAAAAGGCATAAACAATTGTGAGGGGTTAGTACAAGACATTTCACCATTTCCAGTCCCCGTGCATTACATATTGTCTTCATCTCCTTAATGTCAAGAAGACGCATGCAAATGGGGAGACAGGAAGAGATTCCAAGAGGAACAACAGCTAGAGATATGAGATGTCAGTTACATACACTCTATAGAAAAGAGATTATATAAAGTGTTAGGGAATTATGCATAGACTAATGTGTGATATGGAACCACTCCCTCTTATTCTTCATATTTGCGTTATCACAACACAGAGAATTCACAGCATCAGACATGCAAGGCAATGCAATGCTGCATGATCAGATAGGCTCATCTTTAATTAAATACCACTGATCTGAAGCATGTCAAAGCCGACCGACAAAGAAAAGAAAATGTACATTTAAGGAGTAAAGAAAGTTCATGTGGATAATTGTGTTTGGGAATAAAAGTACAGTTAATGATCATGAAAAAGAGTTTTAAAACAAATTTGTAACTGATGTACATTATTTACTTCCAAGACCTTTTAGACTCTATAAGTAGTGTAAGTATATCATTATTGGAAAAGGTTGTAGAGTGCACTTTCAATTAAACATCTGGGTTTACAGCTGCTAAATGTGTTGCAGCCTGCCCTACCAAAACTCAATGAATTAATAACTTTCCTGAGAAAAGCTCATGGGTACAACTAAGATCTGACACTGTGGATCTTATGTATGGGTATATGTTTATTCTAATTGGATTGAAGAATTAGTTTAAAAAAAAAATGTTATTTTGTAAAATAAACTAACAATGCAGCAAAACTTATGTTAAGCTATTTTAAATCATATGTTTGGGTCCAAATGTTTACCTTAAGGTACAATATAATTAAAAATAATCCAGTACCAAATATAGAATGCAACTGCTAGCAAACTCAGTTTGGATATTAAACTTTCCTAACTTCCTGGGCACAACTTTACAACATTTTTAACTGTTACCAATGTAAAAATTTACAGGCCAATTTCTATAAATATTCAAAAAGCTTTTCTGTGTCAAAAACAAACTATTTACATTGCCACAATGTTGAGTACATTTAACACTATTTTCATATTGCTACATTTCACACTGTAACTTAATATTAAATTTGTTTTGTTTATAGTAATTTGGGCCCATTGAAGGTCGGCTGATGCTTCAACCTCACTGTGGTGCTAATTCTCACTCCGTATCGTTCACCGCTGCTAATTTGTGGAATGATCATCCAAACTCTGCCTGTACGGCCATGTCACTTAACATTTTTAAGAAACTTCCCAAAACACATGTCTTCTACAGGCACTTACTATATAAAAAAAAAAAAAAATAATAAAAAAAATAAAAAAAATAAAATAATAATAATAATAATAATTCATTCATTCATTCTCTTCTGCTTTATCCTATATTAGGGTCACGGGGGGGTTCCCCATGCCCATCCAGGGGAGAATGTTTCGGGCGCAGGGCAGATACACCCAGGACAGGGCGCCAATCCATCGCTGGGCCCACACACACTCAAACAGACATTCTCTATAGGGGGCAATTTGGAGAACTCAATTGACTTGATTCATGTTTTTGGACTGTGGGAGGAAACCGGAGAACCCAGAGGACACCCACGCGGACACGGGGAGAACATGGACACTCCACCCAGATGGGGATTTGAACCGGGAATCCCTAGCGCCGAGAGGCGAACGTGCTAACCACTAAGCCACCGTACCGCCAATAATAATAATAATAATAATAATAATAATAATAATAATAATAATAATAACAATAATAATAATCTAGAAGCCAGATCGGAAAATGATTAGGTTTGATTATACTACAGTGTAGCTGGTTTTCTTTAACTGATAACTAACTGTTGTTCTCTCATTTGTAGGTCGCTTTATATAAAAGCATCTGCTAAGTGACTAAATCTGTATGAACATTTATTCAAAGATGAGCAGTTTTATGTGCAGAAATATTTAAAGGGGACAATGTTCATATCAACACATTTTTATATGGAACAAGAGCAAATTCAAGGCTTTATATTTAATTCATAGCTTAATATTTGCAGACTTGTACTAATAGTTTTTACACAAGCTCACATAAAGCTACTTGAGCTGTTTGTGTCTGTCTGAGGGAACTTGTGAAATCTAGAGAATAATGACTTTTACTAAAAGCCTCTTAAACCTGACTTTTTTTTGATCAGGAGAAGCGTGATTGTTTCATCAGAGGGACATCACTTCACATATCAATTTTTCATCAGACGCAATGGAAGCTGACAGCACAATTATAAAGCATTTTGATGAATCATGGCAGCAGGCAGGGTGTTGAGCTCTTTACACATGGGAGGATTTCGCTACCATTTCTAATGGATCTGATTGAATCCAGCGATGAGAAGCATGCTTTTAATTGATATCCTAATGCAAAGGAACTAAAAAGCGAGACAAAAACGAATCTTATCCACGATCTACTTCATTCTCACTCCACTGTCTGTATTCATGTTTTGTTTTAGCATTTTTAGGGGGTTAGCAATATTTTATTGTCATGACCTATATTTGTGAAAGTTTGCAGAAGAATTCTCTGGATTTTTTCAAAGATCAAGGTCTGTTGAAGGTGGTAGAGGTTTTCACGGTTACTAATTCCAGCGGGATTAACAGAGAAAGAACCTGTTTTATTCTCTTCTGCCCATCCACTCACTGGAGCTGCAGCATCCATAAATCCACTGGGAGTTGCAGACAGAGTGCATGTCCATGTTCTTTAGCTGAGAAAAGACTCTGACGTGACCCGCTGTCATTTTGAATTTACAGACACTACTTCACATGACAGGCTTTCTTTTGCTAAAAATCATTTGCACTACAAAGATAATCTTGAAAACATTTACCTTAAATGTAACATCTACCTCTATTCATGTAGCATTTAAGTAATTACCAATGACAACCAACTGACATTAATAAATATATAAGGTGATTTAAAATTCGTGACTAAAAAAAGACACAAGTAAATCACTTAGCAAAGAGGTTTTCTCATATCAATCATTTGAAACTCTAATTATTCCTGTCCAATTGCATGTGCAAGCATAGTAATATGAAGGACATGCATAATCACTATTTTTCTTTTGAAAACAGAATTAAATAACTAATGCATAGATCCATTTTACAGACCACAAATACAATTTTAGCTATCTGCATTCAATTAACATTCTACAATCTACATTTATTTTTTTTTTAAATATTACAATATGTCCATTATTTCTTACAATAAGCCAAAACTTTTAGGAAGGCATTGCATTTGATTTAAAAAAAAAGAAATTCTGGAATACAGTAATTATGACTTTTAAATAAATTGACTGTCAGCAATAGTAAAATATTTCTTAATTCTATACAAAATAATATAGTTCCAGCAAAACTATAAAACCTAGAATTCTGTTTTAGCCAAAAACATTTATAGTATGTATAAACTCCATAGGCTTTTCTTTTATTATCAAAAGAAAATGTGTTTTGCTCTTCAAGTGCAATGCTTTCATGACTTTTCATGATTAGAACAACTTTTGAAGTTGCAAAGAAAAAGATATTTGAAAGCTGAAACTGTCTGGTAAGTGTATTAATAATATTAAATTATTTACCTAAATCCATGCTCTTAGATTTGCGTGTCTTGATGATATCAAGTTGAGCAGCATCGCCATACTGTTTAGTCCGTTTCTCCGACATGCTCTGCCTGGCGAAACCCTCTCTCTGAAATGCAACATCAGGATCTGTATCTGGACTTAAAGAACTGAAAAGGAAAAAAGATGGTCAAACTGTTAAAATATATTTGATATCCAAAATAATAAATCTGCAAATACAACATAATAACATGTTTACTAACACCACGCACTGCTGCATTAAGATAAATATGCATCATTAAAAGTGAGGGAGTTGTGATTCAATAAAAGGCACAAGATTATTGGCCATTTATCACTTAATACTTAAAAGAAGAAGAAAAAATCAGTTGTGTAGCTTGACAAACCGTGACCAGCATACCAGTATGAAGATGTTCACTGATGTATGTCTTTTCTCCATGTTAAATGATACTTGTGAAGGTGAGACAGATGCTAAGTGGTTAGAACGCCTCTCAGCATTGGGGATCAGGGTTCGAATCCCGATCTGGGTGGTTCCCATGTTCTTCCACAGTGTAGGGTGTGTGTGTGTGTGTTAGATTAGTGCACTGGATAGGCATGGGACCCCCCCACCCGATAAGAAATACTTATAATAATATTTCTGCTTTAAAGTTTTGTTAAAAGTAAACAGTATTTTTAAAGTCAAGTCTTGTTGCTTGGTGACAACACTTAATGTTTCAATCTTTTGTGTTATAAATTGACAAAGCCAACCATTTTATATGCTCACACTCTATGAAATAAGTCATTCTGACTGACATGCTGCGACATGGGTCTGTGTATCCAAAATGTTGACAAAGTGCACAGCTTTGCTGACATGTGCACTGCAACGCCATGATAAAAAAAAAAGATGGTCTGCTGAGAAATCTGTTTACAAAACCGCTCAAACAGCAAGACAGAATGTTCGACGTGACGTGTACAGCTGTCCTTTTGCTAAACCAGAACTCATCTGGGTGGTTAACTGTGAAGCCCTTGCCTGTAGCAGTTCAGTTTTTTTCTGGTAACTATGTATATATATATATATATATATATATATATATAATGATTATTATTCTGTATCTATGGGTAAGAAATAATTTGCACAAACAATAAAGCAAATACACAAACACACCAGCAAACTAAGAAATATTAAGCATTAATAAAAAATAATCCATCCATTATCTTCCGCTTTATCCTATATTAGGGTCGCGGGGGTGTTCCCCATGCCCATCCAGGGGAGAACGTTTCGGGCGCTGGGCAGATACACCCAGGACAGGGCGCCAATCCATCGCTGGGCCCACACACACTCAAACAGACATTCTCTATAGGGGGCAATTTGGAGAACTCAATTGACTTGATACATGTTTTTGGACTGTGGGAGGAAACCGGAGAACGTGGAGGAAACCCACGCGGACACGGGGAGAACATGGAAACTCCACCCAGATGGGGGATTCGAACCGGGAATCCCTATCGCTGAGAGGCGAATGTGCTAACCACTAAGCCACCGTGCCGCCCCATTAATAAAAAATAATAAGCAGCAAATCCAATATTTAAGTGAAGTGTAAAGTTTTGAGATTATATATCTACCTACATTTGTATCCATCAGGTGTGTCATTACAACGTGATGAAAAGAAGTAGATTTGGGAGGAACCAATGCATGAAATTAAATGATCAAGGAATTTACTTCTTAAATATTGTCGCGCATCCATAATTTTTTAGGTACATCTTGTTTTAACACGTACTGTTCATTTAATGTTATATATTTCATACAAATATGTAAATTTGTAGTTATTTCCTTATCCTTTCTCAAACCCTTTGTTGTTAACCAAACAGTTTTAAAGTGACTTAATAAAGATGCTGTGTGCAGACATCAAGTTTAGAACATCCATCAGCACTACTGTGTTTAATCCACTCATGCCAGAATTACTGCAGTGCTGAGAACAAAACAGGCACTGGGAATTAAAATTACTTAATACACATGAAGAACAATTCATTAATTCATTCTTTAATTTATTATCTTTTGCTCAATCCTCTACTAGGGTCACACATAATGACTATATATGAGCAATTTAGAGCAGTCAGTTTACATTGAATACATGTTTTTGAACTGTGGGAGTAAACGGGAGAACCTAGAATACTTTATTAATCCCTGGGGGAAATTACAGTTGTGACAGGTGCCCAATTTATAGTGTAATTATTCACAAAGAAGAATAAATAAAAGCTTTAATACTTTACAGGATAAAGTACTAAAAAACTATTTGAGTTGAAGTATTACTAGTTATACAATGAAAGTACAAAAATATATAATAAAATAGAAAATAAAATAGGTAAAGTGGCAGTGGCAAGTTACATACATTAAAATTGTTATAAATTGCACTTGTATTAAAATGTAATTGCACTTTAATAAGATAAAGCAGTCAGAAAACTACACAGCAACGAAACAAAAACAAATTATTATTTGGTGCTTAAAATAAATAATGGACTATTTAAGGAATGATTAGACTCCGTTTACGAAGTCTCAAAAAATTTCCAGGCAACAACCTAGTGCCTTTTTTCAATGCTCACTCACTCTTTCACAGCTCTGCGAATATTATGCTATAAACACATAAAACTACTGTTCTCGCCTCCATCACTTCAGTCATGCAAACATTCGTCAGAAGAGACAGCTCATGTGCATGAAATCCTACTGACAGGAAAATCAGTGAGAAGCAAAGAAAAAGAGATGGATGGATGCATTATTCAAGTGCTTATACTTCTTTTTCAACAAACATACAAAGCGAGCAATACAAGCGCACTGCTGCTATGCTAATTTTGACTTGCTAAACAAAAGCAAAATAATTCATATTTTCAATCAAAGGCAGATAAATGGGATGCTGAGGAGCAATAGACAAAGTAATTACAGTACTGATATTAATCTGGTAGCGTGTTAATGAATCATGTAACAAAAATTATTTCATATTGGTTTTATGAACATGACAGTAACTTTAGTATTACTCAGGGGATCCTGAGTCATCAGTCATCTGTTCTGAATCCTATGAGTAATATTCAGAAAGAAACTGTAGCTTTAAAGCAACTAAAAGTATTTCTAACTCAGGCAAATGTTAACTGTAATGAATTTGTGATGGTAGTGCAATGGTGCTGTGGCAGGAAAGATGGTAATAAAAGAAAATAAATGTAATAAATCAACCTGATGCGGCTCTACCTGATGAATATGTGCAGACTTACACATGGTATGAGGAGAGAGATCTAAGAATGGGAATTTTGTCAAGGTATATCAGCCCACATTTGTATTTAAATGTAAATTTAAAAGCAGATGTTTATATAAGCCTGACAAGTCCCGTCTCTGGTCCTCATTCATTCCCACCCTGTTATAGAGTACACTATCAGGAGAACACTGAACAATGACGGTGTTTAAAGGTTGCCTTCTAAAAGAACATTGCTGCTAGTTTGCTGTTTGATACAGATTGCAGATTGTAGTCAGGATGTAAATTGAACAATGTTTCTTCGATAGATAGAGAAAACCAAAAATAAATTATTTTATTTAAATAAAAATCATTATTTGTAAATGAAGAACAATGTATTACAATATAAAAACCTCATTTGTAAAACACAACAGCGGTAGTATCATGATTAGGTCCTGTTTTGCCGCATTTAGACCAGAATAGTTTGTCATTATTGATGGAACAACAAATTCTAAAATATACTGGCAATTTCTGGGAAGTGTCAAGACAAGACTAAAGAACAATTACCATAAACATGTATCTGCTTTGATCAATCTATAAATAAATAACCAAGTATTTTTTATGTTATTGATTTTATTATCCACTTTTAGGACTACACAAAGTTTTATAATTACAAAATGCAGTACAGCTTTGCTTTGCATTCGTTGTAAGCATTTTTCACTTCATTCTCTAATGGTCAAACCCCTTTTATTTACAAATAGAGTCATACAAAGAATGAGCTCAGCCTAATTTTCACTCATTTAAACACTCAAAACCATACACAAAAGGCGCTCGCTATCATTCCCACCCAAAGTCGATGAAGTCCATAGAGAAATATTATGAGGAGAAATAGGTTTTATTTTGACCTACATTTCACTTTTGATGTATGAGTCATATCATTTCAAAGCACAGCAGCCACTCAGTTCATTCAGAAAGAAGTGTGTGTTATTGGACTAAAGTGAAGGCAAGACACATGGGGTCACCTTCCTTTATTGAAAACAAGGAGAGGAGAGAACAGATGAATGTCGGGAGACTAGACAACATCACAGAAATTCTCTTGATTTTAAAACATATTTGTACTTTTTTTTTTCTTTTACCCAGTACAAAGTTAAATAACTCCTGGCTTAGCTAAAAACAATATATATTACATGGAACGAAAAATTACTCTTCATTTATCTATTATTATATAATTTACAACCTGGGACAGTTATCAGATTAAAACAAGATTTTTTATGTACAATTTATCTCCAAAATGCCCAAATTCATGTATGACTGCATTATGAGTGAAGCTATCACAACTGAGATAACTCTTCATAATTAAAACATTAAGAAAATCATTAGTGGCTGCCTGCTCATTTTAGCTCCTGTTAAACCTCATATAAGCTATTAAAACAACATAAAACCCTCTTAAGCCTCATTCCAAGCCCATTATGATGCTCATGGCCTGCTGCTCTCCTTACACTACCAAAAATCCTAAATTAGTGTGAAGTCGCAAGCAAATGTTGCCAGACCTTTTATGATAATCTTATTTGAAAGACAGTTTTACCCTACGTGCAGTTTAAACAAAAAGCATAAATTATCACTGGAACAAAACGAAAAAAAGCAAACACCGATTAAGATGTTTAAAGTCTAGTCATGTTACAGTTGTATTTGTACAAGAAAGGCAGGTAACAGGTAGAGGTAACAGCACAGAAAAGGTTTGTCCTTGTCTTATTTAACACTAAATACAGTCACGTATATATAGTCATGATAACCAAGATATATTCATACCTAAACGTTTACACACTTTTTATAACAAAAGAAGTTTTAATTATTAAGTGATAAAGTTATCTATGTTGCCTACTGTGCTTGCACACAGCGGAATGTGTCCCCAATAAACTTGTTTCTTAAATGTGCTGTGAAACACACGTATACACACACTGGTATAGTTAGCACACATGCCCTGAGCGGTGGGCAGCACCGGAACAATTGGGGTTAGGTGCCTTGCCCAAGGGCACTTCAGCCATAACAGTTATTGAGATCAGGAATTAAACTGGGGACCTTCAGATCACAAGGCTGGTTCCTTAACCACAAGCCTACGACTGCCCTGGTTATATTTGGTTTTAACTGTATTGTATTATTATACTTTGAGTATAATAATGTGAACCTATAAGTATAAATAAGCCTATAAAGAGAAATATCATAAGTATTTTTCCCACATTTATCAAATTCCACACAAGAATATTAACTGTGAACTAAAATGTAATTTAATGTTTTCTCTGCAGGGCAGTTTAGAATATTAAAACACATTGAGTTTGACCAAGTGTCCACTAACACGTTTTTAAAACCATTAACACATTTTATCAAATTTCTCTTTGTGGGTTAAAAGTGTCAGTGTCTAAATGGTCTGCAAAAAGCCTCTCAGTCTTGCTTTACCACCAAACTCCTCAAACCCTGTACATTTCTAGCATTTTTACTGACATTTCATGGGCATGAGTCCCTGGAGCATTCTTTGTGAGGAAGGCGTTTTCAGCTTGGGATGCTGCTAATGCTGTTAACATCAGTCTCTATGAGACTGGCTTCTGGCTAAAACATGTCTAACTAGAGCTTGTACTTGAATTACAAAAAGTGTGGAAAGGCCCAAGTGATTGGATTTTAAAGATCATAGACTGCTGAGACTGTTCCTGAAGAACTTTATTCTCTGTTCATGCAATTGTTGATGGTGGGAACAATAATAATGTTAATAATGAAGAGGAAAAAAAAAAGCTTAATGTGCAGTAAAATGTAATATTTATACTTCGTAATCACAACTTATGTTTTTATAAAAAAGATCCACAGAACATTAAAGAAAAATCTTGGTTCCATTACTGAAGACAATCACAGCTGCTTAGCTCAGCTGCTGCGTATAACCAGGTTTGGGGGACTGTGTACTGCCCATTTTTCAAAACCAGTGAGTAATGCTCACGGCTTACGGCACTCTGTTGCCAAGTGTCAACTTAATGTGTTCCACACGCAAAGGCCAGCATGGTGCAGATGTAAACACCCCTGATGCTAAGCATCTAAACAAGCCCAACGAGAAGCAAGCACAGAACCGAGAACAGGCATTTGTTAAGGGAATGAGTTTGGGCTGACGCAACACTCCGCAGTTCACAAATAAAAGTTATTGTCCTATTGTCCTGCAGAACACTCTATGTTTAAAGCTTGAATAGAGTCAGCACTGGAACTTAATTTAATTAGAAATTAGAGTAAAAAATGTATCGAACAGAATGTGGTGAGAAGGTGAATTCCCCCAATATGCTAAATGTAGAAGGAATGAGTACAATAAAAAAAGGGTTTCATTTTGTACACATGTTAAAATTTATATGTAAAATTTATTCCTGAAACAGATTATTCAACGGCTCTTAAAAGTAAACGTTAAAGTAAAAAACACCCCAGAAACAATCAAAGCGTTGAAAGTTATATTATTAGTATATTGTAATATAACAGAAAAACAAAACTTCAAAAAGAAAAAAATACTTAAAGCCTTGTTTTAGTGATTTTCATAATAATGTCCTAATAAATATAACTTTTAAGTTATAGAGACATTAAAAAACTAATTTCGCATGGTGGCTTAGTGGCTCTCAGTGCTGGGGATTCCAGTTTTGGTGGAGTTTCCATGTTCTCCCTGTGTTGGCATGAGTTTACTGCGGGTTCTCTGGTCTCTTCCCACAACGAAAAACATGCATTCAAGGTAAACTGAATGCCCTAAATTGCCTGATATAGAGTGTGTTTGTGCGTGTGGCTGTGTGAGTGAGTGTGCCCAGCAATAGATTGGCACCCTGTTCTGGGTGTATCTGCCCAGCGCCTGAAACGTTCTCCCCTGTGACTCTAGTAGAGGATTAAGTGGAAGATAATAAATGAATGAATGAATAAAAAAAAAGCTTATAGGAAAATACATATATATATATATATATATATATATATATATATACATATATATATATATATATATATATATATATATATATATCCCCCCCCCCCCCCCCCCCCCCCCCCCCCCCCCCCCCCCCCCCCCCCCCCCCCCCCCCCCCCCCCCCCCCCCCCCCCCCCCCCCCCCCCCCCCCCCCCCCAGACTGTCTCTACCTGTCACAAAAAGAGAAAGGGGGGGGGGGAGAGAAGGAGACACAGATACAAATTAAGGGTATGTGGGGGGTAACTGAGGGAGGCAAGTGAATAGATAGTCAGAAAGAGGATATGTTACACATGCAAAGACATACAGTCCTTCCCGTCTAGAGTCCAATTTTTTAAATATTCAACTGATTTGGTAGCAATCAAGATGACAGGACAGGCAGTTTACAATGTGTATTTTTAAGAAATACAACAACCAGAAATAAAAAACATTTTAAAAAAATCTATGATGTAAACATATTTAATTAACCTAATATGTTTTTTATTGTTTAGAAAAATCTATGATCATTCAAAATTGGTAGTAACCTAAATCAAAAACAGCATTAACTGTGTCTGCAGGGTTACGTTCTGCATTAAACCTTTTTAGACCTGTTTGTATATGCTTTTACATTTGTAAGACATAACAAACTTTACCTCTTTAAACACAAATAATCATGTACATATTTCCAGTTTAAAAAGTTTAATGCCTTGGGTAAATATGCTATCTGCATTATAAGCTAATATTTTTTCACCTGTATAGCACTGTCTGCATTAAATGCCTGATAATTACACACATCTACAGTATCATGCAATTTATGTCATGACCGTGACAAAAATATACACCTACAGCACAGACTTTTTTATAAACAGTATTTAATTTAAGCACAGTATCAGATCTAAGCTTAATAATTACATATCTATTCCTATTAAAACGTCTACAGTTTAAGCTCAATAGCAGTGTTTAAATCTTAGTCTGTCTAAATTAAGCCAAGTTATAATATGAGTCTATAATTATATATGTAAAACTTTGAATAAAGTATGGCCTTCAGTTTTAACAAGTCTATTAATAAAGATGGTATATTTAATAAATCCCTAAAAAAGTGTAGCTTCAGCACTTATGCATGTTTACTGTCAGAACTTAAGTTGGCATTTTTTAAACAAAATATTAATCTGTTAAAGATAGAATTAGCAAATACTACTTTTGCAGTTTACGTCAGGTGTCGTAGTTGGTGTGCCAATGTGGCAGAGGACAGATTCCTATAAAAAGAATGGGAACCAAATGTGTCCCACATCACATAAATGCGTTTTGAGAAATCAAATTTTCCGCAGTAATATCTGAGTGTGTTTACACTTCAACTTAAATATGTCAACTTGTGATCTAATTACTCAGATCAGTTCTTAGTGCGAGGTCTGAACAGGCTCCATGTTTACATAATTCTGATCATCTGTGTTAGCAGTTTTTTTTTTAATTGTTAAATGCAACTTAGCAACTTTCAGCAACTCTCAAATTTGTATATATTAATTTATTTACTCATTATCTTCAGATTAATCCTCCACTAGGGTTGCAGGGGGTTCCCCGTGCCCATCTGAGTAAGAACGTTTTGAGCGCTGGGCAGATAAACCCAAGACAGGGTGCCAATCTATCGCTGGGCACACTCATTTACACAGACACCCACACAGAAACACACACTATATGGGGCAATTTAGAGCATTTAATATATCTTGAACAAATGTTTTTATTTGGGCGGTTGAAGGAAACTGGGGAACCCTGAGGAAACAGACACGGACACGCGGGAGAACATGAAAACTCCACCCTGAATGGGATTTGAACCTGGATCCCTAGCATCCCCTTACTGTAAACTGACACATTGGGTAAAGCATTTGATGAACTGACACTGTTAAAAGGATCCAAAGATGCTGAAGGTCTTTTAGAATGTCAAGGTGTTATACAGTCAAGTCAATTTATTTATAAAATGCATTCAACGATAAGGACACAAAGCAGCTTAGAGGGACAAATCCATATAGGGTGATGATGTGATTGCAACAAAAATAGGTTTCTTGTGAGTACTTTTCTCACATATTTGTGCTAAAAGCTTAACTTGTTACCTTCACAAAGTAACTTATCTTTAGTAGTATTTATATACAGGCTGGTTCCCATTTGCAGCTAAAACAGCTTCCACTCTTTTATGAAAACATTTTATAACACATTGGAGCTTGTAGGTAAAAAAAAGAACATTCGCCCAGAAGTGCATTCGTGGATCAGACAGTGATATTGGAGCTTGCAATTTGCATTTTATTTAACTCCAAACATGTTGGGCGGGGCTGAGGTCAGGGCTCCATGTAGGCCAATTGGGTTTTATTCCACACCAGACTGACACTACTTTGTCTCTATATATCTTGCTTTGTGCACTGGAGTAAAGTCAATCACTAAAACACACTCCCAAAGCTGATACCACAAAGCCTTGACATCAACTCCATTAAATACTTGGGAACACCAGGCCAAGATCAGTTTTTGATCTCGCAAATTATCTTCGGGATAAAACTCTGAACTAAGTGTTTTTACACATTATAATGTAAAAAAAAATTACCTGCTAATGCAAATAACATTAGTAATGGTGCTTTGTCAAACCTGATAGTCAGGCTAAAATTAGATAAAATAATCCACGCCGGGTTATTAAGTATTATGTCCACTGAATTAGCATATTGTTGAGTAAAGGTTAGTCAAAATTACATATAGGTCACAGATGAACGACACATATGCCCACAACTTTCAACTAATCCTTAGAGCTTCTAATGGTGAATTTAAAGCACGGAATCAGTTACCCACAATCCCAATTCTAGTTTTCCTGTTTGCTTCTATGACTGACATTTAGTTTGACAATCATATACCATGTCATTATTTAGTAATGTGGGTCCTTAAGCAGGAACTCTAACCCCCGAGTGCTGCATGGATGCTTTATAATAGCCAACCCTCTGTTCTGAACTTAACCATCAAATTAGCATGTTTGTACATCGCTTTGGATATAAGCAAGTGGTAAATGATGAAATGTATATATCTATCTCTAGTTGAAAGTCTGTGTAAGAGTGTAAACGAAACAAATAACGAGGAGAGAAAGACTACAATTAAATTAATAAAATATAGTATATGTTCAAGTGTATATATCCAACTAATGCAATTATTATGCATCTCAGTTAGTTTATTTATTTGACATTAGTAATGTTCTTTAATGCTTTATAACAATTAGCTTTACTTATTAAAACAATCTTGATATCTGTTTAAATTAAAACTATGTATTATGCATATTAAATGACTACTATAACACTAATTGAAAGGAGGGGGGGTGCAGCATCAAATAACAATCAGGTTTGATGATTTTACACTATAGTTGGTTTTCTTTATAACTACTGACTTGTGATGTTCTCATTTGTAAGTCACTTTGGATAAAAGCGTCTGCTAAATGACTGAATGTAAATGTACTTTAACGGTTATATCTATTCATCTCGAACAGAAATGGACTCTGTAAAACCCATATCAATGAGCATGCATTAAAGGGAAAACCTGTGTTTTATAGAATAACTTTACTTAGTTCTCTTTAAATCCCCTTTAATTAGTTTGATCTAGCATTTAAAAACTGATGCAAGATCTTATCACTCTTGTATGCAAATACAATAAGAATTTTCTTTTTTTTTAACAATGAAAATGCAAACCAAGAATGAAGAATTTTGTATTTTACATCAAGATTTAGGAGATAATTACTTTTTTAGATTAAATAAAAAGTTACCAAAATTAAGAAAATATTTACTGCCCATATTACTACCACACTAAATGACTACATATCTGAAAAATGTATGACATATGGCAGAAATAGCAGCACAAGGCATAAGATAAATTAAATATTTAAACTAATACAGTCACATTGGGCTCTTGTGCAACTCCTAATCTGAAAATGTTTGGATTATAATCAACCAGCTAAATAAGGTTGTCTGCTAAGAGCTGAAGCTGTAAATGTCAATAAAACCTCATCTGTGAATGAACATATACTGCCTGGCCAAAAAAGGTCACCACCTGGATTAAACTAAACAAAAAGCTAAAGAGTAAGAGCCTTCCATTAGATAATTACTGCATGGGTGATTATGTTTCAGATGGCAACACGTTATTTAACCCTAAATGATGCGGTGAGTAATTTCTCATTTTTTACACAACCACATTGAAAGCCACATCCTGTGGCAGTGAATAAGATGGTAATCTGTTTTAGAAGGTCAAATTGTGAAAGAGTGGTTTAGGGAGCATGAGACCATTTTTATATGTGGACTGGCCACCATAGAGTACAGTATGAACTCCATTAAAAATCTTTGGTATGTGCTAGAGAGGACTTCATATCTCCTTCTTCCAAATATCCTAATCATCAATACAAGATTTTTAGGAAAAAAAAATGCAACTCTGTACAGAAATAAATTTGAATTACAAACATTGCAGAAGCCTGTGGAAACAATGCAACGCGAAGGTGTGTTGTGATCAAAGCTTAATAAAGCTTAATAAAGCAAATATTAGTGTTTGACCATATTTTTGGACAGACAGTGTTTAAAAATGCATGTAGATATATGAATTTAGCAATCAAGACAGAAAAAGCTCGGCACAAGACAGCATATCTATGTGATGGTGATACAAGATTTTCTGGTTTCGTGGTTTCTAAGCGTAAAAAAAAAAATTAACATGCTGCATTTGTTAAGAATAATGCAAATGCCTACGTAAATGTGGTGAAGGCACATCTGATGTAAACATACACATGAAGAAAAGATCTAGAAAACTGGAAGCATTAGGGAAAGTGTCCACTCCATATTTAATTTGCTTTGTGTTTCCTTTTTTTACACAAATGACTAATGAGTGTCTATTATATGAACTTTAAAAATAATAATTAGTCTACTGTATAATCACTACAATTGCTGATGCACAACGTAAGCAAAAATACCAGCCCCTCTGATTTAGCTGCTCACGTCTTTGCTTTAAGCTACAAGTGCAACAATACAGAAATCTTTATTTTATTCAGATTAGGTGAAATTCATATTTTAAATAAGTAAAAAAAAATTCATTTGACTTGTATGGTTTCTTTAAAAATAGATATGAGCTGGTAAAAATAATCAGCATTTACCAAGAGATCTCTGTCTTCTGTTTGTGGGTGTGTGCACAGAAAACCCCTGGCAAAAATTATGAACTTACCACACTTAAAGGTTTTTCTCCCAGCATTTTTACTTTCATATAAAAGGCAACAACAAATCATGGATTTGACACAATTTTTTTGTTTAACAGCTGGTTTAATTTTTGTTTAACAGCTGGTTTAAAAAATATAATTACATTAATAACCGTCATTTTCTTTCCAAGATGATTCAATGAAAAATATTTTGCAATCCAATCTTGTAAATAACATTTCTGAAATAAATACCAACAAAAATCTAAAAAGTCAAATACGTTTGTGCTTTTAAGTGAGAAAAAAAGTGAGGTAGGTGTGTGTGTGTGTGTGTGTGTGTGTGTGTGTGTGTGTGTGGTGGGTGGCAGGCAGGTAAGGTTTTTTGGACATAAAATATTTACAATAACCTAAGGCAATGATACACTTCCACAATGTATGTATGTATGCATGTGTGTGTGTATGTGTGTGTGTGTGTGTTTTCAGTAATGCCTTAATCTATTTTTAAACTATGAGTATATTTTAAACATGAGAACACAGACTAAGTAAATAGAGTCTGTCGGTAAACGGAAAACACATTTTCAAGCCCTACTTCAATAGCTATGTGAGAGGATAGTAGTATAAAATCCTTAATAATATTAATAAAATAAAGAGTAATTTCAATAATGTAGCTCAAAAGAGGGAATAATTTATGTCATTCAAATTTGTGGATGCTTTATTTTCTGTTTTGTATTCTGGTAGCAACTAAGGTCGCATGCCAAAAAGTAGAAAAAAAACCCCACAGATATCAATCTTTTTTTAAAATAGCTATCCCTGAAAGTATCACTTAATATTTGTATGCACGTTATGAACATTTACACTTAATCACCTCAGGTTGACCAGCTGGGACACTTATAACTGTATATCTCTGTGGAATTACTGCACGTTCTTAAAAGGATTTAATGCATTTGTGACACAGTGGTAGAGCTACAGGCCTGAGGCTGTTGTGATTTAAACCTGGCTCTAATTAAAATCACAAATATTGTGACAGGTTGCTCTGCCAGGAGACATGAAACAAGCTACAGAATGATCAAACGCTAAGAATTAATGTCTGTTCAGTACATCTAAATACCCCAGCCACCACCAGAATACGACATAGAAATTCTTATATGGTCAGCGTTGGATTGTGAGTATTACTGAAAAATAATGATTAATAATATTTAAAGAATATGATTGTAGAGGAGCGCGGCATGGTGGCTTAGTGGTTAGCACGTTCACCTCTCAACGCTGGGGATCCAGGTTCGAATCCCAATCTGTGTTGTGTTTCTATGTTCCCAGTGTCTGCTCCAGGTACTCTGTTTTTGTCCCATGAGTCAAAATTGCCAATAAATATAGTGTGTGTGTCTGACTGAATGTGTGCCCAGTGATGGACTGGCACCCTGTCCTGTATCTACCCAGCACCCAAAACCTTCGCCTCTTAATGGAACCGTAACATCTATGTAATTTATTATTTATAACCAATGCAAGTACATTATCTGTTAATCAAGTGTGCATATTCAGAAATTTCACACCCTCTAAAAAAAAAATAATAATAATAATAATAATAATAAATAATAGGAACCTTGACTTTTTGGACAACTGCGTTTAACAGAACAGTTCTTACCCCTATAAAATAGAGATATCTCTGTATATTGTATAAGTAATATACATTTCCGAAGGAATGCATTTGTATTATAACACAAAATATGTTGTTATTGTAAATACAATACGTTTAGATGAAGAGCCAAACAAAACACAGTTGTATAGTTCAGGTTGTTTAGCTTATTTTCATCAATATGCTCCTGCAAATTCTTTATACTTATCCCATATTCTGTGTTTGAAAATATATTAGATCAACTTACTATTCATTTTGATTCTGGTTCTCTTGGACCCAGGAAGTGGACCCCTCTGTAACAAATCCCATGTCATCATGAGAGCTGGAGGAGGATTGGTCAAACAGGAGCGCAGGTAGAACAGGTGGTCTATCGTCCTCGATAATAACTGTGTCATCCTGAGGCATGTTTACAGTTGGAGACAGTTGATAGTTAACTGAAACAGTAAATAATAAAAAGATAGTGTTTATACTAAAACTAAACACAAAAAGACCTTTAACAAAAAAAAATATATTATAAGGTTTTTAACACCAGTTCAGACACAAGATGGGTAATAAAATACAATATTACTGTAGACAAAAACATTAAGAAATCATATCTCTTACACCATAATTTTATTAATAAATTACAGTTTATTAGGATGTCAGTCATACACTAAGCAAATGTCTTTGTAAACTAAGTAAAATTCCTGTCAACAAAACATAAAAACCCAATAAAACCTTTTTCACGCAACAAATATATGCTAATATATAAAATATAAAAATATGCTATAGCCATGACATTATTTCTGATTTAGTATGCTGTCCATGTACAGTTTCTACCACTGCTTTCTAAACACTAGCTCTACATTCCTGGTCTAAAAGTCATTAAAATAGAACTGAAAACCATGTTATTAAAAAAAGAAGACAGAATCTAATGTGAACTAATACAACTTGCCTTAGTAATAATGTGAACTGTGTACACAGTGACATTTTACTGAGCTGCCCAATATCCTGTGTAATCCCCATCACATGAATCCCATTTTGCAAAACCCAAGGCATCAATAAACACAAAGAAATCATGAAACTCCAACACACAAAAAAAAACATCAAACACTTTGTCATTAACATTATGGAATCTGTAATCAATATCACTAAGCCTCCAATTTTTTAAAGAAATAATTAATTAAAATAAATAACAGTTAAAATAAAGGGCAGCACGGTGGCTTAGTGGTTAGCACTTTTGCCTCTCAGCGTTAGGGATTCCCAGTTCGAATTCCGAATCTGGAGTTGTTCCCCCCCCATGGATGTTCCCCCCATGTCCGCGTGGGTTTCCTCTGGGTTCTCCCACAGTCCAAAAATATGGATCAAGTCAGTTGAATTCTCCAAATTGCCCCATATAGAGTGTGTTTGTGTGCATGTCTGTGTGATTGAGTGTGTGCCCAGCGATAGATAGGCACCCTGTCCTGGGTGTATTTGCCCAGCACCCAGGACATTCTCCCCTGGATCCCACCCCCTACAAACCCATAAAGGATAAAGCGGAAGATAATGGATGGATCGAATAGTTAATTATTTAAAAAATATTTTATCTATGACGTTAAAATGTAATTCTAATGAGCAATTTTTGATTTAGTTTTGAGTTAAAAATTAAAGACAAATAACAGTTGGGAGCACATACAGTTATGCTTCTAAAGGACAAAGTTTTAATTTCTGCCTCATTTCCTCTTAATCAATAGCAATTCCAGTCAGCAAGTCAAGTAAATCCCCCCTTAGCAGACTTCAAGCATTGAGGATTTCAGGAGCAAGAACACTTTAAAGTTGTTGTTTTTAAACAACAAATACAGTTACAAACAGTAAAAAATATTACACACATAATGTTCCTGCTTTTGAGTATGACAATAAACCAACCAGCTTAAATAAACAAACATCTAGGGCAATTAAAACTAATCAACTAAACAAATCATTCAGGTACTTACCCCAATTATGCCTCAGTCTACTTTTTTTCCACTCGATTCTACTGTCTCTGTTCTATTAGTTAACCTCTGATAAAATGCCAATCTAACATTCAGTAGATGAAGATGCAAAAAGACAAAGTTTTCACTCCCCTTGCCAAACTTCTGAAACAGTGAAGGGTAATTCAATAAGACATGTCTTTAGAGAATTACAGGAGCTCAGCTCTGATCAGCAAAAGTTCGTTAACTTTAACTGAGCCTAATGAGATTGGCAGAGAAATTAACAGCACTGTGATTAGCATTCGGCTGTGCCAGACATCCATTAATAAATCATTATAGCTACTTGCAAGGCAAGCAAGGCACATTTCCAGTTTATTTAATGGTGACAGTGACACAAGTTTGACCAAGATGAAAGGATTGTACCTTGTATATTTACATGATTATAAACAATAAACACTTACAAAATATATTTGTGTAAGTGTATGCTGAAGTCTGAAACTATACAGGACAGCCTAAAATTTCCTATAGTCAACTTAAAGACAGCAGAACTTTGAAATAGGTCAAATAAAATATGATAAAGCTTTAGTCACAACCTGGGACTCCTGGGTGGCAGGTGAGAATTCAGAATCATTAAAATCAGTATACTTTATCAATCCCCAGGGAGAAATGAACAACCAAAGCACTTGCAAATGTAAATAGACACACAGAAGGTCCCTCAGTTTGATTTCCTTACATCACATGGGAAGCCATGTATGTTATATTTGTAACTGATAAATTGATAGGATCATAACTGTGGATCTGAGGAACAAAGTCTAAACAGCCAATCAGTGTGCTCTTCTGTACCAGAACAGATTTTTCCAAATTTGAAATGGTTTAACAAAACTCATTTCTCTCCATTGGCTCCCTGTAGCTGTTCACATTCAGTACAAGTCACTGGCTCTGGCCTACAGGACCAGTTCTGGATCTCCCCCCTTTTACCTTAACTCTATCTTTTCAAAGTACACTCCAGCTCGTTCACTTCGCTCCAGTGATGATTGCCTCCTGGTGATTCCACCTCACCGAGGAGCCAATTCTCACTCCGTGGTGTTCACCTTTGCAAAATGGTGCAACGATATTCGATACTCTGTCCGTAAGGCAGAGTCGCTTGGCATTTTTAAGAAACTACTAAAGACTCATCTTTTTAACAAATACCTGTTGTAGGAAAAAAAAAGTGGGGGGTGCAGGATCATATAAAGATCAGATTTGATAATTCTACAGTGTAGCTGGTTTTCTCCATAACTACTGACTTGTGGTGTTCTTATTTGTATGTCGCTTTGGATGAAAGTGCTAAATGACAAAATGTAAATATAAATGTCTGTGCTAAATACATAAATCATTTGCAGTTCATCACGAATGCATTCTAAATGCTGCTGATTGATGCAGCAAAAACAAAAAAAGAGTTTAAAGTGTATTTGGAAAACAATAAAAAAAAAAACAACAGAGTTGTTTATATTATAAATGTGGTCTCAGTTACTAGTCAGCATTTGTCCATCTGTTCTTGTGCTATGTTGTTAATGCACTTGCCTATTGGGGTGCTAATTAAGGTGGGTGAGCAGTGCTTGGAGTCTGTTGATGGATTAGAGGCTAAAGATGTGAGTAACCCCTTGAAGCACTGAAATGTGGTTTTGGAACACTTGCTTCAATAAATGGAAGTTGTCCTGTTTTAAAACCAACCTGCATATGTGGTGGATGCCCTATAATAGACATGTCCTTGAACTTCTATGAGCTAAAATGCAAATGAAATATCTTGTGGCATGCCAACATTTTGACATCTGCATAAAACAACAAAAAGCGCTAGAAAATGGCTCCCAATTGGTAACAGTGTATATCATACCAGTGGCATATAACAAGTTAAATTTTTGTTCATTACTTCACACCAGGAGAACTTAATTGGTTTAGCTCTCTGAGTGAGAAAAACAGTATTCTGCACCAATTGCAGGCATCTGTTCATTCATGTAGACAGAACTGAATAGTTAGCACTTATCTCAGCAAATGAATCATTTCTAGGATTTTGCATAAATAGTCTGGAAACTTTTAAAATATAAAACTGTGTGAAACTAATGACAGACTACTGCAAGAAGCTCTGATTAAATTGCATGGTTTCAGAGGTATTATTTTTCACTTTTTGTGGTATGTGGGACATGCATGTGCCATTGGATATTTTATTTATTATATTTAACACAAAATTAATAATTATTATATATTATCTGTATTGTTTACTTTTATGCTTTTCTGGCTCATGGTAGAGTCTGGTAATGCCAGGAATGGTACAGATTTAGTTTAAACTTACAGAAAAATATAGAAAATTCTACTTAGGCAACAATATTAATAAAAAATATATATAAACACAATTAAAGGACTAAAGACAGGCAATAACAGTATAGCTTTGAGTATTCTGAAATTAAACATATCGGCTTAGCAATTACAATGGTGTGCTATATCAACTATACAATTATAGTGTAAATGACAAGTGAAAGTTACAGTACAATAAAAATAATTATAGAGCTGGGTCTTTCTTAAAAGTTATGATGGGCCAGGTGGATTTTTTTATTTGTTTTTATTTTATTATTATTATTATTATTTTATTTTATTATTATTATTTTTTTTTTTTTACAAAATATTGCTTTGCTTTACTTGTGTAAACACTACATATTTGATGTAATAGCATGATCATTTTCTATAGACTGATTTAGGTGGAAAGAGCTCACATTGCACAGTATTGTCACAGTCAGTAATTGCACAAGTATTTTATGCATCAGCAGTGTGTGTTTGTAAATAACTGCATAATATTTACTAATTTAAGATGAAAAGTTAATGATCAGAAGGAAACTACTGAACATTTTGTAGATGGAAATTCTACCCAGCAACTGCCTGTCACTTCAGCTGCCCAGCCTCTATGTCTCTGTCTCGTTCTCTCTGGGTGGACATTCAGGAGCAACTAAAAAATCCTTTTGACACCTGCACTGTTCCTTGTCTAAATGTATTAAGTACTTAGGCTAAGAGAGAGCAGAGGCAGGTGCTATGCATAAAGTAGTGCTGTGGGTAAAAGCACTTTGTACAAGCTGACCATTAAATTTACTGCAGAGCTTTAGGGTGATGGGTAAAATAGGGGTGAAAAGGAAACAATTACAATGTATCTAAAATGCAACACATAAGTCTCGTGTGATAGATAAAATAATAATAATAATAATAATAATAATAATAATAAATCACATTACACTATTGAAACACATTCCAGTGTGTTTTCAACAAATATCTGTGGCAATAAAAGCCATTTTAGTTCAAGTAATTTAATAAGTAAGTAATGTAATTTATAATAAGTGTCAAGGAGGCAAAATGGGATAACACTGACTTCTTGGGTCAAATCCTCTAAGGAAAACCAGGATCCACTGTGGGGTAAGCATGTTCTTTATGGGTTTTCACTGAGATGTCTTCCCCACTTAATTTGTAAGCTGTGTTCGGTGTTCTTGAGAAATTGCCCAATAATTGCTGGGATAGCCTCAGTTGATTTAATAGGCATAGTTAAAATAAACCATTTACATCTACATAAATAAGACTAACCAAAGGATCTGGATTTACATTATGGTCATTAAGCAGACGCTTTTATCCAAAGCGACATGCAAGTAACTTTATGGCTGGGGTCAGAACACATGGACAGCACCCCTGAGGGTTAAGGGCCTTGCTCAAGAGCTCACATTGGTAACCTTAGTGAACATAGGAATTGAACCTTCAAACTTTGGATTGAAAGCCTAACACCCTAAACACTGAGCTACCACATTCATACCATTAAGCTACCACAGCTCTCTTAAAAGAATTGAGCTAAGCCAATGACAGGGAAAAAATAATTGCCAGTGAAAAGTATTTAAAATTTCTATAAGATAAAATAAATCAAAAGATATAAAGGAATAAATTAAATGTATATTGAACGTATGTGAAAATGATGCCACAGGACTAAAAAAAAATACATTTACAATATTAAAATACATTGTTTGGGTTCATACAACACCCTAGCGATCATAAGCACAAAAGCATTTTAAAGCTGATATTCCAAAAACATTTTATACAAATTTCTTAATAACTTACATATTTAATAATATCATTTAGACATCACCCATTCAAACAAGCAAAATAAATTACTTGTTTACAATTTCTTTTCTTTTTCTCACACCATTTTTGTCACCCTCAGTTTCTCAAAAACTGGAGTTCCACGTTAATTCCCCATCTCTGCACTCTCTGCTCAGAATCATGCCCTTCACCAGCAAAGCTCTTCCACCTTTCTATAAAAGCAGCATGCAAAGATGCATTTGACAAAGCCCTCTATTTGAGACCCAGTGTGACTTCCTGCTTCAAGTTGGTACTTTTAATTAAGCTTGAGATCTCAGACACAACCTGTGATCACAGGAATATTACCAACAGCTGAGTACAGCATGACGACACAGGAGAGTAGCCGCCGCTCGTGGCTCGACTTCCTGATGCAAAAAAAAACCTCCAACATGCTTAAAACTTCATCCTCCACATGCAATATCATAGTGGGAGGAAGCAATAAACAAAAATATGAAAGGAAGCAGGAATGACAGGCTGAAACCGAAAGGATGGAGAAAGCAAGTTAAAACAATGTCTTTACAATGTCTGCCTTGCGTCAGTTCCATTGTTTTTTCCAGTGGGTTGAAGTTATTCATGTCATAGCTTGATATAGTAGACATAGAGCACAAGTAGAAACATTGCTGTGTGTTAGAATGAGTGATTATGTGTGTTACTTTTGTACCTACACACTTTTTACAGGCAGCAGCCTATCCTTCTAACAGGCATCCACACTTTAAATCATCACTCAGACCAGGAAGCACCAGGGCTAATCAGTGATGATGGCACAGTGGAGCCAGATTAACTGCCCCAGATTTTCATCATTCTGACTCTTTCACTTTAGCGACAACACAACTGAGTGACTGCATACGGGATGACCATTCATCTTTTCAACAAAAACAAAACCAAATTTATCATTCACACAGATTAACATGAATGATCAGCTATATCAGCAGCCCCCTATACTGATCAGTAATATACACTGTCTGGCCAATCAAAGGTCCTCAGCTGGATATAAGTAAGGAAATAGTTAAGAGCCATCAATTGGATTATCACTGCATGGGTAATTATGTTTCAATTGGCAATGAGTTATTTAACCTTATGTAATAAATATGTTTTTATTTGCTAAACAAACATGTTGAAGGACACATCCCGTGGTTGTGAAAAATGTGTGTTAATCAATTTCAGAAAGAACAAATTGTGAAAATGTGGTTCAGGGAGCATGAGACATCATTTTCACACATGGTTTGGCTACTACAGTCCAGGCTTAAACCCCATTGAGAATAATGCTGGAGAAAACCTTATGCAATAGTTCCAATTGCCCATCATGGATACAAGATTTTGGGAAATTTTAATGCAACTCTGGACAGAAATTATTGTTGTGACATTGTCGAGTCTTGCAAAAATGATGCCATAGGGATTGTGTACCGCAATCAAAGCTAAACTAACTGTTGGAGTGTGTGACCTTTTTTTATTCAGGCAGTGTATATTTATTGACACATTCAATGCTGTATAAGTGTAAAAAATAACATTTATATTACTGCTTGGCACAAACAATTCCATGCAGTTTATTTATTTGATAATTTTAGGCATTTTGTTATGTTAACAAACATTTGTTGACAAACTGTGGCAATCTACCATTATGAAAAATTACATGCTGTACTTGCAGTGCTCCACATCCTAAAATGCTTTTAAATAACTGCACTCTAACTATACTAGGCTTCAGTGCACGCTAATTACAGAACTGTTAAAAAAAAAGCTACCTGCTTTTTTGATTACAGCAGGACCTTTTTTGTCGATTATTTTCCCCATATGATAACAGACATTTTGCTTTTATTTTACCCTTTCAATCATTAAATGAAAAGTTATAAAGGCTTGATGATCTTTAATTCTTTGAAATTAAATGCCTTGTGTGCGTTGTGAGAGATATGTAAAATACTAATTCCCAAATGTTTTAGTTTGGTGTAGAACAAAACATTAATTCATTATCTTCCTCTTAATCCTACTAATCTCCTAATAGGTTTCCCATGTACATTAAGTGGAGAATGTTTCGGGGGGGAGGCGGGGGGGGGGTTCCCAGGCACATTTAGGGGAGAATGCTTCGGGTGCTAGGTAGATACATTCAGGACTGGTCACCAATTTCCCCCCGTGGATTAATAAAGTATTCTGATTCTGATTCAATCTATCATTTACATTTACATTTGGTCATTTAGCAGACGCTTTTATCCAAAGCGACTTACAAGGTAAACACAGGGTTATTCACAACATTCCTGGAGCAATGAGTGTTAAGGGTCTTGCTCAAGGACCCACATTGGTAACTTCAGTGGACCTGGGATTTGAACCGCCAACATTTAGATTGATAGGCCAACGCCCGAACCACTGAGCTACCACTCCCAGAGCCTTGCTATCACAGGGCACGCTCACTCACACAGACACACACTCTATATGGGGCAATTTAGAGCATTCAATTACCTTGAATCCATGTTTCTGAACAGTGGGAGGATATCGGAGAACCCAGAGGAAACTCACGCGGACATGGAAAAAACATGCAAACTCCACCCAGATTGGGATTTGAACCTGGTCTCCCCAGCACTGAGAGGCATATGTTCTAACCACTAAGCCACCATGCTGCCCCTAAACAAAGCAGTTCTTTGAATGTTTACATATATGATAATTTTTTGTTAAATATAATGGTTTTACTTGATTCAAATGCATAATGGTAATAGATAAGAGTGTCAGCAATTATTGTAGAAGTATTAGGTAGCACTGAATTTGTTTTTTTCAGTCAGTATCACTGTCACATGTTCAAGCCTTACTGTTCTCTATTGAACAAAAAAAGTCCATAAAAGCATGGATGGGTACAGTTGGTATATAACAACTTGACCGGCTTGAACAGACCTTGACCTGTTTTTTTTTATCCAATGTTATTGTTTGAATTCACAATTTATTTTCTCTGAACAATAACAGATGTATGGTAAAGATGTTAGTTGTTTGCTCTCTTACATTAGTTAATCATTTCTATAATTTCTGTTATTTCATTACCCTGAACTACTCTGTCAGAGTTTCTATATGGAGACAGCTTACTTGACTGTTCAACATAATCAGCAAGTCTGTAAATACTAGTTCAAGAATCAAATTTGGTCAACATTGCTACATCTACAATTTGCACTTATCAGTGAAAAATAAACTGACAGGTGAAATGCTGGTAAATGGAAGAACAGTGTTGCCAAGCGTAAAGAGAATTGAAAGCCATCAGACTACCACGGAAAATATGACAATTTGTCAAGCCTGCCAATAGCGATGACCCCAATCCTCCCTGTGCATAACTTTCTCCAACTTTTCCATGCTGCTCATTTGTCCTGTGGTGCTTAGCTTGATAGCCCAAACACTTATTTTTTTAAAGCAAGGAATGCATACTTTATTCCGGCACACAAACATTTAAAATAAAGATTTCTGAAAGGCTTTGACAGGGCCTGTCATAGAAATGTAACTATAGCAAGTAGGACAAAACAGTGGATCTTTACTTATTTGAAAAGAGAGAGTGGAAAAACTGGGTCAGCAAATAAACAGAATTCATGTTATTTTAAGGCTCTATATATTGTGGTGTATAACTGCAACACATTAAATCAAACAACAGCTGTACTGAAGTATTTTGTTGCAAGCATCTCCTTACCAATTAATCTACTCATGGGTGTAGATCTATTGTTAACATGATCATCCAGACTCTCAGCTCCAGGATAGTGTGAGTGAGAAATACGCCGTTCAAGATCATTATGAGATCGGTTCAGGGAGACCTCGGATAGAGATGGGCTTCCTGCTCCATCCTGTTAAAACAGAAATCAAATAAACATTGTAATATTAGTGACAATACATATTTATATACTTGTTTGCAACAGGAGATGGTGTGGTAGCTCAGTGGTTAGGGTTGCAGGACTATCAATCTAAAGGTTGGATGATCAAGTCCAATGAAGTTCCCAGAGTGGGTCCTTGAGCAAGGCTCTTAAATCGTTACATATTATGGCTGTATCCTCATGTATCACGCTGTATTTCAACCCCGACCATCAAGTTGGAATACCTTCGATTAGTATAAAAGAGTCCGAAAAATAAGAACATATAGCTAACAAAGGGCAAATTAAGTGAACAACAGCCAGTTGTGAAATAGCCCTGTACTATTCTAATTAAATCCTCTTTGGTGGAATATGCAGTATTGACATCTATCTACTCCCCAAGTCAAGCAGAGAAGCCTGGTGACATTTATCAGAGGTTAGAGTATTAGCTGTCATTAGCAATTCTACACTTGTACCAAGCACTGTTTAAAATTGTAAATGATTTGCAAACATGTGGAAAAAAAAGTGGGAGGGAAAGCTTTTATGAAAAGCTTTTAGTTTTTAGATTTGATTTTGTTTATGTTAGAAAAGCGGCAAGAACATGCAAACAAATCGTGACTTTCATTTGTTTTAGTAACAAAATTCTATAATTAAAACAACTAAACGAATATATTTAATGTTATATAATTACAGAAATGACATGAATTTTACATTAATTTTCATTCATTATCTCCCACTTTTATCCTCTAGTAGGGTCGCGGTGGGGTTCCCCATGCCCATCCAGGGGAGAACGTCTCGGGAGCTGGGCAGATAGACCCAGGACAGGGCACCAATCCATCGCTGGGCACACACTCACTCACACAGACACACTCTATATGGGGCAATTTTTGAGAATTCAATTGACTTGATCCATGTTTTTGGACTGTGGGAGGAAACCGGAGAACCTGGAGGAAACCCACGCAGACACGGGGAGAACATGGAAACTCCACCCAGATGGGGATTCGAACCGGGAATCCCTAGCGCTGAAAAATTCATTTGTTTAAAAAACCTCTAAAACCAAAACAAAAAAATCTATTTAGCATTTGTTTGCAAATAATTGCATATAACATATAACATCAGCTAAATATGTTTGACTACATTTAATACAGAGAACTTGTTTAATGAAAAAGTGTTCCAAACTTCTATAAAGCATTCAGACAAGTAGTGTTGAAACATTTTAAATTACTGAGCACTTTGATTCTGAGTCAACTCCATATGATGCTTATACAGAACAGGGCGCCAATTTATTACTAGGCAAACTCATTCACATAGGCACACACACACACACACACACACAATCAAACACTATATAAGACAATTTAGGGCATTCAATTTTCCTTGAATCCATGGTTTTGGACAGTGGGAGGAAATCGGAGAACCCAGAGGAAACCCACGTGGATACGAGGAGAATATGAAAACTCCACCCAGATTGGAGATGCATTGAAAGGTGAACATGCTAACCACTAAGCTAATGCAGCCTTATATTTGGATATTGTGTGGACACATTTCCTTCAACAATTGACATAGGCATATGGGAGATGACTTAAATCTGAAGACTGATAGAGCAGTTTACTTTATATTCTACAGATTCTGCAGTTTTAAGGGATTAAGAAAGTTTTCTAATTCTGATTTTGTTAGTCCTCCAAAAACATTATTAATTGCATTAATATCTACTATTCTACTACTAAACATTTGAATTTCTAAAATGTAACATTATACAATTACAGATAACAGCAATATGGTAAAGATGTTACAGTTTGCCCTACATTAGTTAATTATTACTGTGTTTATTGTTTCTTTATCATAAAATACTCTGACATTTTCAAATGTCATACTAAACAATGCCTTATTAGTTGTTTAGTAATTGGTAAATGGCAATTACAAGCAATCATTTGAATTCAATTTTTAAGTAGAAGGAATTGTTCAAATTATGATTTTTCTTCTAACAACTGCTGTGTAGCTCTATTGTTAAGGTTTAATAACCTTTGAAAATTATATATTAAACACATATGGATGGCATTGCTAGTAAACTTCAAAGGGTTGATTTTGACACTGCTGTTTGAAATAAGTTCTAAAGTGTCAGGTTTAATCACTGCAAAATCCAAATACCCTACAATTAAGGGTGGATATTTCGTAGAAAAAAAGATTATCACACTGAGGCAGGGAGGAAAGATAAAAGAGAAGATCTGTTAAGGATATTTAACACCACTCCATAAGAAATTTTGTGAAAATCCGGCAGCAATCTCTATAAAGTCCTCTCACATTTGCTTCATCTTTCACATGTGAATGGTTTAAGAGAAGAAAGAAACTTTCTCTGGATTCAGATCAGATATAAAACCAGCAGTGTTGAGCTACAATATGATGCCTCCTAATCCACCTATAGGAGGCAGTGACATGATCCTAAATGCTGTCCATATGAACACATTCTCACTTTTCATTTATAGTTAATAAAATACTTGACCAACAGCATAGGGTATAGGCTATTTTAGCTAGTCTTCCTAAAGTTTCAAAATGGATGAGAAACACAATAATATACTAAAGTATATGAACAGATTGTGTTTACTGTTATAGTATAATAGAGCAGAAAAGCTTGATAAAATTATGCTTTTAGGAGTTTAAATAAAATAATGAACAAGCACACATAAGTGCAATGGTTTTCTACAAAATCACATAATACAGCTCACTGTGTTTTCCTTTAGTCTAAAAATACAAAGCTGCAATTTGTGTTTTGTGGGTACACGTGCCTGGAGTGCTGGGCAGCCTTGAATACGGTGCAATTGTGGTTAGGTGCCTTGCTCAAGGGCTCTTCAGCCATAGTGTTTGGTGGGACCAGATATCAAACCTGAGACCTTCAGGTCGCAAGGCTGGTTCCGCAACCACAAGCCTATGACCGCCCTGCCCCAAATTTCAAACAAATGAGTCCATGTTTAAAGTTTCTACTCTTCAAATCAACCTTAAATCTTACAAGGTGATATAGTGGCTCAGTGGTTTGGGTGTTGGAATATCAATCTAAAGGTTGAAGGTTTAAATCCCATGTTCACTGATGTTACCAATGTGGGCCCTTAAGCACGACCCTTGCTGTCCCTGTGTTTTGACCCCAGCCATCAAATTGAGATATTTTAATTTTGCTTTGGATATAAGTGTGTGCTAAATGACAAATGTACTGTGATCTAAAAACCTACTGCTACTGTTACTACTGAACCATGAAACTTTAACCTATAACACACTCACTGCAGACATTGGAGAATTCATATTAGGTAACTTTAGGTGTCAAAGTCTGAGTTATGAGCCTCATCACCCAAAATCAATGCTTTGCCTTACCAAGGCTGCTCTATTAGCAAATAGGACAACAACGGGATATCAACTGAATACTATAATAAAGAGTAATATTCAAAAAAGTAGGCTCAGGTGTGACTTTTGTTTTTCGATATATTTTTGGTGGGATCAATTAGAAAAGTGGGTGAGAAAAAAGCATGAACACATTTATAACAGTAAAACAGATGACTGTCTGTGTCACAGACCTAATATAGTATTTTGCACCGATCTATGCTGACCTCAATCAGCTTTTTACTGTAAAACAAATAATCTTTTAATAAACATACGCAATATTCTAGTGGTGGACTAAAAATAAGCAAATATTGCATTTGCATGTCTAATATAAAATGATGAAGAAGGGGAGCGGAATTCACAAAGGACAGGAAGAATAAGAAAACTAAGCGTTACCAACAGTGCTGACATTTGAGTCTAAAATTTACCATTGAGGAAATTTCAACTATAGAAGAGAGCTGCATTATTAGAATACCATTTATTTGTCCTATTCCAATTGTAATCCTACTAATCTGCTGTGTTCTGAGACTGAATTAAATGAGGGTATAAAGATACTGGCATCTAGCGAGAACCTCATTATGAAGTCTTGCCATTCCTGACACAAACCGTTTTTATTTCAGTGCCCACATGAAAAGGTTGAAAAATAAATTGGAGCCTTTGAAGAATCTTGCAAAATCTTAGGGCCAAAATGATTGAGATTCATGGAGTGCATTATTAGAAAAAAATATCTATAAGCCCATCACATTAATCTTTTTCTGTCTAGAAGCAACAGCCATCCAAATAACGCAACAAAACCAGAGAACAGAGTTAATAACTTATTGATGGGGATTCAGTACAATAGGCTTGTACCTCTACTCTGGCAGTACTTAAGATATCATATCTGTGTGCAAGAAAAGGATTAAAAATCATCAGTAGTTTTTAACCCTTTCATTATTCCTTTCATATATATTATGTAAATATATATATATATATATATATATATA
>JAFMOD010000688.1:1219357-1242933 GCA_019802435.1 Corydoras maculifer | reverse complement strand
CCCCCCCCATGCTCTCATGCCCCATCGCTCTCTCATGCCCCTCTCTTACTCATGCCCCCCCACATTCTCTTACTCATGTTACCTCTCTCTGGGATTTATTTTACAACGGTATGAAAAGTAATTTATAAAACATCCACTGAAAGACAATCTTGTGAATGTAAATAACTTATCAATAAAAATGCTCAGCGAGGAATGTCTACAGAAATGGGCTATGGAAGCAGACATTCAAGTGCCATAGATGTCGCAACGAAACAAAAAGCCAAGATACCGATGAGCAAAAGAGGGTACAAATTTAACCACATGGAAAAACATCACCTGGTCAAAAGAATTCAGATTTTTATGCCTTCTGATGGGAGAGTCAGAATCACTCTATGAATATCAGTAAGAAACTTCTGACCTATACTGATCTATACAGATCTATGCTGGCACTTCGGATCATTCAAATAAAGTGAGCTCAGTTCGGAAGGTCTTTCTCAATCACGTGCTGTATTTTCTCAGCCAGCATTTCAGTATATTGAATATGGAGAGCTGGTTTAGTTCAATACTAATAAACCCATAATTTAGTGGCCGCGTTGATTGATAGCACTCTCCAGGCACCATCGATCAGGCGTTTTCTTTTGTGGGACTGCCTTGCTGTAGTGGCCATGCTGTTTCCTTCCTCATGTCAACTTACATAAACATCATAAGGCTACAAGTTTCATCTGTATGCACGCAGTAGTTCATGTAGCCCCTTTAATATAACAATGGTATCCAGGAAAAGTTTATCTCTGCTCTTAAAATATGTGCAGCATTTTTTTTCTAATGGTAAGAAAGAAAGAAAATTACTTCAGGGTCCATCAATCATCAGTGATACGGTTCCTGCTCTGGATTTCCCACAACCCGGCACACAATACTCATCCTGCCAGCTGCCTTAAAGTGTCAGACATAAAGACGGGTTTGGGGGAAACCAACATCAGAAAAGTAGCATGAAAGCGGGGAAACTTTGGCAAGGTGCCGGTCTCTAGATTTTAACTTGCACAATTCTATTAAATTCATGCATGTGGATTTCATATTAATACTGCAAATGTTCTACACATAAAGCAGGCAAACAAGGAGCCAGGAGGATAATAATTTGTAAAACAGGAGTTTACTGGCAATCAGAAAGCCTTACAGCTGAGACCGGTCAGGCTATGCATGAAACTACTCCTTTGCAAGGTTTCACAATGCTGGTCTTTATGAAAAAATGTATTACATCAAAAGTATATAGCAAAGGAGTTAGATGAAAAGAGACATACCTGTCTGTCAAAATAAAAATTACATACCACTCAAACTATAAATACTGTGCGGCAAATTGGTGGTAACATTTTGTCTAACAGTTCCTTGGCAAAACAGCTCAAGTCTTTCTGATCTGCTAAAGACACACAGTTATACTAACCATATAAGTTTTAATCCTAACAATATAAGTTATATTTTATTCCACAAATAACAACTAGTGATTGCAATTTAGATGTGCAAAGTGCATACTGCCTTGAATTAAAGAAAATCTGTATTTAAAAATTACAGTAAGTAAAAATCGCACTTTCCGATCATCAGGGTCTCCAACTCTGTTATTTAACTAACTCTTAGAAAATGTTAATTAATTCATTCATTATCTCCCGCTTATCCTCTATTAGGGTCGCAGTGGGGTTCCCCATGCCCATCCAGGGGAGAACGTCTCGGGCGCTGGGCAGATAGACCCAGGACAGGTCGCCAATCCATCGCTGGGCACACACTCACTCACACACACACACTCTATATGGGGCAATTTTTGAGAATTCAATTAACTTGATCCATGTTTTTTGGACAGTGGGAGGAAACCGGAGAACCCGGAGGAAACCCACGCAGACACGGGGAGAACATGGAAACTCCACCCAGATGGGGATTCGAACCGGGAATCCCTAGCGCTGAGAGGCGAATGTGCTAACCACTAAGCCACCGTGCCGCCGAAAATGTTAATACACATTCAAAAAGAAAAAAAAAAAAACACACCTACTTTTTTTTAAATAAGAAAGAAACTGTACTATTATATTATACAACTGTACTACAATATAATATGAAATAAAGTACATTTGTAAACATAAATAAAACAAACAAAAAAAATATGTTGATTTTTTTTCAATTGGATGTCAGACTGGATAAAAAATGAAAATAATATAAAAAGTCAAAAGATCGAAGACAGATATTAAGATGGATTTAGAAAGGTCACAAAGTAGCTGCACTGCTTCAATGAACAGCAGGAACTTTAGTCTAGGGGAGTCTGTCAAAGGGAGTAAATATCTAAAGACACACTTGTCTAAATAACAGTGGCTTTATAGTACAACCCCCAGTGTGCAAGTGACCTAACCCATGACAGACACACAGACTGACATACACAACTCTTTTGTCTCTCTTGTTCTTTGCTTTTCTTACAAGTTTCTGTAGCATCTGCACATTATCATTATTTTCCACAAAGGAGAAAAAAATACCTACACAGTATTCTCAAAACATTTAGGAAGAATTTCAACTTAAGATTTAAATATAACTCAATTTACTTAGAATTCAGAAACACTTGCAGACAGTGGGAAAATAATAAGTAAGCATGACCAGGCTTTTAGGAGACATAAAACAGCTATAATTAAACATAAAAAAAAAACTTTTTAATTTAATTTCCATTAGGTTCTGTGTGAACCTTGCACTTGAACATAAAAACAATCGAGCAATGAACATATAATTTGAAAACATTCTATTCTAAGTGCTACTTTTTTATATTCCAGCTAATGACACAATATTGCATGTCATCAACTAAACTATTATAAAACATGACTTTCAAAAAGGTTTCATATAAAAATTTAAAAAAAGCTTTTCCTTTCTAACCTGAACTTGCAACTCAAGACAATAACCAAAATTGAAAAGCTCATTGTTATGCACTTTAATATTAGAATACCATTTAAATCAATGTTAAAACATTCCAACAAATCCATTGGAATGTTTCAATCATAGCTCAAAGTACAGTGCTAAAGGATTGCTGTAAATTAATTAAGAAATAGGTCTATAATAACCATTGATATGCGACATCAATATATAGGTCAAAGCCTATTGCCTACTTTTAAAGTGCAAGGAACCAGAGTAATTAAATCAGGACAGCGTGTGGTTCAGCTTTTAAATCCATATAAGAATTTCTGTTCATAGATATGATCAATGCTAAATCTGCCATCAATATATTTCACATATTATTATTATTATTATTATTATTATTATAATTATGACAGAGATTTTATACTAATGAGCCAGCTACATCTTGTTGACTACTTGTTAGTCAACAAGACATCTAGGTGCAATTCATCCATCCATCCATTATCTTCCACATTATCCTCTACCAGGGTTGTGGGGGGGCCCCAGGGCACCAATCAAGCGCTGGGCAAACACTCATTCACACTTACACACACACACACACACACACACACACACACACACACACACACACACACACACACACACACACACACTGTATATGGGACAATTTGTAGAATTCAATTTACCTTGAATCCAGGTGGGAGGAAACCAGAGAACCCGGAGGAAACCCATGCAGACACAGGGAGAACATGGAAACTCCACTCAGATTAGGATTCGAAAAAGGAATCCCTAACGCTGAGAGGCAAATGTGCTAACCACTATGTGGTTATGTGCCCTATGTGCAATTCATTCATTCATTATCTCCCACTTATCCTCTATTAGGGTCGCGGTGGGGTTCCCCATGCCCATCCAGGGGAGAACGTCTCGGGCGCTGGGCAGATTGACCCAGGACAGGGCGCCAATCCATCGCTGGGAACACACTCACTCACACAAACACACTCTATAGGGGGCAATTTGGAGAATTCAATTGACTTGATCCATGTTTTTGGACTGTGGGAGGAAAGCGGAGAACCCGGAGGAAACCCACGCAGACACGGGGAGAACATGGAAACTCCACCCAGATGGGGATTCGAACCGGGAATCCCTAGCGCTGAGAGGCAAACGTGCTAACCACTAAGCCACCGTGCCGCCTCTATGTGCAATTCAATAATCACAAATAATAATCCTGGGGTTTAAGTGGATTTATCTCTAACCAAATAGGAATTATTAACAATTATTTATGAATAATGTAAAAAATCACTAAAATATTAAATGATGAATAGGTTCATATTGAGTGATACAAAATGTGTAGTTTTTTTAGGCACTAAGTAATCAGAAGATGACATTCTGGTGCTGTCTTCAGCCAAATCAACTGGTCGATACACAAACATACAAATCTGAATTAGCCATAGCACTGTAAATAACTAATCAGGTAAGCAAGCTCCTTTTCTTGCTTACAAATAAAATCATAATCAACAGGGCTCCACTTCAAAAAGCCAAAATAACTGTCTGAAGGACAGATAAGAAGTGACCTTTCTTTTGAGAGGTTCTAAAGGGGACAGACGACCTTGCTTTGAAATGGAATGTGTGTATACATGAGTAAACAGACACAGCATGAAGTCCGATCCCTGTAAGTGCCAGCAGCAAGCAACTGCATCCAAACTACAGACACAAATTTGGGAAAAAAAAAAAACAGTATACAGTATAAGGGCTGAAATAAATGTAAATATCAGTAAATATATGCTATAAGATACACAGTAGAGTTCGCAAATCCTGCAAGTGTACACATATAGAGATTCACAAGCATGTTAACAAAAAAAGGAATAAATAAAATAAAACAAGACAATATTAAGTTGGTATTTTGCTTTTCAAAACACGAGTTATGGAAACCTTAAAAAATGAAGTTAATGATAAAGTAAAATCATATTTTTTTCAATAATTGAGATTAAGTGGTTGGCCAAAACAAGAATGAGGTCACACATGAATCAGGAAAAAACACAATGGACCCTTGGTCACAACAAAACAACATATTGAATATTGTTTTAATAGAGTGCAATTCTGTTGTACACTGTGTCAGTAACATGATCAGATCATCACCTATAAAATATTCCACATCAAATGTAATGAAAAGTTCAAAACCACAAATTAAAAAAATTAAACTGTGTTTCTTAGGTTTAAGCAAGCCTTATGAGACCCACAAACAAACATATACCCTTGCTTACCATAACTGAGCCATTAACTGAATGGCTGGAACAGTAGTTGAGCTACACATTTTTCCTGCAGAGAAAATATCTGTAATCTGGTGACAAATAATGTTAAGCAATTGTAACTTTTATATGAACTTGTGCATGAGGAGGCAAGTGATGACAGAGGAAAACACATGTTCCTATAATTATTTTACTGCAAAAATAATCATTGCATATATTAGAATTTTATCATTCAGTCACTAAAATTTTAATCTTTATTGCAGAGAAAATAAATAAATATCTGCATGAATTAACCAGATTTGATTATAAATGTAGCAAAACTGCAACAAAAAATCACCAAATTATATATGGAATGCACACAAGTTGATTGCAAGATGATGACTACAACAGATGAAAATGCAACAAGGACAGAGTCTGTATAAGAACATTGCGGCATCTCAATTTCCAAATGGGTCTCATTAACTGGATGTAAAAATCTGTCTTATGCATGAATGAGTGTCTTATGCATGAAAAGTTAAGTACAATTGCATTACACAGTCCCAGACTCACCTCACTCCTTCCATTCACCACGCGGGCTACTATAAGCTGGATCATGCCTCTTTTGTTGCTCTCCACAGACATAGATGTGCGCAGCGCCTCCATTGCCTCCTGGTTGGTCTTGGCCAGCAACGACTCTCCATTTACAGCTACCAACTGATCGTTCACCCTCAAGCGTCCATCCTAACAAAATATACACAATACACACTTAGCCAGTGTAGCTGATCAGACTACATGGAGATCTGACTTTTCTGCTGCGACTATAAGTTAAACTTTTTATTCCAAATTGGCAAAAATACACACTTGTGCTTGATCCGTTCTGAGGTACTATACTGAATCTGGGACACAGAATTCAATCTAACATTATGAACTATATCTTTAACTATATCACACAGCAAAATATCAAGATTATGCTCCTTGCCTTGCACGCAGCTCCTCCATTTATGATGGACTTGACAAAGATGCCCAGGTCAGCGTGGTTCTCTTTGGAGCGGTTGCCCTTGACGCTAACCCCTAATCCTGCCGAACCAGAATCATTTAAAGGAATCTCTAAGGTCAAGAACTCTCTTGTTCCATCAGGAGTAAGCACCAAGTCATCCCCCTCAGTTTTCTACAGACAAAAGAACAAAAAAGGAGAAGAATGGTAAAAGAAAAAAAAAGAGATTTTTAACATAATATCCCACTTGAGAAAGAAATTACACAGAAGTACACTTTTATTACACCGGAGAGCACATTAGGCACTTCAAAAAAGAATTTTCTGACATTACAATGGCCCAAAATTTATGCAGAGCATAAACCATTCAGGCCACTGCAATTTTATGATAAATTGATCACACTGTTGACGTAATTCTGTTCAAAATTATTTTTAAAAGAACTATCTGGAAAGATTTACAGAAGGAGCTAAGCAGCATGCCCTTTAAGAAGAAACCAAAAAAATCCAAAATATGAAGTTAGGGTCATTATGAAACATTACAATGCTTTTTTACGACAACTTTCAAAGTTATTCCATTCACTGAAAAAAGTAAAAAAAAAAAAAAAAAAAAAAAAAAAAAAAAAAAAAAAAAAAAAAAAAAACCCCCCCCCCCCCCCCCCCCCCCCCCCCCCCCCCCCCCCCCCCCCCCCCCCCCCCCCCCCCCCCCCCCCCCCCCCCCCCCCCCCCCCCCCCCCCCCCCCCTAAAATTCTATTTTACCATACTAGTAAAATGTGCCCTACACATTTAACAAGCACATTAATGGGTCAGCTCTATTTTTCAGTTTCACTTAACATAGATGTAATGTTTAGTTCCACAATTATAGACCATTGTCCATCTGTTCCTCCACATACCTTTAGTCCAATGTGTTCAGTAATGATCAGGACCCCCCACAGGACAGGTATTAATTAGGTGGTGAATGATTCGTAGTCCTTCACAACACTAATTGGGGGAGTAGGCTGGTGTGTATTGAACTAGAATAACTATTTGGAATCCAAAACAGTAATGTTTCAGCAATTTTTAAATATGTGTGTTACTTCTAGATCATCATTCTGTAGGCTACACCCTATGAGCACACCATAATAAGGCCGTTGTCTCTGATTCTACATCTGAAAGGTTTAAGCAGTAAATAGTTATTTGCCCAATAGTTATACAATCAACACAGTGTTTAAAACCTTCAACAGCTTTGATATGTCTTATCCAACTGTGCCATCTCAACACATACTAACATACCACTGATACACCACCCAAATAATACCTGCTCTGTCATTATCCAGACTTTGGGAGAACACACTACAGAGAACTGAAACAAGATGTATTTAGAAAAACAATTAATCCAAAGTCTCCAATTATGAAACTACTAATTGCACTTCTATGGTAAGTAGAACTGATAAATTAGATGATGTACCTAAAAAATAGGTTACTGAGTGTAAATAAAGCCTTATGTGTGAATAATATTCAAAATGTTCATTTCTTCTAAATAAATGACATTCTAATTTAAGTAGCATATTTCAGAACATCAGAACCATTATTTACATGATATAATAAAAACATAAATTGATAAATAAAAATATTTACATGTGGAAGGATGGCTGTGACAAGGGGGAAGTTTCGATCAACCTTTGAAACTTTGATTACGTCCAATGAGTGTGTTTTCTTTTAAAACCAAGGACATCAGAAGCCGCGGGGAGACAGACCGACAACGAGCCGGTGGGTCGGTGGACACGCCAAACGTGCGTGAGAATCCTGCTGTAAAACTCTGGTGTTTTTCACCCCAACGAACAGGCTTTATTGTTGACACAACATGAGTACATTTGGGCTTTCACAGCATTATTCTCATGCACGCGTGGCGTGTCCACCAGCTTGTTTTCGGCCTCTCTCCATGCGGCTTCTGATATTTTCGGTTTTAAAAGAACACACTTATTAGGCAGAGCCGTGTCAGGTGCATTCATTAAACATAATCAAAGTGGATGGTGGAATCATGCTGTAAAAGCCTGGTGTTTTTTACCCCAACATACAGGCTTCATTGTTGGCATGACATGCATACATGTGAAAAACTCTAAGCTTTTACAGCATTATTCTCACTCATGTGTGCTGTGTCCACCATCCCACTAGCTCGCCGTCTGTCTCTCTCCCCATGCGTTCTGATATTTTACGATTTTAATAGAACGCACACTCATTAGGCGGAGCCGTGTCAGCTGCTTTCATTAACTGTAAATAATGTTCATCGATGATGGCTCCGGTTCCTGCCACATTAAGTATTTTAAGTTATTGGGCTCTGTGATCAAAATAATGTAATCATTATTCCACACAGGCATGGCCAAGAAATTATTATCCTTTAAAACTTTTTTAAAGCATAAAGAACACTTAAACACACAGAGACCAACAGTCACTATAAAATCCCGCCACAGAGTTCAACTACTGGGATTATAATGACGGTGCAGTAGTACATGAAAATCAAAGACTGCCTTTATAATAGAGTAGATATATTATGTCTGGAGATTTTGTGATCAGAAGACACATATTAGGCAAAATATTGGGTGCAAACTTAAGGCCGTTCCTTAGCCAACATCATAGTGATATAATGGGGCTGACTGCAATGTGGGGCAATGTTGGCTCACAATAAAGACAGAGCATTTTGATAAAATCGAGGGCTAAAGATGGAACAGAGTAAAGCAGACCTTTCCAAGTTAAGCGTGGGAGAAACTTTTTCTGTCAGCAGGAGAATAACTCCAGGCACAAGATCATAGCAGCACAAGAACGTTCAAACAGCAAAACCTTAAGCCAATAAATATTCTTTATCAAAAATTATTCAGAAAATGAATAATTATTTTATAAATATTAAATTTCAAAACAACTTTGCAATCTGAAACATAATGGAGACTTTTAAAATATAATTTTCCATAAAGTCCGAATTTCAGAAACATACATTTTGGGGGCTATGAGTGTGAATATTTTTTTCAACCACCAAAGTTAAAATAAATGTTTTTTGTTAGTGTTAATGGTTGGTACATTTTAAATGTATAGAATGAAAAAGGAAAATTAAATAAAGTTTCTAACCCTGAGGATTTACTTAAAAAAGATGGTTCTGGTGGCAAAAATCCTTACCACAGCTTCAACTAGTTATCTTTGACCTTTTATATATGGCAAGTGGTAAAGCAATATGATTAACTAGAAATATTTCTAGATTATTGCACATTGGTCACACACGCAGGTAAAAGCTGTATGCTTGGCCTTTACAGTGCCAGCATGAAAGAAAGTTTTAAAAGCTGCCATTATTAGTTTGTAGCAGAAGGTCTACATCCTGTTTGCTACTGATATAGTCTCATCATGTATTCTCTCATATATAAGTTCTTTCAAACCTGTTGTCATCACATGTACTGTAGGTTGCCGTGGCAACACAGATGGCTTTCTGCAAAGAAAAGCTGGACTCCAAGTATCATAAAAGGAGACAGGTAAAGAGGCTGCTAGCCTCCACTCTTATTCACAAATGCTAAACAATTAACATTCAGTTGTGGTTTCAGGTTTGCCTCTCTTCATAACTAACCCTATCTGGACGCTGGGCTCGGCTCACCAGCATGCAAACTGTGACTCAGCGTAAAGCAAAGCACTCAATTTAGTAAATTTTTTTATTACACTTTTCAGTGTTTTTTTTAATTTATGTATTTATTTTTTTTACCATCGTAGATAACATTATAAAGTAACTCATTATGGACAATTTAACCTATTGGGAATGTTGTGGAATTTTAAATTTGTATCTATATACTACACTAAAAAAGGTTTACTATTAAGTTTACTACTATAACATTTGGTCACTTTCTGTTTTCTACCCTTATTTTCTGCTCATTTGCCCTTTTTATAATCATGCATCAGAAGCATGCGAACAAAGGCAGCAAATTCAGACCTGCTTTTGACATTAATCAATATGCTTAAATTACAACAGTAATAAACCTAATGAATAATAAATAATAAATCTGCTTTGATATATGCAAGCAACTGTACTTTATATGAAATGCATATTTATACATACAAAAAATACCTATGAGCAAATTTGAGCCTGGTTTTAAAGTTGCACTGATTTTTTCTTCCGTATTAGAGGTTAAATGTTGAGTATCTAAAGAGATACAGATCAGCAGGTCTACAGAGATGTCTCATCACTGCCAGCATTTCCACGGCAACCAAAAACACAACCCCTCAAACATTCCAAAGGTTTAGTGCATCTCTAGAGATGTCAAAGGAGGATGTTCACAATTAACAATTCCAAGGTAAATAAAAAGGAATTCCTTTCCAACAGCTATTTCAGGAAAAAAAAAGATTTTTTTTTCATTTAATCTAAACCGGCCTATCCACCTTTAAATATACAAGCATACTCGCTTTCAAAAATTTATCTCAGTGTCAGAAAGTCTACACATCAATTAATCACCTGCAGTATCACAGTGTACAAAGGAAAATCCACCTGTCACACACTACTGTTTAGTGTAGTAATGAAATTATTTATAATCAGATAAGACTGGGTATATTCATTACACGTTTTCTTACACAAACAGACTCAGGTGAAGCTTAATGCTTCTGAACAATATGGAAGGCCACAAAGGGACCCAGATATATACAGGAAACACATGGACATAATGTAGTGAGTTAAAAACGGACAGAAATTTGAGATGAATAAAAAGCCGTTGTTTCTCTTTCACCTAACCTCTAAGAATTTTCAACACATCCACTTCTGAACCAATTAACAGGATTTGCCTTTTTATCTGCTGCTTCGAAGGTGAAGACATAAAGGTCACTGGAAATGCATTTAAGTGTATAAAAGAAATCAGTCAAGGATATAATTACATAGATGAATTTGTGCATGATAAATATTCAACCACAAATTTTCTCGCCCCTGTTTCTTCCACTCAGTGACCACTGAGGAAATGTTCATAAACAGTTAAGTGGTTTAAACAAAAGCAGAACTCAGGTTTGCAGGTACAATTGGTCCAGAGCGAGAAGGTGAAGGATAAGAAAAGCAAAGCTTAGAGGTCACAGACATGCTAACACAAACCAATCAAAAGTTTCTGAAGTCATTTACAGGTTATTTTCAGATGTAGGTGGTGATTCCAGTTTTTACATTCCGAGCAGCAAGTTCTAGTTTGAATTCAACTAAAGTGTTTAGGAGTATGGAGCACAAAACTCAACTCATCTGAACTGGTATGTAAAAGCTGCGTTCTATGCTTGGATGTGGTAGGATTGCATTTTCTCAGGGACACCTCAGATATAAAAATAAATCAGTTTTAAATATCTCATAATCCCTGTCAACTAGTGCACTTTTTGGATCAGTAACACAAGCTATACTCTATTTGTCAGATTCAGGTATCTATGCAACTGGTAAGGCATGTCTCTACAAATAGCCCAAACCAGACTGTTTGTTACTGTTCAAACAAAAAGCCATGTGAGCAGGCAGGCTAATTGCTGCCACATCTGCAGAAAAATATACTAAATGAAAACAGGTGGTGGCTGCAACCTAGTTCATAAAAATGGGTCATCAAATACTGCTATTGTCTTCTGGCACACTTAGTGGCAGTGGGCCTAATTATCACAGAATCTGAGCTTGTATGCTGTAACCATGTTTAGACATTTGGTCACAATTCCCAGATTTACAATTTAGGCTGTAATGTTCACTGTCAACTATTCAGGTGCTCATCTCCAAAACAGGACAAACTGTAAAGTACAATCAGAAAGAATGGGCAAAAAACAAGAGGAGACAATTGCAGAGTGAGGGACAGAAAAAAAACAAGCAATTGAAGTTAAATGTCCCCAGCGTGAGGAATAGATGGTAGTGGGGTAATTCTCACAGCAGGGGCACTAGACAATGCGTGATGCTGAGAGGGGTTTGATTGGTGTTCCAACCAGCAAAGTGTCACTCTGGCCCCTGACACAATCAGACAGGAAGTACAAAGTGCAGGTGATTACTGGTGAACATTACATAGCGCTTTCTTATTCACTATTGGCTGGTTGAAAGAACTTGGGATTGACCTTAGAGGGGCCTTTAGAAAAAGTGTTTGGGCTAAGATTTAAAAAACAAAAAAATCAAATGTTAGGAACAATATAGAATAAAGAAAGCCAGGGACTTTATGAAAATACTACTAGAACCCTAAGCTAGCTGTCTACACTTTATTATCATGTAAAAACAGACTAAACAAACAGTAGAGAGTTTACGTAACATTAGAATGTTCTTAACTTAAAGTTCGGTTTAAAAGCATTTTAACATCTAGATATGCAGTGCCTCCAAATATGAAATTTTGTTTCACCACATTGTTTCACCACAACAGTTACTGTAACATTAGCATGTCAGTGGTCACAAGTGCAATGAATGTTAAATTCAAAAGCAACCAAAAAATCAGGCATGAATTTTTAGCGTATTCAACATAAGGGGAGCTGCACCTTGTTGTACAAGGTACAGCCTAGTTGGCTGTACCTTGCTTGTTTTTGTGGAAAAGCTGATCACCAAAAAATAACATCTAAGGAGAAACAAAGACTCTTAAGGTTATAATAAATTTGAAGGGTTATATTTTTTAATTCTCCAAGGAACTAATGCAGCTATGTATTAAGATGACTAACACTTGATTACATAAAATAAAACAGTAAGCAAACATCACTGAAATCAAAACATCCAAACCAAATATTTAAATATCTCTCCATGGCACAAGCAAGCAATTTCTAAGCCTCATTAGATAAGGATTATGACTTGCAATAGTCTAAATGAAGAAGACTTTGTATCAGCAAAGGCTATAATTAAGTATCTCTCTACATTTTAAGCAGAGAGGGGAAAATAATCTTGGACCTGCTTGAAATGCAAAGTCATGCACTGTCAAAAAGACGTAAAGCTGCCAGATCTTAGCCCGTTCACGATTGTTGCAATACAATTTTATCCTCAGTCTGAAGGCCAATCTTGCAACAGCTTTTACCCAACACCTGAAGGTTAAACACTTGGCTGTAACTACTGATGAGAAGGTCGGGAAGCAAAATGCATGTCTTTTTTGCACTCTGTAAGCAAAACTTGCAGAATATGACCTCATCTTGATTAAAAATGCCGACTCAAATGCATAACTCTTTGAGACAGCTAATTATATTAAAGCAAAGGCAGACATGACTTTCTCTGACTTTCAAATATGTGACCTGTTCATCACACTGTGGTGTCAAATCATACTGCGGATGTTTCAATAAATGTTTACTGCACATAATATGTTAAGGTGATGTGAAGGCTGGTGTATTGGCCAGAATGCTGGAATTGGCATATAAGTGAACATATTGAATAGAGATGTATCTGTAGTCTTGAGGGGAATAAAAGGCCAAAAGAATAAAAAAAACCTTCAGTGATAAACCAAAGTCTTCCTGTCACTATGGAAATAGATGTGATGTTTCATCTTGTAGATTAGTTTATGTAAAAATAAAGACCTAAAAAATGAAACAGAGCTACTCATATTTCTGGCAAATTAATAATGGTAATTGTGGTTTATTTTTTGTGATTATGGTATTATTAGAAATTCATGTGATAGTATAATTTGACTCAGAATTTTATTAACCTTTTCAGTTACACTGTATGCAACAAGCACTTTATAAGGAAAAATAGACCTAAACCAGATGGAAATAGTTTCCTTTAAGCCCTTTAACTGTTTTCATTTTAGCTGTTTCAATGTGAATATGGTTTATATGTTATATGTATATCAGAGGAATGTAAAGAGACAAATTTGTAGCATTCATGTGTGGTATATACACGCACACGGACGCACACGGACGCACACGGCCACAGACGGACGCACACGGCCACACACGGACACACTGTTTTGCTTTCATTTACTTTCCTAGTAAGGTCATCTTGGTTTTTGAAACACAAAGACATTATTCATTTCTGTTGTGCAGCAAAATGTGTAGAGAGTCATTTTGTAAATAACTTTTTCAAAAATTGAAGGTAATCTATGTTGTGCTTAGATAAAATGATCATATCATTCATTCTCATATGATTAATCCTATACCAGGGTAGCAGCGTGAGTGTCCACACAAACAGACACACTTTATATGGGTCAATTTAGAGCATTCAATTTACCTCAAAGCCATATTTTGGACTGTGGGAGGAAACCCACACGGGGAGAATAGTGAAACTCCACCCAGATTGAGATTCAAACCTGGATCCCCAGTGTTGAGAGGTGAGCGTGCTAACCATTAAGCCACCGTGATGAAATAATCATTGAACTAAACAAATATATCAACTTAATATGATAAAGCAATTTTCTTTGTTGAGTTGTTTTCATCGGATGCACTTTCTGACACAACCCTCCAAATTAGCTTTTGCTTGGAATCGGCACTACAAGCGCACTGATAGGTACACCCCTAATGGATAGGACAATTTAGCATCTCCAATTTAGCCATAATGGCTAGGACAATTTAGCATTTTCGGTTCACCTAATGGCAGGTCTTTGGATGTGGTAGACACGTCAGAGAAAACTCAAGCAAGCACAGGGAGGACATGCAAACCCCACAGAGTAATGAAAATAATTAATTGTATTCAAATTTATTATCTTCTCTTACAAGTCATTTCAACGTCACCATTTCAAGTAAAATGCATTACCAAGCTTTTGTAAGAAAATGGCAAAACAGATACTATTTTCTTCTTATTGGTCATATTTTCTGGCTACTTTTTTGTAAGCGCCATTGAAAAATAAGTATTTGTTGTTTGGTTTATTACCTTTTCCCAGAATTGCATTGTTTTTTTTAATATTTATAATATAATAAAAAACATAATGGAAGCAAAAACAGAGCTGTCAGATTCAGAATTAGATTAAGCACCACTAGATCATTTAACTTCAAAAGCAGTACTCTATATGTAGTCCTATCAATATTACTAAATAATTCTCTTATTATCCTACTGTTTAACTTTAGTGCTCACTAAATGTCATACGACACCAAAACTGGGTGGTTGACTTTAAAGCCTCTGTTCAGATTTCTAAACTTTATTTCCTAATGTCAAATTCCTTTCGGCCCACGATTGCACTACAGTGTTTTAGAATGCTGAGTGCTATAAGTGTTGAGAGTTGACCTTTATTTTTGGCTTTTGAGAAGTTTTGTGCATGATTGTTGAATACAAAGTTATTCAGAGAACTGTGATATCATCTACTGTGGATAATTGAGAGCTTTTGGGAAAACATGCCCTGTAAAGGTCTGCTGCAGTGACGTTGATATTATACAAAATAATATTTGTTTTTTAAACTCACACTAATTTGCAAGCTTTTCCAAACTAAATTTGAACATAGAATGAAATCAGCATAATCACACACTAATTTTAAATCCATGTAAACTCATGTAAACTATTACATGAGGGGGAACTATTATTGTTAAATTGTATTATTTTTAAATGCTACAATGTGAAAGTACATTATTAACAATGATTGCTCTAATAATGTTTTTCATTAAATTACACTAAAACTTTGGGAACTATAAGGGGTACCGAGAATCATTTCTTGACCAAGACAAATATTTTTACTGTTATTGTTATTCATTTTAAAGGCCTATCATTTAATTAGCAAATTTAATCTACCACACATAAAGCTAAATCCTAAAAGTTAAAAACAAATGTAATCTTAGAGGTATTTTGTTGCACTTTGTTTTTGTTGCTCTAAAACAAGTATCCATACATAATTCTATTATAATGTATATGCCAAAACTCCACTGTAAGTCAAAAATAGGGATGGGGATAAGATCTATTTTCTAAATACTAAACTTTCTCCCCAAAATAAAAATAAATTGGTATAAAATTTCATAGAATTAACCTTCATTACAAAATGCTATTTAAACCAATGAAGGCCAAATTATGGCCAAGCTGTCCCAATGAGCATGCACGTGACTTGAAAAACCCTTATTAAAGCAGAAACTGTCAGGCATTTGTCTGCAGTTGGCCACGAAGGAAGCTATAAATCCAACTGTCAGTAGGATTGCATGCTCAAATTAATTGCGCAATTAAGAATGTCTTTGCTTGGCAGCCCAGGCTTCTAATGGATTTGTGACAACCCTGATCGTATCATAAAGAGGACTTTAATGCAGTGTTTAATTACTACTCTGGGTTAAAGTGAGATGATGCATCCATTCGCTCAGTAATCTGATAATCAGGAAAACTACTTTGCATCATATTGGCATCATCTGATTTCAACAAGTTGCACAAATAGCTAAGATTAACCAGAAAAGGCCATGCAGATGCACTAAAGTTCAACCAGGCAGCTACATACTTCTAATGGATACCAAAGTCATTAGTTTAATAAAGCAGGCAAGTACAGTCAGAAAGTCTTTATCATTTAGAAACAGAAAATCAGAATCATAATCAACAATGTAAAAACTAAACCATGAACATTTGTGTAATCTGAGACCACTTCTGAACTTCAATTTGTTTAATTTTTTATATTTAGATACCCAAATGTTAAAAATAAAAAGCAAGTAACAATTATTACTGATTATTAGTGGCAGGAAAAAACATGTACATTTACTTTGGCTAGTAGTAGTTTGTGTTCATGCACCATGACTGTGGGTTTGAATTGATGATGGTGTGATTATGCAATGTGAGTGCTATATGAATTTGCTGTAATGCTATGAACAACATTAGTGTGTTGAGGTATTATCTCAGTGAGAATTAATTATTCAAAGCCGAATGACCATGGCATTTGTGTGTGTGTGTGTTTACATTGGAGTTTGTAGCTCCTCAAAGTAAAGAAAAATATAAAATTATGCAGCATACTTGTTCTCATGCACCGTTTTAGGTTAGATTAATGAACTCTTAATTAATGAATTAATTAATGAACACGGATTTTTTTGATGCATCAATGTTGTCTCCATTTATATATTTAAAAAAAATACTCAGCTTGACTCAACAGTTACCCTTAAAACTGTATATCTTATCTTAACATTTAAGTATTATAATATATTTATTAATTTATTTTAAATATGATAGCCCTGACTTTATTAATACACCTTCGTATTTGTTTTAATGAATTAAATTTATGTATAATGTCAATTTATATGGGGGATGCAAAAGCCAAGGCTCTTATGACAGCAGTTTAAATGTATCTCTTAAACATAGCTCTTAACTCTTGCTGTTCAAACATATAATATCTAACATATTTATTACAAAGTAATATTGTTTATAATTTTTTTTTTGTTTGTTTCAAAATGACAACTGTCTGGTCAACAGAATTACCAGTCAGTTGCAATAAAGTCACTACTGGATTTTAGTTTGTATTAAACGATAAAAGCTACAAGTTCTGTATTGCAAAATATACACAACATTTTGCATACTTTTTTTTTCTTCCTCCTTCATGCTGCCCCTGTGTTGCTCGATATCTACCCTCAGTATTGATGCCAAAAATTATCAACCCTTTTAATACCAAATTGCTCTATATTTCCTACACAAGACGGGTCTTGTAATGACTGCTCAGCGACAATAAATCGTGATGCATTGTAATATCTGTTCATGGACATTTCAGGAAGGTGGTTTAGTGAATCTTTCTCTCCTCTCACATAGGGCCTGATACAGTAAACATTCCATACCTAAAGCAATGGCACTGAACCTTAATGCCTGCCTTCTCTGATCTTCTGTGGTATTGGTTTAATCTTAGTGGTCTGTTAAGAAATGTCTGCTACAGAACATTATATGTGGAGAAATGGTAAAAGTGTACTAATAACCCCCGAAGTCCCCCTGTGCTAGAATGCTATAGAAACGTAACCTTCCATTTAACTTTAAAAAGCAAAGAAGTGCACAACTGTAATCTGAATATTTCTTCACTTACTTCTAAAAATCTTATTAGTGTAAAATATTTAAAACTTATTTTAAATAAAAATGTCAGCATTGTTTATAAATGTAAACATAAACATGACTACAGAAAATGTATGAGCTATATTATTTAAAAATGGGCATGTATCATACATTTTATTTGAGGGTCACTTTAACATGAGGGATTGATGCAAATTAATAAAAAAAAAACTAATAAATAATCATTGCTTTTCAACAAAACAATATTGGATTTCCAAAAAATCAGGTTAAGATCAGGTTAAATCTAAGCTTTAAGAAAAGGCTTTTTAATAGAAGTAGCTTAAAAAATTAAAACTGACTAAATGTTTATTGAAAAATCAAAGTAAAAAAGTATATTTAACAAATAGTGAAATTAGTTGCATGTAGTCAAATAAAAGTACAGAAATTATTTAGAAAGTATGTAGTAAAAATAATATTCTTTCTATATTATTTAGATGTTTTGTCATGGAATTGGATTACATTTAGGTGAGATATGACTGGAGCTTCGTGCTAAACATATTTTGTTTTTATTTTGAAAAAGACATAACCATGGAAATATAGATCCATATTAGATCGCTGTTGGAATGACTATGCAGGCACAGAGCAGGGTAAATACACAGACATGGCAAGAACATGCAATCTCAGTGCAAAAAAGACTCAGACCACTGGGACGTCTTGCTGAGACAGCGCTAAGCACTGAGCCAAAATGTCGTCCCTGATTATTCAAAAAGGCATTATACATATTTTTCATTTTTGTTTCAGTATAATATGGTCACTAATCACTATAAAATATAGTATTTGGAAACCCCTGCAACTCTAAACAAGACTCATCACTCATTATATGTGTTTTACATAATCAGGTAACCAGATATCTCCATATCAGCATCTGTTTATCTGACAACCAAGACTGAATAAATTCCTAAAAACTACTTGACCGAGCACTGGCCTCTCATTCCCCTCAGCCAAAACCAGATCTCCCTTCAGTTTCTTTTTTATTTCTTATCAAGGGCAACTCCCCATTGATCTGCTCCATTTCAGAGTTCACCGAAGCCTCTTGCCAGTTTCACTTTCCTATACAGACATGGATGAGTCCGAACATCAAGGCTCATTTTTCAGCCTATTCCTACAGACTGCCTTACACTATAAGTAAAGGTTACAGTTGACAACCAATTCAATAAATAACTGTCTGGGTGGAGGTGAATCTTCTCCAAAGTTTCCCCATCTTTACTGAAATGCTCAAGAACAAAAATTAATAAACAATATGCTATTGATTTTCTTTCTTTCTGGATATGGTGAGCCTATCATATCAAGGAGGTATTCATTTTAATATTTTGTGTTGGACAGGTATATAAGAATAATTTTTTATAGCAAATTCTAACCTGTTAGATAAATTTATCCACTGCACGAAGACTTCAAGGTCTAAGCAGATGTAGGTTTACCACCTCAAGAGGACAAATGTAAGAAATTTTATCTATCTTCGATTATAAAAAGCAGGGCATTTTGTGAACATAAAAATACTTAAAACTGATTAAATGAAAACCATACCAGATTTAATGAAAAACTGTTATCACCCCTTTAGATATCCCAAACTAGAATGCTAGCTGGTTAATCCAATTTACATCACACAGCAGTCAACTTCTGCTTTTTCTTTTGTCCAAGACATGACCCTCCCTGCCTCTTTTCATATACCACTGCACATAAAAATGTATGAAGAAACTGCTGATGAGTCTGACCCATTTCTAGCTAGCAATCTTGCTCTCTCACATCACACCCCCAATCTAACCCAAATCCACTCACCCACCCACTCGGTGCCCAACTCTCTACCCTCTTTCTCAATACAAGATGCAATAAGCTTACTCTCATTCATTCTTTTCCGCTCGCCCACGCTCTGCTTTTGTTTTCAATAACTTTCAGTCATGGCGTGACATCTCACTAATCTGATTTTTATGAACATGGATTATAAGTATGGAATTTAAAGACGCTTTAATGCCTAAATTAAGGATTTGGAAAAGCAAGACTTTGAAAATGGTAATGTGGCAATAAGAAGCAAAGTACTCTTGCTCATTGTCTATCAAAGACAAACAGCTTCATCATTGTCTTTGTAAGGGTTATAAACAAAGAAAATCCAGTAAAAATTTACAAAATATTTTATAGAGAACAAAGGTTATTATAGTGGAAGGAGACACACAATTTAAATTGTAAAGTATTTATACACATACAGAGACCATATTTAAAAGAGAATAGTGTATGTATTTGTGATGTTATAAAGCAACATAAAAAATAGCATGGTAGCAGAACCACCATCAAAGAAAATTTTCCATAGTTTTCGCAAAGTCCTCGATATTGCTTTACTTATTATCACTTGAATCGTTTTTAAACTATATACTATGTTGTACCAGTCTTAATTAGGTGGTCATAGTTTTATATATTATGCCAAAGTTCACTGCTATTTTAAATAGGGTCTACAATGAAGATGGAGAAATCCGACAGGAGAAACGTTCATGTTCATGTGTGCGCCTCACCACTTCTCGTGGTAGAAAGGTGTCCTCTTGTCTGACAACTTGCAGACTAACAGTGCCTCCCATCGGAGTGGAGCGAAGAAGAGCTACTACCTCCTCCTGTGTTTTTCCATTCAGATCAACTCCATTAACCTACATACAGACAAGCATGCCAAATCATAGTTAGAATGTCTCATGAAATGCAATTTACATCTGCATATTTTATTTACTGGAATAAATTAGAAAAAAAGAAACAAATTAAAATTACAAAGACATGCATTTTAAATCTCAATGTAAAATATATAAAAGTTCAGGACACTACTTTTATAATGAAAGACTTGTACAACACTCCAAGTGCAGAGTATTTCTGGGAGCATGTGAAAAGAAGTAAAAGAATAAGAAATAATAAATTTAATTGTTCGCTCACTAGAGCACCAGGCTCTTTGTGGACAGAATAGACATTTACAGTATTTTGCATTCTCTCTTATCCAAATTTGACTTATTTCATTACATGCCTATATCCTTGTTTAAATTATTAAATAATCAAAACTAAAACAAATACTTATAATTTCACTAATATTAATATGGGGCGGCATGGTGGCTTATTGGTTGGAATGTTCGCCTCTCAGCGCTGGGGATTAAGGTTCCAATCCCAATCTGGGTGGAGTTTCCATGTTCTCCCCGTGTCCGCGTGGGTTTCCTTCGGTTCTTCGATTTCCTCCCACAGTCCAAAAAAATGGTCCAAATTGTGTATGTTTGTTTGTCGTTGTAGAGGTTTATGCTGAAGATAATGAATAAATAAATTTATAAATTTATATTAATATGACTCTGCTTAGTTATGCAATTTAGGTTTTTGTTAGTTAAATATTTTCTTTTTATTTATTATATAAGTGAATATGTTTTAATGGTAAAAATCATTTAAAAGTATACCATAAAGTAAGATACTTATTTTATAAAAGCAATTTTTTAGAGATATTGATTTTGTGCTGATAAACAAGACCTATAATTACTGCACATAATGTTGCTATAAAGACTCCCAACTGCTCCAATTTACACAACAGCGTGACTATAGTGACGCTGACTCAGGATGAGTGTGTGCATGGTGCTTTGGTGGGGGAACTAGGTGAGTGCATAATTAACTAGCACACAGTAGGGCAGTAAAAAAAAAATGAGTCAGCTTCAGCAGAAGGGCATCATTTCAAGACTGGATACCAAAACAGCAGGTGTATTAGTTTCTTAGCAAATTAAACAAATAAAGCTAATAAAATGCTCTGTCTATATGATACTACAAATCAAATATATTAGGCAGGCCTTTATTAAAAAACAATACTTTGGTGTATGACTACAAAAGAATGTCATAAGGGTACTAAAGAAAACAAAAACTTAAGAAAAAAGACAACATAAGAAACACAAGAAACGTGATTAAAAAAATCTAAGTATACACAATCATCAGCTTGTTTGTTAGGTACACCTACTAATTTCTACACCTATTGCCCATTTTAAAATGTCCATTTACCATATATGTGCTGAGTACTTCTACAATTTCAGACTGTAGTCTATTTGTTTCTTTAATTATATTGTTAGTACCAATTACTTTGTTCCTAAATGATCACCACTGCCAACAAGAACCACTGCCAATAACCTTACACTCAAGTTATGTGCCAGTGCTGGAGCCTTTCTTCGTCTAGTCACAGTCATTCTGTGGGTAGCTTAATGAAAACTAATGATTGTTTAGAGAATTATTAAAACAATGCAGCAATTAATAAGCTACAAAGTACATTTATATGGTAATGTGAATTCAAAACATTAAATGAATAGAACATTAAGGTACCTTATTAACTGGGCAGTGAATGTAATTGGCATCATATTAGACAAGGGTATTTACAAAAAAGTTAGATTAAATAAGTTAATACATCTAAATGTTTCTCTTCTCATCATCCTTGCCCATCCAGAGGAGAATGTTTTGGGTGCTGGGCAGATACACCCAGGACAGGGCACCAATCCATGGCGATATAGGGTCAATTCAGATTTTATTGAGCATGAGTCAATTTAGCTTTTTAGAACCACCAATCTACTTTGAATCCATGCTTTTGGACTGGAAACTGGAGAACCAAAAGAAATCCCACATGCGGACACGGGAGAAAAAGTCAATTACCTACAGATCTTAATTCGGACCTATATCCCCAGCGCTGAGAAGAGAATGTGCTAACCACTAAAGTAATAGCTTAATTCTAAATATGTTACAGTCTGGATAAATCTTTGTTTAATGGTTTTATGCCTTTTTGTGTATTGTACTGTACTGTTTTGTCTACTAGTTTCCTGATCCCAAAATGACAAGTAGTCCAGTACTAGAGAAGATAATATTGCCAGGCTGATGATACAAAACTAGCTAAAGTTTATGAAGTCTTAATCAAAACTCACAAAAACTGGTGTTTTTCTGAACACAAACTGTAATTGTGTGACAAATTGAATGTAGTAAAGAGACTTTTAATAAACATCATGTTACTGTAGTTTACACTTAAGAAATTAAACTAAAAGTTTCAATGACAGTCTGACTAAATAAAGACTTAATGCCAAGCATCAAAAATAAAGAGTTTTTTCTTTCATCCCAAACCTCCAGTAGCCGATCTCCAGCTTTAAGGTGACCATCTTGAATAGCTGCTCCACGAGGAAGGATGTTCTTCACATATATAGGGGCAGAACCTCCAATAGGAACATCACGTGATGTAATACTGAAGCCCAAACCCTCTGGACCTGAGAAAAATAAAACTGCCATGAAGACAAACTAATGATAGAACTCTAGGTTGACATATCATTATTTTCATACATGTGATTCATACTTTTATTTTAAAAACTTAGGCTGGACAACTTAACAAGTTAAGTATTATTTATAATTATAAGAATTGTAGTTTATTATAAGTTTGAAAAATACAGCTTGAAGAATTGTGGCATTTTTGTAAATTCTTGACAACATGGAGTTGGACATCTGTCATATTGGAAATCCATTGATAATTTATTTGTGGTTTCCTAAAAGAACAGTAAAAATTCAAATATATAATTTGACCATGTAACACATGTCCTGTACCAGGGATTACTTGGTAAATTACAGATGCTCATGTTTGTAGTTAAAGAACAAGAAAGTTTTTTTTTTTTTTTTTTTTTT